>JASMMZ010000004.1:14069178-14101202 GCA_038502455.1 Anisogramma anomala | reverse complement strand
ATTGCGTTGCATTGTGGTGGGGGGAGGGCATTGTATGGGAGCTTGTAGGTGGCGTTGTTACGAATCTTTTCAGGATTTAATCTCATATGACATTTCCTGCATTGTCATCACGGCAGTTTTAGCATTGGATCGTTTCGGTGTATTTGATTCTTCTGCTGGCAATGCGGAGGGAGGGTCTGTGTATACCCGCCTTGCCTCGACATGCACCGTCCCTGTTCACTGCAACTCAGATGTCTCACAATATGCTGACATACACAGTCGTTGTGGGGCTCATAACCTGTGAATGCCAGGACCACTAGTCTACGGCGACCTTCATGACGAATCGGTTTGTACACGCAAAACGGTGTTTCGGCCCCCGTTGTGAGGAATTTTTTACTTGTCAAAAGTAAGAAGTGTAAAATAGTACGATAGTAAATTCCTTATACATGGGTGGCTCCCTTATTTCAATTTAATATCTGGGTAGCTAGCTCCACAAGCTTTCGACTTGGCTTAGCTGTGGTACCATGGGCTGGAAACCAGGTTCGATCCCGGATATGTGATAGTTTTTGGGTAAACAGAAGTGTATATATCGAATTTCAGTAAGGGAAGGGATATCCGAACGGGTTAAAATGGATTTCCGCACGGGTAGATCCCTAATAAAGCACATTCCTACATGTAAATGAGGTTCAACAGGCGGCTTACAAAGTCACTCTTATTAAAATTTCCATCATTTTACTTTATTTGCATATATACAGCCACTATTTGACTTTTTCTCCAATCATATTGAAAATATTATTTTGATATATGTATAAGTATTTACATTATATAAACTATTAATAGATCTTGCCTATTGATGGGTTTTTAGATATTATAACATTGTTGATTCGAATCTGTCGAAATAATAGTAGTATTATGTAGTCAAGCAGTGGATATATTGTTCTAGGTTTGGCAAACTGCTTGCCGGTCTACACACTAATTTGTATAGCTTATTGTTTGACCCGTGCCCTAGTTTGAAGTGGATATATAGTACACTTAACTTACAGTTAACTCCCAAACAATACAATCAACTTGTAGTCTATATAATCAACTTACTCACAGTATAGTTGATTTAACTATACTGCAATTAACTGCTGTTCCAATATAAACCATATAATTTGACTGTATAAATCCATATATACTTACTATATAAGTTTATATAATAACGTTATTTAAATACATATAGAAACGATATATCTACCTAGATAACTCATGTAAATCTATATAATAACGTTATGTAATCTCATATAATTACACCGTATAAGTTTATATAATAACACTATACAAATTTATATATAAATAAATGCATTGTTTTCAGTACACTTAAGATATTTATAGTATATACATAAAGATTTTTATATGACTATAAAGTCTTTTATCGAACAATGCAACGCTTTATCTTCCTATCCAATAGCGTTATATAAATCTGTATTATAACGTTATATATACCTATATAAGCCGTATAAATCCTATAGCAACGCTGTATAAATTTGCATAATAGCGGCGTATTTACCTTTATAATAACATCTGAAAAGAAAATCACGCAACGAAATATAGTATAAGAGATCTAATGGTGTTATTTAATTTGAAGGAAGAAGAAAAAAGAAGAGAGAATAAAGAAGTGATAGTTGTATAATTGGAGCTTTTTTACTATATATAGGTTTCAGACTTAGCCGAAGCCACCTAATAATATATTATATAATAATACATCCGTTGTAATCACCTGTAAAAACAGGTTTTCATTCTACGAACCCTCTTTTCATGTAATAAAATTTCAAATGTGCTACACTTAATTTTCATATTTCAACAGGTTTTGAATAATTTCAAGCATTTCTCTTCTACTAAAATTATAATGCTAAGATACGTTTTGTAACGAGATTTATTTATATATCGCGGGGTTTTAAATGGTTCATCGTTCATTTATTATATTTCAATATTTTCATCTACGAGTATGTATAAAATTCTTGGGTTTAATGGATAAGGGTAGGAGTAATTTATATTTGTTTCATGATCTTTCTAAAGTTGGTATGAAATGTTTATATACCGCTTTGACTTTATTTGGTTGTCGCCGAATCATATTTTAAATTCTAAATTTCATTCAATAACATCTATATCCTATACTTTATTATATATTACAAATCGTATGAAATTTATCAAGGTTTGTGACTTAAAGAAGATGAGATTTACGTGAAAAGTTTCATTCGGTTGATAGCAAACTGGTTCTTGTTATGATATTTGTTGGAATAGCAGTCAAATGCAGTATGTTTAAATCAACTTTACTTGTAGTAAAGTTGATTATACGTACTACAAATTGACTGCAATTTATAGGATTTGAATACACTGCACTGCAAGTGCAGTGCAGTATGTACTCACTTCAGAGTGGGGTACAGGCCAAAGCCTTTGACCATAGAAATTAGTACGTAGACCGGCTAGCGGTCTGCTAAACTTAGAACCTACAACTCACATCAAATTAACCAACATCAATACAGAACCAGTTACTTCGACTATAGTAATTCGAATCGACTAAGTTACAATAATAAAAGACTACTAACACTAATTAGTGTTTATTAGATTAAGCATAGATTGTCTAAGTAGAAGAAGAAGCTGCTTTCCAGTTATTACGCTTTGTTTAGGTAAGATAAAGGAAAAGTTTTTACGAAAAGCCCTTATACGCTGTTCAATTATTCGTAGTAGAAAGTAGTTAAAACTAATAGGTTGTATAGCTATTCGCGGTAGTTTTCAAGTAAGCGACGGTATCATTACTAAAACATACCAAGAGATCTTTATGAATACTTTTTAAAGGCGTTGAAATTAACCAGCCTAAAAGTCTTAAAAATTACTAAGTTAGCAAATTGGTAAACGATTAAGTAAGTACTATTATGGCTACTAGTACAGATTTTACTACTATAAATTTAAAATTGTTAAAATGATCAAGTCTCACAACCTTTAATCTATACCAAATTTAATGGAAAATCTATAACCTCTTATCTTATATCACTCTTTTTCCTTGTAAACTTTTTAATCTCCGTTATGATGGCTTTAAAATACTCTAGAATTAATATCATTAATAACCACAACCGAAAAAGGGCAATTAAATACCTTAACTCTAATCTTAAAAAACACTATAACAAAGACCTTTAGTTTACTAATACTACTAAAGACTTTACCGTAACGCATTTAATTCATTACATCGGTGTTTTTTTTTTCGACTTGAAACCTAAAGTATATAACCAAAAACTTAATGCCTTCAACGATTTTACCGAATAATTTAACGAGTAAACTCTAATAATATGAAACGTAACAGACAAATAAGTCAAAACGATGATAAAGATTGAACTAAACAAACGAAGTATTTATTGACAAAAGAAAAAATAAAAAAGAGGCAATTTGATAAATTTACTTTACGAATATGCCACCAACGAAAACCCTTGATAGAACTTTAAAAATAAAAGCAAAGATAAAGATATTGCTGGCAATAATATCCCTTAAAGCTCTTTTACACGTTCGTGAAGACCTAACTAAGCCTAAATAAGTTTTTTTTAATCCTTCTACGTAAGATCAACGGTTGAATATCATTAGCCGTAACGAATTCATCAAATCACACGCGATAAGCCTTTAAATCTACAGATTAATTAAATAGGAATCTAAACTTACCCCTTGATACTAAAGGAATTATTATTAAGTCTATTGCGGCAAAAAACTCTAAGTTTCTTTCCATCAAGTTCATTAATACATTTAGTTTTAATAGCTAAATTAAAAAGAGACTGGCTTTATGCGCGAGTTTACTATAGACACAACTATTAGATTCCCCCCCCCCTAAAATTCCTTTAAAGGAAATTATTTTGCCTACTAATAATAGTAACCTTAACACCTCCTCTAACATCAGTCGAAGAATTTGAAAGGTCTTCATAATTACAATATTACCTTTCCCTTTCGATGTATTTCTATAGTGGATACGGATTACGCAGCGATTATTATATTCGTTAAAATTTAGGGAGGAACAAAGAAGTAAACGGTAAACCATATAACTTCCTCGACATTAAGTTACGCCTGTTCTTTAATATCTGCCGCCAAATAAGGATTAAATTGATAGATTTTTATTCGCTGTTTCTCAGTATTTTTACCGGCTAAACCGAGGATTATTTCCTTTAGTACTTAACGAATTACACCTTTTCTCGCGAAATATATGATAGTTTAAAGGATTACTTCGAATACGGTGTTGATTTTACCCAATATTATACCGATTGAAATATTATTAAGTGTTTTTGCATATTAGATGATAAAAAAGAGTCGGAAAGTAAAAAAAACCTTCTTAATCAAATGCTTAATAGGTTAATACTTTGTTAATAAGTAATAAGAAACGTGGGAACTAACGAATGCACCTTATACCACGAGATTCTGCAAGCCGTTACATGTTAAAAAAAGTTCGAATACGCCTTATAATAACTTAATACTACCTGCGTAAATTTCTTTAACCAGTTGCGTTTCTCGTTGGCAATAATAATAACTTGAGTTTACAACTCGATTAATATATACCCTTAACTCCTTAAATTTAGCAAGGACAAAGAAGACCCCGTTCACACGTATTACATTGACCGTAAGTACGAAAGGCTCAATTAATACGGCTAACAGAAGGCACAAACCCAGGGACATAACTAAACTACCTACGGAAAAGGGTATTCCTTTTCAAAGTCTTTAAGTCGACTAAATAAAATTACTTTGAACGTTAATAAATGCTAAATTTACGGCAAATAAGGCTGTTAATTAACACTTTATACTGTAGCCGAACGTAAATAAAAATAGTTAATATACTATATATAATTCCCTTTCATTTTTAACTGGGACTACTTTGAATAAATTATGGATTTTAAAGAGAAAGAGGTTAAAGAAGAGAAATGAAAGCCTTGAGCTATCGGTTGATACGAAATAATAGTATTAGTAACAGCCTGGAAACAACGCAATAACTCACTTACCACGTCTTTTTATACCGCCTTACAAATAAAAACCCTTACCGCCGATATAACAATAAAGATCATAGCTCTATATACCTATTTATCATTTAAAACCGTTACTTAAAACAAGTCTTTTAAGAGATTATACCGTATACAAAGGCGGCACGGTGTTCAATGAAAAGCTACTTGTAATACACCGCGTTACGAAAGAATACTAATACTAGTACAGAACTTAATTGTACAGATGTTGGCAAAATTAAGGTCGGCTTTAGCTTTGGGGAAAATCTATCTTTACTGGAATGAAAAACGGTTAAAATTTTTATTAGACCTATTATTTTACATATTTTAATATCCCCTACCCCCCTTATTTTTTGCTTGAAAAATAAAAAAAACCTCGGCGTTAATATTAACGTTTCAATTAACAAACTGATATAAGTTGAAGCCAGTAAGAGGTTTTAACTGAATTCGAAATAAAGGTACCTTTGGTTTTACCTTTAAAGACTAAAATTAATGGTATTAAACCTAACGGAGGCGAAACTTTGTCAACTACATGGTAGGTTTAACTATACGGCGACTAACAGACTTTACAAGGTCTTAAAAGCAGCTGCCTACGAAAGTATAAATTTAATAACCCTTAAGGTAATTCAATGGCGTTTCTACTATTATTGAAAATATTTTGAGCTTTTTTAAGGTTTGAGTTTACGTTAAAGGAAAATTAAGACTTTTACTAGAAAGGTTTCGTAAAATTCTTTTAGTAAAACGGCAAGCTATTACTACACGTTAAAGACTCCGTAACGTCTTTTTAGGCGTTAAATTTCTTAAAACAATTACGACAAAGGAAACGTTAAAGGCACTTCGCACTTTGTAAATTAACACGTACCTTAGGCTACCAGACGTGTTTGTTTACGTCATCTACACCAAATTTATTACGATAAAGTTTCAAACTAACACTAAGTATATAGGGATTGAGTATTAATAGGTCCTTACTAAAGCTTACTAAGGTATTAGTAAAATCGAAATAATATACGTTCTTTAAAAAAAAGCTTACGATATCCTTACATTGGAAATCAAAAGCTTTACAAACTAGGAATCACGGCTTTAAATAGTTATAAAGGGACTTAAAAATACTATTTAACCTAATAAATTCATACTTACTATACTAGGATTTAGCGCCTATCTACATATAATATCTGAATTGCTACTATCGTTAAATACCCAAAAACGCTTTGTAACATGTAGCAAAGTCCTAAAGAAACTAAAAAAGGAATCGGTACGACTCCAGGTTAACAATACTTTTAATACCAGAAACGGACCATTAACAACAAACGTATTATCCCTCACTCTTTAAAGTAAATTCTTTATGTGGCGCCAATCAGGAAAAAAAGATAGACCGTATATAATTTTAAGTATTACGAACTTAAACGTAGTGGTTAAAATTGGTAATATCCCTAAAATTTTCCGAGCTATACAGGTTAAACCGTACAAAAAAAACCTTAATTTTAATAAAGATTGTGACGTTGATGACCTCCGAGCCAAACGGATCACCTAATATAACCCTTTGGAGCTGATTATTAATAAGCCGATGGAATGTCGACGATGTAAAAGTTTATCTAAAAAGAGGGTATATATTAAAGAGAAGGACGACAACAGGGACTAGAGGCCTGGCAAGGTATATATCATGACGTAAGTATATTAAAAAGAAAGATCTAATGGAAAACTTGCCTTTAACCTATATACCAAAGGTATTATTAATATACTAGACAAGCTATTTAAGAAGAATGAATAAATAGAGATGAACAGCTTTTTTTTTTACAAATAATTATATAATTTGTACTATTAACGTATTTTCAAGGTTAAGATATTACTATTTTGAAGTCGATAATAATTTACGAGGTTAAAGATAACATTACGGAATGGCTGTATATAAAATCACGGCTAATCTCTTGAAAATACGACGATAAGGAGAAGTACTAGATATTAATATAATCGCTTACAATTCATAAAATTAACTAGCGTTTAATCGTCAAAATTACTAATAGTTTACATGCTAAAGCAAAGGGGTGGTTTAAATTTAATAACCGAGACATTACGGAAGCGTGGACGTAGTCAGTCACCAATTTACAACAGATTATACCACTAAAGCTAACGAAAAAACTAAAAAATAAATTTCTGACCGGTACGATAATACACTATATTAAGCCTTTATATGGACTGGCTAAAATAAGTGTGTATTGATTCCTAACGTACCAGGCGTACTTTAAAAACAGGCTAGGTATAAAGAATTCAATGTTTAACTCATATTTATTAATTACGAAAGGTAAAAACTTTGGTATCGTAGGTATAAAAACTAATGATACATTTTTTCTTCGAGAAATACTAGATTTATAGCGGCGGAATAACTTACTATCAAAAAACCATGCCTCTAGAAGTATAAGCCGATGGAATGGATAACTAAAGCCAAATGAATTAACTTTAATAAATCTTTAATCCGTATCCATACTATTAAGACTTGAAACAAGACTTATATTAGCCTACGTTAAATAAGGCAAACTATAAACCTAATGATTATCGACAAAGCTAACGGAGCAGGATTACAAAAATAACTAAAGTAAAGGGCCCATACGGCCCACATCGTTATGTTATGCCAACTGAAGGCATCATACGATCTTTTTATTACAGCACAGGCACAGGATCCACAAAACAAGGACTTTAACAAACTAAATAAGAGGATTTCGTAGAAATTGAATAATTTGAAAAGAAAAATTAACATAGTCTTTGTAAATTTGACGAAAGCGAAGTTAATGATTTTTATGGATGGATAATTTACAAAAAAAATTAACCTTATATCGTAAACAGGCTTTCTGATAATACTTGTTAACAATAAAGGGTTTAAAGGGAAATTTTTAATTACTGGAAACCTTATGTACTAGAAATCTGTCAAACAAAAACGTGTCACACTAAACGTGCTGAATTGAAAGATTTACAATATAATAACAATCTTTAACATCGGCATAGTAACCTAAACAACTTTGACTGCTTCCAATACTTGTAGTAGTATGTACTAACTCCCGAAACCCTTACGAATATTTATTGAAGCTGGGCACGACTAATGAAAAACGTTTAATAATAAACGTAATGACTTTAAGGGAATTATACGAAGCCCGAGAAATCGATAAGTTCCGGTAAATTCACGGAAAAGACAACCTCGCCGATTCTATAACTAAGGCCACGTCTAATAAAGTTCTTAAAAGGCTTGTAGATAACAATACGCTAACTATACCAATAGAAATCTACATAAACCACCTAGTACGTAATATAAAGGAACAAGGTTTCTATGACAAACTTAATGATTGTTAAGATAGTGATATCAATTTCAAAAGCGGCAATAATAATATTCTAAGCTACTGGTAAAAGGTACGAAATTGGTGGCGTATTTAATACATATAAGTCTGTAGCGAAAGAATTATGCACAGGAGTTAAGAAACGGAGATCTTGAAGGTGTGCAGAAAAAGGACTACAAAGGGCCGTAATTAATATCTATTTTAGTACAGTTCAATCGGAATTAACAAGGGTTTGGCTTATTGTTGGCTTAAAAATTAAAAAGAGATTTCAAAGATTGCTACTAATTAATATCAAGTCATGCTGGCGTGTAGGCACAAAATAAAAAGACGCCAGTATTAAAATAACAGTCAAATGCAATACAGCTATGTCAATTTTACTTGTAGTAAAGTTGATTATGAGTACTGTAAATTAACTACAATTTGTGGGATTTGAATATACTGCACTGCAAGTGTAGTGCAATACGTACCCACTTTAGAGTAGGGTACAGACTAAAGCCTTTATCTATACAAATTAATGTGTAGACCAACTAGCAGTTTGCCAAATATAGAACCTACAATTCACATCAATAAACCAATATTAATGCAGCACCAGTTACTTCGACCACAGTAATTCAAATTGACTACGTTGCAACGATAAAGGCCTACCAACAATATTCCTGTTTCTTTATACCTTTTTTTATACCAAATTGATGGTATTTGCTGGCGCAGTATTAACAACATTTCTCGAAAACACTAAATTTTTGAATGATAAATTTAAAGAGTTTTTTTGTTCAAATTCGTTCAAAGATACAGCATATTACAAATATAAAGTTTTTAATTATTCTGGAGTACAAACGCTTATAAAAAGGTTTTCATTATTGTTTACGTTTTTTGTTCAAAGCTTTGTTTAGAGGTAGCTTTTAAGTTGGTTTTGAATGGTAGAATGTTTTCTTTATAAGGTTACAATTATCTTTTGTTTTTCATATTGAAAAAAAGAACATCCTGAAAAATAAGGTTCTCATTAGAAACCGGTTAATTGCTGTATTAATTTAATTAGATTACGTATTAATGAAGTCTTGATCTTTCGTTGTATTTTTTTAATATTAAAAACAATATAAATAATAAATTCTAATATAGTATTAATGAAAACATAGTTATTAGAGAAAAGTACTTTCTTTACGTAAAAGGAAGAACCTTTTGATAGTGACCAAAAAGGAAGAAATAGATGGTATAGAGTTAAAGTTTTGGAATAGAATAATTATTGTTATATAGTTTTCTTTTAATCTCCATTTTCAAAATGTTGAAGTCGTTATAATTATGTATATTTTTTATTTTCAGAGTCTTGATATTTTTGGTTATTGTATCGGTGGTATTTTTATGACGATATTATAAGAGACAGCTATTCTTAATGAATAGCATAAAATGTACTACAAAAAGAACAGAATATTGTTGAAAACCGATAAATATTAAATTAGTAAAGTATAATTTAATGACTTGGATTCTAAAATTAAAGCAACTGAATGAAGTTATAAAGTGATTGTTATTTAATGGAATACAATAGAGGAAGTTCAATGTTATTGTTTTATTTAATGAAAAAAAGAAAATAAAAAAAATGTATAGAAGAATTAGTTACCTAGTTAAAACGTTTCTATCATATTCACGGTTCTGACCAAACCGCATCCACTCAAAAACATAGCAAACAATACAACTCTATATATATCTATATAACAACACTATATAAATTCTCAAATAAACACTATATCTACCCATATTTCCCGTGTAAATCCGTATAATAACTCTTTATAGATCCGCATATACACACCTTATTTTTCCATATAACCAAGCCTTGTGAATCTACATAATAATATTATATAAGTTCGTATTATAACGCTGTATTTACACGAATAACAACGAAATATAAATCCGTACAATATCTCCATATCCTCATATATAACCCATATAAACCCGAATAACAACTCCACGAAAATAAGGATAATAACGCTGTAAAAATCTATATAAATACACCGTATTAATTAATATAATAACTGTTGAAATACAATAGGCACAGTCTATACTGAAAACAACTCAACACTAAAGATAAAGAATATTCTGAATATGAGGATTTCTATCAAAACACTAGTAATAACATTGATGTTGGCACTAGGTGTTAAATCTATCATTAGGGAATAGTATACTCAAAGATATAGGAGGATCGAGGTGGAGTTGATAGCTAGTTTCATCTATATATACTGGTACATACTGGTATATAATCTTAATCGTAATAATCGATATCGATAAATATTCTATTGACTATATGTAAAGATTTTTTTCAAGTAGATTCTAGATATTTTTGAATCTATTAGCCTAAAAAATATCTTTTTGTATATTAACTTCAATATATTATCAGTAAGATTTCACTTTACTTATATATTCAATTATATTAGTTTGAAATTTCTTACAACTAAAATTAATATTTCTACACTTTGAAAACCTTTAAATATTTTTGGGGATACTTAAGATTCAATATTTCCATAATTACATAGATTTATATTTCTATCACTAGGCCTGTTTTATGATAAAGCTAGTGATCACAACCTTTTATTCCAAAAAACCGTGATCGCTTCCGAGCCCCCAAATTCCTTAGGTTTTTCTGGATTTTTAGATTTCTATATCCCTCTAGATAAATTATTATCTCTTTGTTTCCTTCGATCCAAAGCACAGGGATCCCTCTTGATTTTAACTAGGCTTTAAACCCTGAAGTTTAGTTAAAGACTAGTTGAAATGCTACTCGTAAAACCTATAGGGTTAAAGCAAAGCAGAAATTATAAGCTGTTAATACTGTAGTACTAGCTGACGAGAAAGTAAAGTCTAAAGTTATGAACGCTCTAAACAACCCTAATAAAGATGATTTCAAGTTAGTTATCAATTTATAAGACAAAATATCAACTGAACTTGAAAAACGACTTAAGATTCTTCCTTAAACCCCGAAGACAGAACCTAAACCAAAGTTGAAACCCAAATAGGAGTTGATAAATACTAAATCATTAAAGGGTAAAAAAATGAGAATCATTTGTTATCGTTAAAAACAGAAGTTTACGATGAAAGCCTAACTGATAGTCATCAAAAGAATTAAAAAAACTGATATTTATGAATATAAATATATGACTAATAGCAATCAAAAGATATACTATTAATGTTGGAATAGTATTATATGCAGTGCAGTAAATCAACTTTACTTCTAGTAAAGTTGACTGTACTGCAAGTTGAGTGTATTGCTTTGTACGGACTTATCGCATTGGGTGTAAATCAAGTGCAGTACGCTACACTTCACTCTAGGGTACGGGCCAAGCAATTGGTCATATAAATTACAGTGCAGACCAGCTAGCAGTCTGCCAAATCTAGAACGATACATCCACCATCTGACCACATAATACTACTGTTACTTCGACTAATCAAATCGACAACATTGCAACGTCTAAGGCCTACCAACACTAATTAGTGCCTGCCTACTAGGCTAAGCACAGATAAGTTAAGTAGAAGAAAAGGCTACTTTCTGGTTACAATCTAAGGTAAACAACCGCTAAGGTAGAGGAATTTTTTTTTTTTTTGCGAAGGGCTTCTATTAGTATTGCGACAGTCTTTCAACGGTAGAAAAACAGAAAGAACTTTTGGGTTACGTTAGTCTTCCAACGTCAATCTAAAAGTTAGCGACGGTATCGTTATCGAAAAACACCAAAAAAATCCTCATTAATCCTTCTTGAAAACATTGAGATTAACTATTAGAAGTCTTAAAGTATAGCAAGTTGGCAAACGGCTATATTAATACTACTACGAGTGTTATTACTGTAAGAAAAACGACTAAGTTCCTATGTTAAACAACTATAACAAATAACTTTCACCTTTCACCTATAACTTCTAATAATAAACGACCTCCGACCTTATCCTTTACACCAAACCTTTGCCCTAATTCGCTCTTTTTTCACTTTTTATGCCACTTTAATCGTTAAGTTCGCTGCCCTTAGCGAAAACACCAAGTTACGCCAAAAAAGTCATATCACACAACTCTACGCCGAATCTCCAAGTCCCTATACGACTTTACGCCAAAACATCAAGTCCCTACGCCCAAGATCACCAAGATTTTCGCCCTATACACCTGTTAAGATGTCTGGACCTAGCGCTCAGTTTGCGGCTATTACCAAACCCGCTAGGAAAGAAGCAATTAAAGCGCTCGGAACTGTTTTCACCAAGTTTTACAACGAATAACTCTAGACTATAGACGTTGACGAAACCTTTATTAAAGCTTACCTAACCAATTATGTCGGCCAGTATATCTTTGAAACCAACGCTAGAGAAAATTTTGGTTGCGGCGCCCGCACTTTCCAAGACTTTCGCGAGTTTTTCACCTATTGGACTTTTAACATGTGGAAGATAATTCAACGCGCGGTTAAAGCCAAGCTGAAAAAAGAGATTACACGCCGTAATATCTATATTCCTGATAAGACACTAGTAGGATTAATAAAAACCCTTTTTAAATTAGCCTAATAGGAAAACTGCCTTTAAAACTCTAATCCTTAAAACATTTAGGGAAAAGGAAAAGGCGTTAAGAGATCCTAACGCCCATATATACGTTTTAGAGGACCCCTTACCTATCTTTAACTAAGTTAAGCCTTTTCGTGCGTTGGTAATAAGGAACCTGTTAACTTATTTGACAGTTTAGTACTATTATGTAATAACGAGAAATATGTTTTTAGCGGTAGCAGGGTATGTAAAATAGCGGTCGTTAATGCAGCCAAAGATATAGACGTTGGCGTTTTATATTAGTCAATGAAGAAAGATCGTTAGGCCTTCAAAAACCTTGAAGTATCTATCGTCCCTTACTAATTTTATTACCAAAACCCTTAAAAACTATTTCCTTTTAGATTTACCTATACGCATAAACCAACTACAAGTCCTACTACAGGACTTTACCCCTCGGGTTAAACGACTGGCAATTACCCTTAATACCTTGTTTTGAAAGCTTTAAGGCTTAAATTACTAGGAAATACCATTTAAGCCTGAGATAACTATCGCGACCTTCCTCAAAGACCTGTTAAAATGGTTAATATTAATTATAAGTTAATAACGAACATCGCCAAGATTTGATATGACATAAAAAAGTATAACGGAAAGCTTTATAATCTTTTTAACATTAAGATAATACCCTTTTCAAATATTTGTAAGTAGATTGAGGTTTTACTATTCTAGTTTTTACTTATTGTTTTAAAATCCTTACAGGTTACACCAAAGACTATTATTTAACTTTTTTCACGAGCTTTATTACGTTTTGCGAGATTTACGATAACATAAAAGGTTATTTCAAATACGACGTTTATCTTACGTAATATTATATAGATTAGGTTATTATGAGGTGGCCTATAATGATAGCAAAAAAGAAAAAGGAGGACTTACCAATAGATGTTTCTAATTAGATATTTGATAAACTGATAATGTGTTAAAAGGTAATGGGGAAGGCTTACTTTAGCGAAGCTATACTTTGCAAGTAGATACAGGTAGTAGTTACGGGTGTTAACAAGTTCGAATACGTATTATAACACCTAAATACCACTTGCGAAAGCTTTTTTAGCTGGTTACGTTTTTCGCTTACTATTGTAATAATACATACACCAAACTCGCTTGGCATATACCCTTAAGCTGGTAACTTTCTTAACGTAAATGAAAAATACTCTACGGTAGTTAATTACGTCGACCGTAAGTATAGACGCTTATAATGTTTAAGGTTTGGCCTATTGACCTTAGCCCCAAATTAAAGGCAGCATTTACGCTGGCATTAATAAAATACAGGCGGATCTGTTAACCGCTAACATTATTGTTATAATAGTAGTAAGAGATGTTGGATTTGTGGCAAAACTAGTTGTTAATAAACTCGACACCCTCCTTCCAAACGAAATAATAAAAATTTAATATATTACATCGAGTACCTTACTATTTTTAAATATAAATACTTAAATCAGGTTAAAAACTTCGAAGGGGATAAACCTATTAATAGTAATACTCTTAAATAAATTAAGTGGTATAAATATACTATTTCTAGTACGGTAACCTAATAATTAGCCGATTATGCCTTTCTGAACTGTTTAGGTGGTAAAAGCCTTTACCTTTGCTCTAACTATACCTCTAATCCCTTATATACCTTTAACCTTCGCTATTGTTATGCAGATTACACGTTTTAAGATATCATACCGAATATAAAGATAACAAGGTACTTAATAGAAGGATATTCTTAGTATGTAACACTGCAAAGGGAAAATATTATAGCTATTAAAATTAATTGTTACGATACGAGTAGGGATCAAGTTAGCTTTAGCCCAAAAGTATAACTATCGTTATTAGAGATAACGGTAATTTAAACTATTATAGGAGTGATTACGTTTAATATTTTTAAATTCTTTACCCCTTTTTTAATTTATTTCAAGTATATAAAGACCTTTAGCGTTAAATTGGACGTTAAAGTAAACGAGTTGTTTCAAAACAGCTAAAGGTTTTTACTTGTCTTTAAGTGGGGGTACTTATAGTTTTATCTTTAAGGTCAGTAAATCATGGTATTAAACCTGAAGAAGCCAGAGATACGTTAATTATACCAACGTTTTAACCACATAACTGTTAATAGGTTATATAAAGTCCTAAAGTCCGTAAGGTATAATGATGTAAAATACTTTGCTTAAAAAGTTATTAAAAGGCTTTATTACCACTGTTAAACGTATAACTAAACTTTAAAGAAATTTAAATTAACATTAAAAAACAATAAAGACTTTAATTATAAGATTTTGATTAATATATTTTACTTGGAAAATAAGCTTATTCTTTACGTCGTTGACTTCATAACCTCTTCTTATGGAGTTAATAAATTTTTAAAAAAAGTTGGTAAAGGATACGTCGGAAAGATTAAGGATGTTATAGATTAATACGTATTTAGGCCCATATAACGTCGGTGTTTACAATACCAATATTAGCTTTACAGCGGTGAAGTTTAAGGAAGATGTTAAAATAATAGATATTTAGTATATGTAGGTACTTGTAAAAGTTTATTAGACTATAGGAAAGGCCAAAAGAGTATACACCCTACTTCTTCGAGCGTATAATATCCTTACGTTAAAGATTAAAAGTTTTACGGATCCGGAGGCACGTTTACAGTCGGTAGTAAAAGGCCTTAATAACATTATAGGCCCTGACGGTTTAGTACTAACGTTTTTAGTATTTGGGGCGTACTTATATCTAACAAGTGAATCTCAGCTTTCGATAAATACTTAGAAATGTGTTATAGCCTATAGTAAGGCTTTAGGGGAATTACAAAAGAAATCGGCACGTCTCCAGATTAATAACGTCCTTAATACTAAAAACAGTCCCTTAACGATTGACTTATTTGTTTTGCCGTTATAAAATAAAGTCTTCGTGTGGCGGAAACCAGGTAAATAAAAAGGGCTATATAAAATATTAAATATTATAAACTTTAAAATAGTTGTTAGAACTGTTAACGACCTTATATTCTTTCGAATTACCTAGATTAAGTTATATATTAAGGGTATCAAAAATAAAGACATTTGAATATCCTAAGTAAAACGATAAAATCAATAGGACCCTCATCCACCCGTAATTAATAAGCCGATAAAACGCCGCCGGTGCGGGTGATCTCCGAATAAGAAGGAAAACGTTAAAGAGAAAGAATATACATCGAGCCGTATTTATAATATTATTTAGGTAAGTAGGAAAAAAGGATAATGAAGACTTAATAATAAAGTTTAGGGTATAAGGGATTATTGAAAATTTCGGTAAACCTTTTAAAGAAAGCGACAAGGTCAAAATCGACGGTTTATTAACTCGAGGTATAGTATAATTTATATCGAAGGCTAATTTTAACCTTTAAAGCCCGCATATTAAGATTTTAAGTCGAGGATTATTTACGAGGTTAAAGGTAAAACTACGAAGCGGTTATGCGAAAAGTTCCGATTCATTATTCAAGGATACGGCGATAAAGGCAAAAAATAAATACTTACATAATCGCTAACGATTTAAAAGATTAGCTAACGCCTAGTAATTGTTTTAATAGTAAGTTTTTAGTTAAAACTAAAAGTAAGTTTATACTTAATAGCTGTAATATTACGTAAACCTACATATAGTTAATAACAGATTTATAGCGGATTGTATTATTTAAATTGTTATAGGAACTTTGTACTATATACCATTTAGGTACGGTAATACGTTATATTAAACTATTATACGGATTGATTAAAGTAGGTGTCTATTGGTTTTTAACCTATTAGTTGTATTTTAAGTCCCAGCGAGTGATAAAGTCTTTTATATACCATTCGTGATTATTAGTGACGTAAAAAAAACTTCGGTATAATAGGTATGTAAACTAACGATACCTTTTTCGTCGAAACGTCTAGTTTTATAACACTAAAATAGTAAGCGATCGAAAACTTTAAGTTTTAAAATTGTAAGCCGGTAATAACGTTGAAGAAAGACAATTAATTTAACTTTAATGAATCGTTAATCGGTATGTTTAGTGTTAATTCCGGCTCAAGTTTTCGTCAAAAGGGCTAGGGCGTTATTTTTTCTATAATTGATAAAACTAATAAAACCAAGGTTTAACAGTACTTGAAATGGTATGTATGAGGTGACTATATAACTAGCTTATATTAACCGGAAGCCTTATACAATTTATCCATTACGATATAATTATAAATACCAACGGATAGAAATTTTAACCGATTAAATAAAAGGTTAAATATTATAACCCAAGGACCAACTGCAGGTCACAGAATAGGCCAGCGGTCAACTGCTCTATCAGAAGCCTGATGTCCAACACATTAAGCCAGAGATCTCTCTTATGTAAGCACCCAGGGTTAGGGTTTTGACCGACAGGACCGCTCGCGGTCCAATTGACAACATTGAGACCAAAGGAAGCGATATCGAATTCAGCGGTCCAGTACTGAAGACGGTATGAAGGCACGGATATATAAGGACACGGTTATCACCACACAGATAGTATTTCCTTCATAACTCTTCAGTTGTCAATCTAAGTATTCAGTCCACACACCTAAATAGCCTAACGGCTAGTGATCATTCTACAGCACGAACAAACATCTTCTTGATATTGCACCTTTGTTACCTCTGCTACCTTACTGCTAACATAAAACCCCCTGACACCTTCTATTTACTCATGGGTATTTAGTGTGATCATTACATTAAAGTGGTAAATATGAAACCTAGACTGTGGAATTAATACAATACTAATCGAACTTTTAAAGACTAAGCTGATAATCTTTATGGACGGGTTTTTTACAAATAACACCGACTTATACTTATAAATCGGCTTTTTAATAACCCTTGTTAACGAATATAAACGGGAAACCCAGTTTAATATTATCGGTAATCTAATTTACTGGACCTCCGTTAAATACAAAATGATTACACAAAACGTGTTTGTTTCGGAGGTCTACGGCA
Source organism: Anisogramma anomala (assembly GCA_038502455.1). Lineage (NCBI taxonomy): Eukaryota > Fungi > Ascomycota > Sordariomycetes > Diaporthales > Gnomoniaceae > Anisogramma > Anisogramma anomala. The sequence goes on along the minus strand of JASMMZ010000004.1, from coordinate 14,083,411 downwards.
TAATAACGGGCTTTAACATAGGTATAACGTTATGGGAAACCCTTAACCTTATTACTAGGCAATTAAAGATTCCCTTTATCCCGGTGGTAATTTGTACCGATTCGAGGAGTTTTTTCGAGTGTTTGTTAAAACTCGAAACTATTAACGAAAAACGTCTAATGATTAACGTAATGGTACTTCGTAAAGCCTACAAAGGGAGGGAGGTCGAAGAGTTTCGATAAATCGATAGCAAAGATAATCCTATAAATACTATAATGAAAGCTACATTAAATAAAGCCTTGAAAAGATTTATAAACAGTAACAAACTAACTATACGTATCGAGGGCTACGTTAACCGACCGCCCGGAAAGTATCAGTCACGTAATGACGGACAAGAGTATGCTGGCAAATTGGAAGACTGTTAGGGGATTGATAATGGTGATTTTTTCAAGTGGTATAGTTGAATTTATGAAAGGCTGTAGCGAAAGAACTTTTTGTAGGAGTTAATGAACTCGGACCTTGGATTGGCGGAGCAATTGAGTCCAAATAAGGTCAATTTGCATTTAATTATATACAATGAAGTATGGAAGTCAATTGGAATTAACAAGGGGTACGAGGCCACTATTTAGCGCTAACCGGAAAAGATTAGTTGGCCATACTAATGTGCACGCGTACAAACTAAAAAGCCGCCAGTGTTGGAATAGTATTATATGTAGTGTAGTAGGTTAACTTTACTTACAGTAAAGTTGGCTGTACTGTAAGTTGAGTGTATTGCTTTGTACGGACTTACCGTACTGGATGAAAGTCGAGTACAGTACGCTACACTTCACTTTAGGGCACGGGACAAGCAATTGACCATACAAATTACAGTGCAGACCGGCTAGCGGTCTGCCAAACCTAGAACGATACATCCACCATCTAACCACGCAATACTGCTATTACTTAGACCAATCGAATCGACAACGTTGCAACTTCTAAGGCCTACCAACAGTTAATAATATTAATTTTGATATTTTGGACAAGATTTGAAAGATTAAGATAAATACAACATTTAAAGAAACAGATAACAAACACTCATTTGCTCTCATCAAATATGATCTGGTAAAAACGTTTTAAACTATACGAATCCAAATAAAAATACATTAGATAATTAGTTTTTCTATTAATGGGAGCCTTTGAGCTGTTATTTTTAGTATTAAAAAGACGTTTAAATATTTTTTTAAAGATAATGAGTGTATGTTGAAACATTAGACCTATTTATGATTAAGAAATATATAGAAAAAACTTCGTTTTCAACGCTTTTTGTACTTCTCCGCTTTAGATATTTTTTTAATAGCTTTTGAAAATTTTAGTATAAATTCATTTATCAACGTTGATAGGTTAAACATATTGAGTGTTCCCTTAAATTTCCGTTGTGTACTAAAACATAATTCTTTGTTAAACTAGTTCGTATACAAATTTGATTGAGAAAGGTCGTTCTCCTAACTTTTCAAAGATTTTAGTCAGAATTCTAAGATAAAAACCAATTGCAAAGAGAAAAAACAACAAATTCCATTCTGTAAGGGAAATGAAAAATTCAATTTACTGAAACTAAAGAATCAATTAGTTTGAGAAGAATTATATTGATAAGTTATACAAATTTTATTAAATAAAAACTTATTAAGTTTTTTATTTAAATTTATGGTTTTCCTAGGTTGAAAAATATAACGGAAAATCATTCATTAATTAATAAAATAAAACGGATTTTATTATAGTTGATAATAGTAAAGTTGACTTCCGACACAAATTACATTATAATTTTTAGTGTTGGCAACTAAATCAGATATTCAATTTAATTGTATTACCTTATAAAACGTATTATAGGAATTAATTCACCGAATAGAGACCGTATTTAATACGTATGTTCCCATCAAAGTCATTTACTTTTAATGTTAAAGTTCAAATTTTTATTTTTATTTTGCTAAAACGACTAATTTGAGGTCATACCAACAACGGATAATGTCGTTTAAAAAGATCTACTTTTAATATTAAGTTATCAAAACTAAATATTAAGTTTTATTAATTTTTTTAACACCACTACTATTGGTAGATCTGGCTATAAATGTAGGTCTTTCGTTGCAAAATAGTTGATTCGAATCACTGTGGTTGAAGTAACTAGTGCTGCATTGAAATTGGTTGTAAAGTGGTTTTGTTAAAAGTTTTAAGTTCGGCAGACCGCTAGCTAGTTTTCATACTAATTTGTATAGCCAAAAGCTTTGGACTGTGCCTCACTTTGAAGTGGGCACCTATTACACTGAACTTGTAGTATAATGTATTTAAATCCCACAAACTACAGTTAATTTGTAGTATATACAATCAAATTTACTGTAAGTAAAGTTGACTTAACCATACTACACTTGAATGCTTCTTTAATAATGGTGGCTTTTTATTTTGTGTCTACATACCAATGTGGCTTGTTATTAATTGGTGGAAACTTTTAAAATGCTTCCTTAATCCTAAAGTTTATAAGAAGCCAGACCCCTGTTGATTCTGTTTATTTTATACTAAAATGAACATTAATTACGGCCTTTTATAGCTCTTTTGTTTCCCCTCCCCCCGAAGCCTCCATTCCTCAACTTCTATATACAGGTTTTTTGCTTTAAAATTATACGTATCATGTATTACACCACTTACGTACCTTTTGCCGGTAGTTCAAACTGCTGTCATTGTCACCTTTGCCACTATTACTATCAGCATTACTATACTAGTAGTTTTAAAATTCATTAGGGCAACCCTATTCTTCCACGTTACATACTGAGCGGTCCACGTAACCCTCGATTCGTATAGTTAATGTATTGCTATTTACAAACCTTTCTAATAAATTATTAGGTTTAGCCTTAATTATAACGTTTATAGGATTATTTTTAACGTTAATCCACCTAAATTTATCGATTTACTGGGCTTTATATACCTTCATTAAAGACATTACGTCTATTATTAAACGTTTTTCATTAGATGTATCCATATTTACTATTTATTCGTAAAGGCTCCGAATCTAAATACATTACTTTAGGTATCGGCGTTAATCTCACTTATTTAGTAATAATCCTTAGTAAATCGTTGGTTATTATACCGATATTAAAGCTTGACATAATGCCATAAACTTTGAAAACTAAAGTGTTTCCTATTATACGCTGAAACTACGAAGATATTCAATATATAAGGTTTCTAGTAATGATAAATTGCCTTTAAAACTTCTCTTCGTTAATGAATATTATGAAATACTGATTGAATACAAAAGGTTAGTATAATTAAAAAAAATATTTTTGTAAAAATTATGATCGAGTCTTTTGGTAATTATAAAGATTTTAGTAACATGATAGTTACTTCACGATTTAAAACTTTAACGATCAATCTCAAAATTTTTCAAAAAGGGTTCAATAATTATTTCTTGGTGTTTTATCAATAGCGATACCGTCGCTACTCCTAGATTAACTTAAAAACCAATGCAGCTTAGAAATTTTTTTCTACTTATTGATTTGAAAACCGAGGCAACTCGTGGAGGCCTTTCGCAAAAATCTTTCCTTTATCTTGCAACACAATTCATAACCGAAAGTAACTTCTTTTTTACGTAGCTCATCTATAATTAACCTAATAAGCACTGAAATATATTAATAAGTCTTCAAATATTACAAATTTATTGGTTCAAATCGTAGTTAAAGCAACATTAGTTTTATAATATTCAAGTAGTGGATATATTTTTCCGGGTTTGGTAAACCGATAGCTGGTTTGAATACCAATTCATATGAATAATTTCCTGGCACATAGCGTCGGCCAAATTAAGCATCCCGTGTACTTAATTTGCAATCAATACAGTTAACTCATAGTTAGTACAGTTAAGTTGGTCATATTGCCATTTATTTGATTAGAATAGCAGTCGATATTTTTGCAACAGTGAATTTATAAAAACATTTAACGTATCTTATAAATGTTTCAATAGAAAATTCGTTTTTCAGTTTTTTAATAACTTTAATAATACAATTCGTTCATTGTTTGTATCGAATTATGTGTACTTTTACGTAATACTATGGCCATTTCAATTAAACTTACCGTTTATACCAACAGTTGAACTGGTAGTAATGATAACATTCAAAGCTAGCTAATTTTTTGAATTATAGGCGGTTGAATAAGGATTTATATTTTACATTTATTATCATATCATTAAGCGAATGGTCTGTACCTTTATATGAACGATTTTTGATTTTATTTTCAACCTCATGGAATATCTTTGATTTGAAAATCGTTATGTCTTATCTTTCAAATTACGCTAATGGCATAAGTTGAGTGACTTCACATATAGGAATTTTATAACCCAAGGACCAACTGCAGGTCATGGAATAGGCCAGCGGTCCGCTGCGCTATCAGAAGCCTAATTTCCAACACATCAAGCCAGAGATCTCTATTATGTAAGCACACAGGGTTAGGGTTTTGACCGACAGGACCGCTCGCGGTCCAGTTGACAACATTGGGACCGAAGGAAGCGACATCGACTTTAGCGGTCCAGTACTGAAGACGGTATGAAGGCACGGATATATAAGAACACGGCCATCACTACACAGATAGTATTTCCTTCATAGCTCTTCAGTTTTCAATCCAAGTATTCAGTCTCAGTATATTCTGAATAGCCTCACGGCTTTTGATCATTACTTGCACGGTTGCGATATTATTCACTCAGCACCTCTGCTACCTTCTTGATAACATAAACCCTCTGACACCTTCTATATACTCACGGGTATTTAGTGTGATCATTACAAGGAAAACCATTAATTATCACTCGTTAGTTTTCGTTCAAAAGCTATATGGTATATTAATCATAACTTTAATACGTAATTTAAAAGTTTAGTTGTTGTAGGATTTTCCCCTTTACAATACTCACGCCATTGTATATATTTTCTTTGGGTTGTAGTTTTTATCGCCGTTTCATCTTTAATGTGCATCATTTTTTTGAATGGTCTTCCACATCGTAGAAGTTTTATAGGCTTGATAACGATCGGTTGAAAAGGATTGAATTGGTTAATTCTCTCTGTTTGTAATTTTTCATCGGGTTTAAAGGGTCATTTATACCATATACCCTATGTAATACGGAAAATAAAGTAATTATTAACGGTTTTAGATACTATATTTGTATCAGCGATACTTAGTATTTTATTATCGGTTCAAAAGGATTGTATTAGTTATTTCTCTTGGTTTTTTTTTTATCGGGTTGAAAAAGTTATTTATACGATGGACCCTATATAATACAGAAAATAAAGTAATTATCAACGGTTTTAGATACTAAATTGGTATTAGAGATACTTGGTATTTTACGAAGTCTATCACATTTACCCAAGTCTCTTTGTGTAAAGATTTTATTTTAAAATGTTAAAGATAATCAGTATATAATTAATAGTTTATTTTTGGGTTCAAGGGTATCTTTAACTTGGCGGAAAGCTGGTTTATTTTTGAATTCTTTCAAGGCTTTGATATATGTCATAGTTTGCTTCTGTGTACTTAACGATAGTGGTAATTCAATCTTTATACGTGGGTACGTTCCAAATACAAACAAAGTTGGTATAAGATCATTGGAATTGATAACATCGTTAAGACCTTCTACTTGTATTTGAAATCTTATCTCTAAGTTTGTAAAAGTTCTAATATACAACATAAAAATATTGTAATCGCTTTTTAAAAGTACATATAATCTCCGAACCTTACTAATACCTCAATAACCTTTATTAAAAACTTGTTTACACTGAGTCCCTATCAACTTAATATTATTAAAAAATTATCGCGGCGAAATGAATACCAATATTATGCAGTAATACGTCAAAAGATTTTAGGTATATGTTCATCTACAAAGTACGTAATAACTTCTATATTTACATCGTTATAATATTTTGAAGGAATCTATCACCGGAAAACGTTATTAGAAATTAAACAACGTGAATTACAGGCTTATTATCCAGGTAAAACACGTCGATTAAAACCTCAAAATTGAAGTCTTGGTTTTTTTTAACTTGAAATCAAACCTAAGGGGGGTTAAGAATATGTTCATCAGTGGTGGTAAACCTGTTGAATTTCATTTTGAGCCAATAAATCTAGATTTTTATGACTTACCATTTCAAAAAAAATTCATAACTTTTTAATCGTCGGATGATTAAATAATAGATATAATTAACAAAGTTTCAAATCAGTTAAGTTTATTATCATTCCGTTTAACCCTTGAAAATGAAACTATAAGTATCTTCATTTTAAATTAAGTAAAAATCTTCTACCGTTGCCTTTAACTCATTCGTTAGTTTATATATTAACGTTAAAGTAGAGGTTCTTTATATATTTCAATGAAAAGAAAAAAACGGAAAAGATTCCAAAACATGGAGAGCAATAGGTCTATTGACTATGAAAATAATCTTCGATTTAGATAAGAATAGTTCTTTTCAAGTCTAAATCTAATTCTAGTTTTACTGGTATTCTTATAGTGAAGTTTCATAATAGTATTAGTATCTCTTCGCTGTATAACTTATTATAAATAGTCTTTGATTAATACCAGTATTACCCTAGTGTTTGGTATAATACCTTGAAAATTTTAATTTGCACAACGATTGTAAATAGTAAATAAGTGTGCAGAATTCAAATCATTATAGTCATAACGACTATATAGGCTTTTATTTATCAGGCGATATAAGACAACGTTGGTTAGTTAGTCATTACATTACTTTGATGCCAAGACTAATATCTTTATAACAGATGAAAACTTTAATCCTCTTTTGCTCGTTTTATGCCTTTGTATTTTTAATGTTTGTAAAATATATATCGTATTTTTACCAAAAGTGAAGGGGTATTCCGTGTAGTAAATTAACTATTTTGATTGTTATTTGTCAAAAGTGTGACTTTTTAATTAATCACTTTGTTTGGAACGAATCTAGAACTTTTCAACGTTTTGAAAGAATTTGCGTAGCTGATTTGAATATTTTAAACAAGAAGAATATTCTTTTTATTTATTTATGTTAGTATTCAGAATTTCAAGTCAAGTTCCTTTGTTGACTATATTGCGTAAGCCTACAGTACTTACGGTCAATATAATTGATGTGGGCGAGGTTCTCATCATCATCGCTAAAGTTGGTGAGGTCGTAAATTTAAGGATATATATCAATCGAATTCGGTACCCATATTATTACAGTTGTAAACAAGAATTTAAATTGGTTAAAAAAGCTTTTACAAGTAATATTAAGATACTGTAAGGAGTATTGAAACCTTTTATATCCTATAATAATTTGGCGGACTTGTTCGTATAGTATACCTTCGCCAATCTTCATATTCTGCATTACTTATTGACAAAACATCGCCTTATAAACCATTTGAATAAGCAGGTTCATTAAACTATCCGATTTTTTCATATTACAACATATAAAACCATTAAAAAAAACCAATTCATTTACTATTAGACGATGTTTGTATCGTTTTCGAAGTAACTTTTCAAACAATCGTGGATTTATCGAATCAAGGAACAATTTGTCAAGTACAAAATATAATAATCCTTGGTTTAGCCAGTGAGGATATTGTGACATAACAAGTGAAAATTCGATAGCTTAATTTTCATTTGATGGTAAATGTTGAAGAAGTATCGTAACTTAACATCAATAAGATTATATGGCTTTCTGTTATGATTTTTCTTACCTTTACTAATTTTTACGAAATTTTTAATCTTACCTTAATCTGTATCTACCATAGTAGTATTTCGGAGAAGGGGTGGAAAGTGATATATTGGTTTTAAAAAACCCTTTAGATTCTTTCAACTGGTAATGTTGGGGGTAATTTTCATGTTAATAGATAGGATAGTTAACTTTTAGTAAAATTTTGGGGGAGAAAGCTAGTATTATACCTATAGTAGATTTGCGTGTAAAGCCGTTCCATTTTTAAGGTTGAGTTCAGTATTGTTAGCAAACTTATTGGAATTATACGTATTGAAGATTTTGAGGATTTTCGTGATTTTAGCAATAATCTTATTGGTATTGAGGGTTTCTTTGAAAGGGTTTTTACTTAATTAACTGGTGGATCTGAAAACTTGCTACGTTTAGATTAATTGGATCTTCATCATTGCCAGTGGCATTAGCGTGTTAGGGTTTTAAAATTAAAGGGATTAAGGAACTCATTTGGATTTAGGCGTAACTTTGCGAACGCGTGTGTAGAAGTTGAGAAATATTATTGTTAGTAATATCTTTACCCTTATCTTTACATATCTATTAAGGGTTTTCATTCATAGCGTATTTGTATAGTATATTTATCAGGTTTCTCTCGTTCTCTTTTCTTTATCAGGAAGTTAATCCTCTTATTCTATGGTTTCTTTTTTAGCTTTATTTTGAAATATTAGTCTATTTTAGTCCATATATCCAAGGTTCAGTCGTCAAACCATTTGTAAAAGTCGTTAAACGCGATATGTTCTTAATTAGTTTCGGTAGGGCTTAAGTCGAGGATAAAACGGCCGATTATGTTGGTCAGGTGTTTAAGTGTTGTAGTTTCGTCGAAATCTATAAACCAAAAAAACTTTGTTAAAGTATTTGACAAATACGGTTCTAGAGGTCTCAATTACTTCTTTTGTAACATGGTCGATAATATTGTTAATTCTTTTAACAACTACATTAACGGTTAAAAAAAAGGGAAATATTGAAATATTATATGGGAAAAATTAAGATAAGAGGATAATTTGTATGTTATTTTTCGTTAAAGTTGTCCTTTAAAGTTAAAGGAGTTGTGAGACTTGGTTGTTTTGCAATTTGTAATTTACAGTAGTAGTAATAGAAGTAGTAATGATTTAGCTGGTTTTTAACTTTAGTGACTTGAAACACTTGAAACTCTTAGGCAATCAATCTCAACGCTTTTAGGACTAGTTTAATAAAGATTTATTAGTGTTTTCAATGATAGCAATACCATTACTACTTCTGAATTACCGCGAAAACTAACACAGTATTGTAGAAGCACTTCTCAAGTCTCTCTTCTACCTTATCCAAACAAAGTGTAACAACTGGAAAATAGCTTCTTCTTCTACCTAGTTTATTTGTGTTTAATTCAATAATTACCAATGAGTATTAGTAGACCTTTATCGTTATAATGTAATCAGTTCGCATCTCTGGTTGAATTAACTGGTATTGCATTGAAAGTAATAATGTATTACTTTTGAGTTTGGCAGACCACTAGCTGATCTGCATACTAATTTGTATAGCTAATTGCTTAGCTTGTGCCCTAATGTGAATTTGGCACCTATTGTATTTGACTTGCAGTTAATACAGTCAACCCACAAACAATACAATTAACTTACAGTCAGTATAGTTGATTTGACTGTACTGTAATTGAATTTTGGTCCAACAGGATTATGATTAATAAAAACAAATAATACCAAACAACACTTTTTAGATATTAGATATAATATCAACTACCAACTATACATTGCCTATACAATAAAACATTGAATTACTATTTTGTACGTAACTTTTTTTAGTTTACAAAGACGATATACCGCACATAGAATAAACCGATAGATTATATATTACATAAAAAAATCGACAAAAAACAAATAGAATATAACAAATTACGTGATACAAAAACAAACGATAACATAAAAACCACATACCGTAATTCTAGAGTACGAAAAAGGTAATCAATTTAGTATCATATTAATACATTAATACGTTTTACACGCTAATAAAATCCGACTCCAAAAATCATATAAAATTCTCTGTAATGAAAATTGTTAGCTTTAATATCATTTATAAAATTAACTTATTTAACGTAACAAGTATTAGTAATTTATACTTTAAATACAAGGTTTCAAGGCTTATTTAATGGTTCCTATCCTAAACATTAAAGTTACAAATTATTCTTATATTGGCCGACTAGTAAAACTAAGTCATACCATCTTATTTTTTTGGAAATCTAAAATCTATACGCAAAATTGTACACAATATAGCTAAGTTCAAATTTTTAATGGGTATTTACCTTACACACCAAAATTAGGCAACAACATAAAATCCTATCTCTGAATCTTTATAGCTTCTAAGAAACCAATTATAATTCAAGGCATCTTGATTTTAGTAGCTCAGTTAACCTTAATGTTCGACTTGATATTTGATCAAATACAAAACTTGCTAGTTCAACTCCACTTTCAACAAATATATAAAATATCCCTAATGTTGTAATATTAACTAAACTAATACATAGATCAACGCACGAATCTAAATACAAACAAATTAAATTTATTACAGCCTTAACAAAAATATTGCAATATAGATGTTTACAATAAATAGCTAATTTAATCAACTTACAAAATTCATAGTTTAGCTACTGAATCCAAACTAAAAGTTACAATCTAGTTGTTGAAACTAAATCTATCCACTTTACTAGCTATATTTTTGTACTGGTCTAGGGGGTTAAAGTCAGTGCAATTGAATAAAGATCACTATAAGTTGTGATCGATGCTCAACTGTATATACTTGGTCTGTCTTCTTTGTTTGACCCTATAGGCCAAATTTAGACTTCTTGTCTTATGCATTCTTACCATCAATACCATTAACTTTCCATCAATACCAACGTACTACATTCGTTGTTCCACTAGTTCATTGCTCTACTAATCTTTATCCCTTAAGCTATCCAACATATCTAGCAAGTATAACCAAGTAAAAGGCAACTATCTGTAACTTCTACCATTTACTAACCGACTATCCAGTTACACAAGGGCTAATTTTCACAAATATCTAAAGGTATGAATATGTGGGCCATTAACTAACAGTAACCCAACTTAGTTCTTTTTTAATATCATTGATTTGACTTTGCACTTAGTTCTATTATACCATCCTACTAGTAAGGAAAAAAATTAGGACTTGTCTACCTCACAGATAAAGTCCTACCGACAGCAGGCGTTGTTTTACTATTTTAAAAAAGGGGTGGTTGTGGATTTGAACCGGCTTTCGATTAGGTGATTTGGCATGCGCTAAAGCCGTGATCCAGGATACGCCGGAGTCAGTTGTAGTACTAAACACAGCTACGATTCTCATACAAGTCAACAGTAAACCCCAGCTTTAGTCTATTAGATACTTCTTTTAAATCACGTCGTTCTACCTGCTTTAAGATCTATCACTGCGATATTAGTAATTCTGACCTTGAGCTAGGAACCGTCACAGACCCACAACTTTGGCCGTCAGCGGCCGTCGGCTGCCGTCAATCTAGTCCAAAACAACAACACTGCTTTCCCTCTTGATGGCCCGGCCTATTTGGCCCTACTATTTGGCCCTACTATTTGGCCCTGTTTCATTGATATACTGTTTGCACAACCCAAATACCCGTTATCAACGTGCCCATCGCTCTTACCTACACAGACAACCTCGTCACAGCAACCGACGCACGGATTCGCACAGCCCGGTTGCCCGACGAAGCTCTCAAGGTATTTGCGATGGAATTATTCGGAGGACTCTTCGGTCGGCGCACAAACAAAGAAGATACTGACTAAATCAACAAAGTGAGAATAGAAGAAGAATTGTTGTCCCTGGCCCAAGCCGTCTAGGAAGAGATTGGACGCGGAATCGTTCATGGGCTACTCAAGGAACTGTCGGTGGAATTGGACGACAAGACGGTCTGAATTGAATGTGATCACAAGCAGACTATCGACCTGGTGAGAGCAGAGATTGCAAGTCTCAGGAGGACGTTGTGTCGTCATGTCGATATTCACAAACATTGGCTACGGCAACAGGTCAGCACTGGGAGGATCAGGGTGCAATATACACCTTCGGCGAAATTGATTGCAGATGATCTGACGAAAGCCCTTCCTTCCTATTGACCAGTGGCAAGATTTCCTCGACCAACTGGGCGTGGAGGACGAGCATGGCGTATAGAACAATGCGGGACCCTTGCGAAGATTGGCAAATGCAGAGGAACTGATGAATCTGGATAATGAGGATCCAGTCTTCCAGTGAACTGCGAGCCTGAGGCTGTGTCAAATACCAGAACTGTTGCTCCGTCATGCATCGGGAGTGTGACACGATTCGGCTAGCAAAAGGAATATTGCCAATGATCTACAAAGTCAATTTGTAAGCATCGAGTCTGGTAAGCCTCGCACATATATATATATTATCCCGAGCTGGACTTACCCTCAGAGCGTGCTTTGGCTGTGACGGTCACGGACCTCACGGCTCCTGTGATGTTTCGGTTCCTGCTTGGTATCTGGAATTTGCGGCCTGGATGAAGGTATCTCGATGTTGCTTCGCAAGATCTCGTGCATTCCTGAATGCAATTGCACCTTGAACAAAAGTCTCCCGTGTGTCCGTCATCCCAAACGTCCTAAACTGCTTCATGTGGTACTCTGGCCGGCCACCCGGTGTCGGTGGCGCAGTAATGTGGTGGGTGTATAGTTGGAGCGTACCTGTTCCGCCATGGTATGTTGAAGAGTATGTATAGGCATTACCGTCGTAAACTGGTTGCTCCTGCCCGTAGTTTTGCAGGCTGTGCATAGCACGGGATCCAATTGCTCCGTTGTAACGAGCTTGTCGCATCATGATTGCTGGAGAACCATCTGGGCCTTTAACCTCTAAAAAGAAGTTTGGCGCAATAGGTTTGTCTACCGCAGTCGAAGGGACAATGTGACGACCGAGTTCGTTACGAATTGTCGGATCAAGCTGTTCGGGGACTGCACCATCATAAATGTCTGGTTTCGACGACACAATGGTCCCGTCCATCAGAGGATCCAGGTGGCCGAATAACGTATTCCTAGCGGACGGATAGTTGGCTTCTCGTGTGCCAACAATTGTTGGAATTACATTTGCCAACACATCATCTTCGTCCTTAGCTTGAGCACTAGTCTCTTGGAACGCCTCGAAAGCGGCAAGAGAGCGAAAGGGATGGCCTCAGGACCATTAGCGTTGTTTTCACTTCTTTCAACTCTGGTTTTCTCGATTTCCAAGTCGAGTGGATTCCATGGTCTGTCAAATGTTGTTCGAATGCACGATTGTAGGCTGAGATTGACTTCTTGCTCTTGGTTGTTTTTGATTTTGAGACGCTTGATGGATCGGCAGATTTGGTTACTTGGGTTCGAGGTGACGAAGTCATGGTGCTGGCCGAAAGGTGTTTCCTGGGGACTATAGAAGGAGCAACATATCCTCGCAAGGCACGCAAGTCTGGTCCACCGTGACGTGCAAATTGAGCAAGGTCTCGTGCACTCGCTGGTGTCAATAGTCGGGTGATGTCAGGTGCATACCCCGTCGGGGGCGGCGGAGGGGGACAGGAAGAACGTTGGTTACAAGTCCTGCGATGGAGTTCTTGGAGGGCGTCGCATTCAAGTGGAATAGTCGAAAGTCTGTCCCAAAACTCAGGCGGATAATGCCAAGCCCGGTGATGCTGCTCAGTTGGCAGAGAATGGCCTGTCTTCTGAGCTTTGGTCTGACGACCGTCTTGCAAGGGCTCCTGTGCGCATTGTCTTTTCCCATTCTGCGCCATGAGGAATGCAGTGCAGAAGGCTTTTGAGGGCGATGGTGACTGAAGACGATTGACGTGCTTAGGCGAGCATTGCCCGGGTGATATGAGTCATTCCATTGATGGGGAGGCTGGTGAACTCTCCTTGCCGACACTGACAGCCAACCAATGCCACACGATCAAGGGCCCTTGGGAAGCTGAATGCAGGAGTGCTGCAGTGCAGATGCATTTGAGTTGTTGTTGGCGACGTGATGAGTTGCATTGCTCACAGCTCATAGGCAGCAGCTGACGTATCGACCAATCAAGGCATTGTGATGAATCCTGGAAGTGGGTCCCACAATACAGAGCCAAGATCCCTGCATGGCGAGGGAAAACTTCCCTATGTAAGCCCCGACGAATAAAATCCAAACAGAGACGCTTCTCTTCAAATCAGACGAGCAACAATCAGTCCCTGCAGGTACATAGGCCAATCTTCCGGCCCCTGGCTTGACAAAGTTCTTGGCAACGCACCAGTTTTCCTGCTGAGCCCGGTGATGATTTCCAGTTGTGGCAGTTGATCGATTGATCGGTCCATAGATTTTTCAGTCGAACGTCCCTCGCTGGACGGTGTTGACACAAATGCAATGGTTCATACCGTAGTGCACCTACCTTTCCCCATCATGACACACCAAAACACCGCACCCACAAATAATTGTATCAATTGAACTACTATAGTAATAAACATACCTTGACTGTGAAACTATGAGAGCATAAGCTAATCAGTCGAGATGTTGAGAACCTT
>JASMMZ010000004.1:13993208-14069123 GCA_038502455.1 Anisogramma anomala | reverse complement strand
TAATATCACCGGGCAGTGCCCACTATATAGCTAGTATAGTGTGACCCTCGCTGATGTGAAATACATACATATGCCGGCGGGAAGGCTCGCAACTCAAGTGTTCCTACCCACAACAACCACCCTATTCGAAAATTCCTGTTGCTTCCAAATCATGCCGTACAATCCGTTGAATAAACCATTAAAAGCTATATCCTTTACTAAACAAATATATAAGGTTGAAAACCTAATCCTATACACCAGGGGCCAATTTTCGGGCAATGTATTGTACGTATATGTTAAATGCCGTTAGTGTTGGTAGGCCTTTATCGTTGCAACGTAGTCGATTCGAATCACTGTGGTCGAAGTAACTGGTGCTGCGTTGATATTGTTGATTGAGGTGTGTAAGTTCTAAGTTTGGCAGACCGCTAGCCGGTCTGCACACTAATTTGTATGGCCAAACGCTTTGGCCTGTGCCCCACTTTGAAGTGGGCACCTACTGCACTGCACTTGCAGTGCAGCGTATTCAAATCCCACAAACTGCAGTCAATTTGCAGTACGTACAATCAACCTTACTGCAAGTAAAGTTGACTTGACTGTACTGCACTTGACTGCTATTCCAACAAATACCAATCTTTTTCATTACTTTTCTATTACGAAAACGTATAAAAACTTTACCGATACTAATTAGTAGCCGATTCGGTCGATTATAAATAGCCTAAGAAAGAAAAGATAAACCTAAGTTATAAACTTATAGCGGGATGTTATAATGGTCCCAATTATTTATATTTTAATACTACGACTTACAAAAACTATACGGGAATGTAAAATTACGCGGGAGGACCTCTAAAACTCGAAACATAATAAGACTATAAAATTCAAACTAACTTTCAAAAATAACTTTAGTACGATATTATTAACTAGTAAATACCCTATTTACTAAAAATCTCCGTTACGTTATTCGTAAACTCGCTTTGACGTTTTGAATGTATCCAGATGCTTTTTAAAAATCATCCTATTACGTATTAGGCCACATAAGTTAAAACCACTAAGTATCAGAATCCTTCGTTGGAACCTTTCCGATTTAAACATAATATCTAAATCATTTACATACCTCGGAACCGATTAAAATGCAATATCTATACCGTTTTCGAATTCTAAAAGCGGTTAAGATACAATACCTAAACCACTCGTAAACAACAAAAGCAGCTATAATATGATATCTGAACCACCCACCAAATGCGAGCCGAATCTTATTCAAATATTCATTTTTTCCATTCCTATTTTACCCCAATTCTCCTCCCTTATTCCGCCTAAAAGTACACCACTTGTTTAAATTTATTCGTTACGACGTTTGAATTTGCTAACCGCTTAGTTAGTATAGCTTTTGTAAAGATTTTTTTTAAAAAAAACTAATTTAAAATACGTAATTAGTTTGTAGTTACGCTTTATTTATACCTTATTTGGATTTCAGTTATATTAGTAAGCGTTAAACGCTTTATTTTAGCCATCTTATTTTACTTTATTTACTTTTTATTTACCTGTTTATATACTTTTATCTTGATTATTTGGACTAAACAGCTTTAAATATTATATTCCGAACGAACTCGAATCTTATTCATTACGTACAAACCAATATTTTTACCGCTTTAACATTTCCGGTACATATATAAATCATCTTCTTAACCGTTTTAATACACTTTGTATTTTGACAACTATAGCTTTACTAGTGATAAATATGGTAAAATCTAATGATTATATAAACTATCTATTTACTAATACGTTGTTTCGTCATAAAGTTTTACAGTATTTGAACCTTAACTTATAAAATGATAAAATCGAAATACCAACGGAAAATTGAAACCGTTTTTGGCTAAATATATACGTCATTTATATAATTTTTAACTATTATAATAAATATATTAAAGGGCGCGACTTATTCGAAAATTTTAGAAAGGACTTTGTAAACTAAACGCTAAATATATGACGTATAATCGATAATATAATATCTAGTGTACTACGATAATAATTACTTGGTAAATGTATTAATACAACCCGTAGTGATATTAGCCGTATTGCAAAAACTCTATTAACAATGACTCGATTTACTTAAATTCTAAAGTGAACCGACGATAAAGTCATAAGGGTAAAGTTTATAAAGAGATACTGGCTGAAAAAATGTCACAATCTCCTTTTTGAAATGACAGATAGAGAACGAGAAAAGATTTCGTAAACATGGGAAACAAGGCGCTTAGCAAAGCTAAACGTATACCGCGAAGTGAAAACGAAGCTAAAGGAATCGACGGAAAAAGAGAAAGGGCTATAAAGATTATTTACCACATGGGTCGAATATAGACTATCTCTAAAATATACTTTTAAATAGAAACAAAGATAAAACTATACCCTATATACCATTAATTACTAGCTGAGTGGTAATAAACGCGATTCGTATGAAGAAAATGACCCTCCCAAAAACAATATAAACTGTTACAGGCTAGTGCCTGGCTAGTATTCCCAGAGATCTAATCCTGGTAATTCTACACGCTCCTACGATTCTCTAGAGCAGAGAGAAAACCGCTTAAAGACATTTCACATAACTGGAAAGAGGGCTATACTATCTTAGCTCTATAGCCGCTCTCTAACAAGGACTTCTTTTCCTTCATCTTCATCAAGCTTTATAGACAGAATCCGACTACTTTAAGCGATAGCTCCGGTTTTAATCTCTTTATATATAAACCTTGATCCTTCTTCTGGCGGTATTTTAGCTATTTTTAAACGGCTATAGCTTAGGGTCATATCCTTATCCTCTAACCCACCGAATTTGAACCCCTAGGCCTTGGATTAATTCCTTAACGTACACGTTAGGGAATAGTTTTAAAACGCCTTGGCTGTTTAATACGATTACCTTACGACTTAATATGAACGTTTTACCAACGCCTTACGTATTAAACTTATTAAGCGAAATTGAACTGTTAGGAAGTACGCTTTATATTTAAAATAACGAAATTTTAATACGTTAAATGCTTTAACGAATATAATTCTATAATTTGAAGTTATCGGCACGTTTACGTCCTCGGGTTAATTTTTCTCTTAAAAGGTTCCTTTTACGTACGTTACAAACGATACCGTTGGTATACTGTAATGATCACACTAAATACCCGTGAGTAAATAGAAGATATCAGGGGATTTATATTAGCAGTAAGGTAGCAGAGGTAACAAAGGTGCAATATCAGAAGATATTTGTTCGTGCTGTAGAATGATCATTAGCCGTTAGGCTATTCAGGTGTGTAGACTGAATACTTAGATTGACAACTAAAGAGCTATGAAGGAAATACTATCTGTGTGGTGATGACCGTGTCCTTATATATCCGTGCCTTCATACCGTCTTCAGTACTAGACCGCTGGAGTCGCTGTTGGTCCCATCGGTCCTTTCTTGTCCGGGTTTGCTGACATAAGAGAAGTTCCTCGCCTGATGTGTTGGACTTCAGGCTTCTCAGTAGCGCAGTTGCATACTAGCCCATTTCCTGACCCAACCGCTATCTGGGTCATGACATATACCGCCTTTTATTAGAGATAGCGTTATCTTTTTAGATAATGATAATTTTTCTAATTTCGATTATAATGTGAACGCCCCTTTTAACGGACGTTACCGACTAAAATGTAAACCTTTCAACTAACTAGTTAAGTTTTTTGATATTAAATTACGATTTTCGGTAAAGAAAACTATGATAATACGTAAGTTATATCGAAACTAAAAGTCTATCAGTATAAAAAGGATTACTTTTAAGTTATTTTTTGATAACTAAAAGGCTTCGCGAAAACCGTTTTAAAAAGCTATTACGCTTGCGGAGGCGACAACGGAATTAGCGACCCCGATGCCTTTATAACTATATTTCACGTTTACTACTATGACCTTAACGCGGTTAAAATAGTTATCGTTCGACTTACAAATACAAAATAAGGAGTTCGTAAACAATTTTACGTTTTTTTGAACGTTTAAGAAGCCTTATTCGCGAAAGTCGGCGGTATATCCTAGAAATTCGTCGCCAAACTCGTTATTTTGAAGGGAGTTATTAATGATATACTTGTTAATACGTTACTTCTCCTCGATATACCGGCAGATTATAATAAATAGATTGTCCGCGTTTAACTTATCAACAAGCGCCTTTATAATTTTCATATTCATTATAGCGGTACCAATACTGTCATTATCGAAGGCGCCTTTTGCAGTAAGAATAACAGCGGTGATACGCCTGTTCGAAATAGTTTAGGCGATGTTATTATAACTAGCGTAAACGACTTTCAAACCTTTCCTAAGCGGCGCGCCGCTTGGGTTAACTACGCGAAACTTTCCCGCCGTAAAAACCTCGGGTTATATTTACGTTACGAAGGGGACAGTTACTGGATCCGTATCTGTTTATAGGACTCGATATAACGCCTGAACGGCTTTGAAGACAAAGCTGTTATAAAAATCTATTTTAATTTAACCGAGGATTTTATTAAATTCTAGGAAGGAAAAGCGTAACTTTTATATATAATTGTGTATGGAAGTTAACAAAAATTTAATTTAATTTAATGGTTTAACTATAGTTTTGAAATAAATTTTCGTTGATAATAAATTTACTTTCTAATTTTATGTTATTTTTTTTTGTTTCAATAAATATAGGTTATAAATATTATAACTTCGTAAATAAGTAATTTACTAATCGCTGAAAGGTATCGCGTTTTTTCATTTTCTTACGATAATTCGGCGAAGTTACGTTTTACATACCAGGTTTTCCGTCATAACTTATTTCCTTCATAACTTTTTTAAACGTCGACTTTAATAAATATTATTACCAAATATAAGTTTACGTCGTATTTTTTTTATAATACGCTGTTATTTTAGATAAACCTTAAAAAAATATTGACAAGTTACATACGACATTACCAAATATATATTACTTTCAAGGCGAGCCCGTAATCACCGCGTTTAAAAGCGAGGGTTTACGCCTATTTAAAATGTGTCGAAAGGAGTTAACTCTGTTAAATTCCACATCATTTTACGACAGACCCGCAGAGATCGAACCGCTATTATATAATTCGCCGCTGTTTTTTTCCGAAAATATTAATTAAATATTCGCCTGAAAACTACTCATTTTCGTTTACGATAAACTTTTTACTAATCTTAGGGAATTCGCACCTTTATTCGATAAAGCCCTCGACAAGAAATTATCCTTTTACTGTTTTAAAGTGGATTACAAGATCCCCCTTCATACTAATAACTAGTGTTAACCTTTAGAAATACCATAGGGCTCTTTATACTGCATATCGCATAAGAAGTTTTTCGTATTACGTAAGACATTACTCGAATTACTTAATTAAGGTTATATTCGAGTAAACAACTCCTTAACGGACTTTTTAATACTTTTCGTTAAAATACTTGGAAAAGAGTTACTACTTTATATCGATTATCAACGGCTTAATATTATTACGAAGGAAAATTGTTACCTGTTTTCTTTTATAAAAAAACGTTTGTAAATATTGTATAAGTTAAGAGGTTTATTAAATTATATATTAAATTTGTTTTTTATAAACTTCGTATTAAGAAGGGAAATAAATAAAAAAAACTGTATTTTTTATACGTTTCGGACTTTCGAATAACTTATTACTTCCTTCGGTTATTTTAACGCTCACATTACCTTTTAACGGTATATTAATAATTTGTTACGTTTTTTTTGATATTTTTATTCCGTTTTCCTCGAAGAAGTTTTTATTTAATTTCAACAGCACCTTCGACGATTATATAACTAAAGTTAAGTAAATCCTCAACGTATCAAATGCCGCGGAACTTAATTTAAATATTTTCAAATACGAATTCGATGTTTAAAAAACTAAATACTTGGGATCTGTTCTCGAAGTTAACGTCAACATCCGTATAAACCTAGAAATTCTACGTGTTATTCATAAATATGCAGTTTTTACGACGGTTTTGGAAATACGGGGCTTCCTAAAGTTTGTAAATTTTTATTGTTATTTTATCCGCGATTATTCGACGATTATTGGACCATTATTACGGCTAACCCGTAAATGTACTTTATTTCATTAAAGGCTTAAAGAAAAATTTACTTTCGAACGACTGAAGTTTAACTTTTTTTCGAACCTATATTTGCCTAATAGGATCCCAACTGCAATACCTTTTTCGAAGCCGGTTATTTTAACTAGGCTCCAGAAGTCTGCCTTTTTTAAATTAACAACTACGGTAACCTAGGTTTAATAACGTATTACTCCCGTCGTTTATTTCCCGCTGAATACAATTACGAAATTTACAACAAAAACCTATTCGGAATTATAAGCTATTTAAAAAATATAAAACGCGAAGGTTCAAGTTATGGCGCGCCTATTTACTATTATAACGTATTATAAAAAATTAAAATACTTTATGATAATACGACGGCTTTTTGAACAATAAGTTCGCTGGTTTAAACGCATTTCATGATTTTACTTTCGGTTAGTATATAATAAAGCAATGAACTATACGCGACTTGACGTACCATTACGACGAAATTAGGATATTTTTAAAGGCTTCTTGGACTTACATTATCTGGGCCGAAAACTTTGGTTGTTACGTCCCGAATAATTCATTTCCGAGCCGCTTTCGCGTACATACGTCTTCTAGTTAACCGTTGTCAACGAATTCATTTTAAAAGGCCGTAAACGTTTTATTAAAGTTGATCTTTAAACTTATTAGAATACTGTTATTATACGTGATATTATTTACTTTCGCATAATATATACGATATGTATAAACGACCAACATTTCCTAACGAATATCCGTACCGACGACAACCGTAAGTTAAAGGTTTTAATTTCGGAATATTTGGTAAACAACGATAGAGTTTTAAGGTTTCGCGATCGCATTTAGGTACCTATTTACGAGCCGCTTACTACCGCGTTAATTTAAGTTACCTACGATTCGCTTTTTAACAGCTACCTAAATCGCGACACTATTATCATTATCTTTTTCAAAACGTATTTTTAGCCAAGCTTATATCGTACGATCCTTCGTTTTTACCGTGACTACAACGTTTGTAGCCGTATAACTTATTAAAGACACCGTAAAAAAAGGTTCCTTAAATCTCTTCCGGTTTCCAAACGGCTTTAAAACGAGTTTTCCGTCGGTTTTATAATTAATTTACTTTAAAAATACAAGGGTAACCTACGTTACCTTATAGTTATTACAAACCGTTTCAATAAAGTTGTTACTTTCGAGGTTATAATTATTATAAACGCCAAGGCTTATATAAAGCGGTTTTTCAATTGTGATTAGCGATTTTATGGGTTTTTGCGTACGTTTGGTAACGACCATGGTTCGAATTGAACTAATAGGTTTTAAAAACGACTTTACGACCTAATTAGAATAAAGTAACATTTAAGCACCGTTTTTTAACCATAAACTAGCAGTGTAACCAAACGCGTAAATTAAAATATTTTTACGTATTTACGTTTATTTGTCGTTTATATATAATTCGATTCAAGTTGTTTACTACCTGAATATTAACGAGTATTAAATAATAAAAATACGACAACTATCAATATTAGCTTGTTTTTCATAATTCATAGTTATTACGTTAATTTTATTCAACAGATATAATGTTTTCTCGTTTCGACGACGATATTACGCGTAAGGGCTAAAAACTTTATTTAATGGATTCGTGAAGTTACGGAATTCATAAAAGTCGTAATAACAACTATGTAATAACGTATAAAGAAAGTCTCTAATAAGCGGTGTTCTCACTTGGAACGTTTTCTAGTTGGCGATGACGTTTGGATTTTTTTAAAAAAACTATAAGTTCAAACAAATTCTCCAAGAAAATAAGCTAGCTTTACGATAAGTACTAGGTAATGCGTATAATCGACTTTCATATTATTAAACTTGATATACCGGACGGAAAGCATTTTCGATCTCATATAAATTAAATTGTCTTCATCGCTTTAGATCCGGTTTTAAGTTAGTAAACTAGAGACATTTAACTGTAAGTTATAATTATCAAAAACGGCCAATTTTGATTAAATAGGTAAGTTATATATACCTAATGTAAAAGCCGCTCTTAAATTTCTTTAATACAGTAGTATTCTATATTTTCGATTCGCTTTATAAATTAATTTAATATAACGATAAGCCCTTACACCTTACCCTTAGGCGGGTATAATTTTATATTTTACTTTACTAAACGGAACGACATATAAGCCGTTAGTAAGCGGATACCAAATAAACGTATTAATATTGATAAAAACGAAGAACGAACGATTATATCCGGGAATTTACTTAAATATATCCTCGAAATCCTGGTCCGAGTTTTTACTTAGTATTTTCTTACTCATTTCAATAAGCTGGTTTAATTTAATATCTATACGACCCAGCTTAATATTAATACGTTCCGAGACTTTAATCAACTTTTAAATTATTTCCAGCAACGCTTTATAATTACTCGTTAACCGCACCTTCCATGTTTTTACCTGGTTATAAGAAATCTACCTAAATATTACGTTTTTCGTTTATTAATTACAAAACTCGTAGGCCCCTAAACCGCCTAGAAGTAACGGAGACTAACTTCCCCCCCCGCTTCGGGTATTAACCTTACATTACGTAGAGCAATGGACTTTTATAGCCTTTTTAGCGACGATTACCTAAGTTTATACGCTTTTTAGCCGTTCGTAATACCTAGAGAGCGGTTTATAATATGTAGATTTACCTCGGTTTTGAAAGTCGAACGTTAAACACGCTTACGACAACTTCTTAATAACCTTATTTATATCCGGGTTTCGATTTATCGGGGTATAAATATAACCAGAATTATGACCCGTAGTCTTAATGGAATAAAGGCGGTACCGGGCCCCAATATTTAGCCACTAGTTAATAGCTTCTTTATAACTATTAAAACCATTTACCCTTAGTCTTTTAACATTTTTTTAAAAACTTTTTTACATTATTTCATAAACGTATTCGAAATATATTTGTTTTTGAATCCCATTAAGATATATGTCGATAGCCTTTGGGGTAGGAAACTTTATATTCGTTAATAAAAACTAAATAACTTTAAAACATATAACCCATAATTCTAATAGCTTTGTTTACCTCAGCGGTAAGCTAAGGATTTATTATAACGTTATTAATAAAGGGAGTACTAAAAATGTAAACAAATAAGTGTTATACTAATAATTTATTTACTAATGTTATACAGAAAAATTAAAGGTTAAAAAAAGGATGAAGTTTCATCTTTTACATTTAGGACTTTAAAAATTATTTATAGGAAGGGAAGGGCGTTAAATCCCCTTTTACGTAACATTGACCCAATTCTTTGTACACGAAACCATGTTGTTTTAAAAGGCGCGCGTACCTTCCTTATACTTACAGCGCCTTATACCATAATATTAAAAAAAAAAAAAAACGAGGTAAGGAATGATAGGGGTGTCTTTGGGGGTAATGTTACAGGCTAGTTGTAATGATCACACTAAATACCCGTGAGTATATATAAGGTTTCAGAGGATTTATGTTATCAAAAAGGTAGCAGAGGTACTGAGTGAATAATATCGCAACCGTACAAGTAATGATCAAAAGCCGTGAGGCTATTCAGAATATACTGAGATTGAATACTTAGATTGACAACTGAAGAGCTATGAAGGATATACTATCTATGTGGTGATAGCCGTATCCTTATATCCTATGGCCTTCATACCATCTTCAGTACTGGACCACTGAAGTTGATGTCGCTTCCTTCGGTCCCAATATTGTCGACTAGAGCGCGGGCGGTCCTTTCGGTCCAAACCCTAAGCATGGGTGCTTATATAAGAGATATCCCTGGCTTGATGTGTTGGACATCGGGCTTTTGATGACGCAGCGAACCGCTGGCCCGTTCCATGACCTGCAGTTGGTCCTTGGGTTATAACACTAGTGCCTAGCTAGTATTCCCAGGGATCTAACCCTGATAGTTCTATACGCTCCTGCAATGCTTTATAGTAGGGAGAAAGCCGCTTGAGGACACGTCATATGACTAGGGAGAGGACTGTACCATCTTAGCTCCATAGCTACTCTCTAGTAGGGACTTCTTCATCGAGGTTTATAGACAGAATCCGACTACCTTGAGCGACAGCTCCGGCCTCAGTCCCTTTACATAAACGACTTGAAACATTAATACGTACCTTATGGACTAATAACGGTTAACTACAACCTTTTCTATAACCTCGTACCGCATTGCTTTCTAACTGACAAAAACGATAGGGAAAATCTTACTACTTTTGTTAAACTATAAAATAAAGATAAAAATTAGAACTTTGAACCGTACGACGTATTAAATAGTAAAACACAATTAACATGAAATACGTGTAAAGGATTATATATTAAGTTTTTATAATTTTATGTCATTTTGTTAGGCATACTATTTAGGTAAATTAAGGAGTGGTATATATATTATTTTACGTAGCTAGGTATATGCGCGGAGTGGAATGACTTTCTGAAATCGTATTTTAATATAGAAATTCATTAATATCTTTCCAAGAGGAAATAGACTGATACCACTTGAGAATCAATGAAAAGTTAACATAAAAACAATAATAAAAGTATATAGGAAGTGTTTACTACCTGATTAACGAATTTCGAAAACGTTGAACGGTCTTGAAACCGAAATATACGGGTAATAAATGATTTATCTAAATAATAATAAAAATATACCACGGAAACCAAGATTTTAACCTTATAGTATTTAAGCCTGAATAAAATGTCTTTTTTATAAACCTTGAAATATCGTTTGAAACCTTCATACGTTGATAAACGAACTTTGAATTAGTATTGATAACTGATGAAAATAAAGGCGAAAGTTAGATTATAAAAATAAACCTCGTTAAAACATTTATCATGTTTTAAATAGAAGATTTAAAATGTATTTAAGGTAAAATGAACGCCTTAAATACGGGTATTGAAAATGGAAACATTAAAAATAAAGCCTTGAGAATCGAGGGTAAAATAATTATCATCGAGAAAAATTTAACAGTTAAAGGTAAAACTTATCATACTTATAACAATACCCGCGAAAAAGTATACGAAACTGAACAGGTTTTCAAAAACATCATAATTTATACGGCAAAATTGGCTATTAGTGTATTAACCACTTATTATACGAATGAATCAGGATTAAACGTTAGTTTTAGGACGATTACTTACTTAAAGACTAAACAAAAACTAGATTTACATTATATATAACTAAATACGAAAATGTAAAGGATAAACTTGATACCTACTTATACGAATATACCTTCGGAAAGGAAGACTTTAAAGGTCATAATGTTTACCTAATAGTTTATAATGATGAAGTCGCGTACTAAATTTTTGTCAGCTTGTAAGATACCTCCTTTTAATATAATGTAGGTTTGAACTGAAAAAACAGAGTGTTAAACGCCTATATGGCGTTGTAGTTTACATTTTTAGATAGGTACTAAAACAGATTTCAAGGTATTATACCTAATACCGGCTCGGCCAAAATTTCAACCGCTGGAAAACAACAGTTCGACGCGTTTTCGGCGAAATTTCCGAAATTATAACTCGACCGAATAAGATAATATCGAAAGGTTCTATTCGGTAAAAGTAAAACATTGTTACTTAAAACGGTCTTTATAAATACTCGATTCAAACCGGTTAAATTTTACGTAATGAATTTTAAAAATCTATTCTCATTATCGCTAAATAATATGAATAAATTTGAAATTAAATTCCGGAATACAATCAATCAATCTATCTGCATTTGGGATAACGTATCCATATCACTTAAGCTTAAGTTTAGATACCTGTAGTTTTCCCTCGAAATACGTACAATTAAAGTTATTTACCTAACATAACTGAAATTACTGATATAATATAGCCGATTCCGACACCTAGTTACGAAACGTTTTTTACGACTATTTAATGTTATATTATATATAAATGTAGGGAAAGAGGTGCTTAAAGTTATCGAAAAGTCTTTCTACAAGTACTAATTATATTTATAAGCCTTATGACGGTTTAAATTCCGGTTCTTAAGACGATATAAAATTTATTTATTAAGTGGTTATGGATATAATGTACCTTAATGGCTAGCTAATACTACATGCCATCGACGTAGTAATATTATTTCAAATTGCGAAATTTATGCGAAGCGTTTCCGTTACGGACTGTTAGAAAAACCTAGTAAATTTCTAGTTAAACGTTTACTTAGAATCTTTAGGCTGGATTACCTACAACGTAAACACGGCCTTCAATTTGACTAAATGGTGTACTAAGGCCAGAATCGCCGGTAATAAGTGTAAAAAGATACCAGTAAAAGCCTTATAAAGTATTGGAAAGTGTAAAAGATACTATATGCTACTTAAAAAGGCGTATGTAATACTATCCATAGATTGAAAGGGGATTAACTTTAAGCGGTAAACTCTATAAATAATATATATGGCTCGAGTAGGTTTATTTTAAAACTACTTATTTTGGGTTTTTATCCCAAAGTGTATATAAATTTCATACTGTCGTTAGCCACAAGGTAAAAGGTAAATGTTATATCAAAAGATATATTAGTATTAAGTTCCCTAAGGGCTAAAAATAATGTTTTAAAAGTATTAGCCACGAAAAAATAGCCCGCGTAAAATTGGCGGTTTAAACTTACAATTATAGTGTAAAGTTTTAGTATAAAAAATAGAAAACTAATAGACTGAACCTTGTAGAATGAATGGATTTAAAGGCCACGATGTGTTTGTGGATTTGTCAAATGATACGAGTTTATTTCGCTAGAAAATAGTATAAAAATATAAGAGGCAAAATGTGAATGAGTACGACCCAAAGCTGTATTATAACTAATAGTACCGATAAACCCACTTTTAAAATAAGTAATTTAAACCATTTACGGATTTTTTATCTCCTCCAGATACCACGCTTAAACCTTTATTATTATATGAAACTAGCTTGCCTAAATTAATAAAACTAATACCGCAATACTGTAAGTGTTGAATTGGCTTTCAAACCAAAAAACGTATTAATATATTTACCGTAGACTCCTTGATTATATACAAGGAAATAGAGGACCGTAGGTTAAGTTTAAAGCTTCGGCGAAAGGGAATTATTACCACCTTAGGTATTTAGTTTGAATAATTTACTTAACTATAAACTATTGATTTAATAGAATAAATCGTCTTTCTCTTTAAAAGGTTAAAACTGATGATTTACAACGACTATAAAATCTTTCCTATACGTCTAGTTTATAAAGTGAAAGACAAGACAGGTAAATCTTATAAAAAGAGCTGCTTTGTTGTTAAAGATTACAATAACGTCAAAGAAAATATTATAACCTAATTACTCACTTTACAAAGGGTAAGCTATCGTTTGATTTTGGTGCTCGCCACCTTCCTACGTACGCTTTACGGCCTTTATATTAAGCTTCATAATATTATAAAAGTTTATATACAGTTAGAAAAACGGTTTAAACATCGTATTTACACTTATATGTCTACGAAACTTCGGAAATATTACTTACTCGGAACTATTTTGCGTATTATAAAACCGTTTTACGGGCTCATAAAAGTAAGTATATATTAGTATAACATTTATTAAAGATATTATAAAGAACAACTCGAAATAGCCAGTTCGATATTCAATCCGTATTTATTTATTTTAATAGCACGTTTTAAGGAATTTGTACTAACGGATATATAGAAGGATGATACTTTAAAGTTATGTAACACGTCGTTTTACGTATTTAAAGAGAAGAAGCTGTTGGAGGCCGGCCTTAAAGCAAAACCCAGGACTTATCTAACGGAAAACCGGATAATCGACTTTACTAACGCGATGATCACTTTTTAAAATGACGTTCTGAACCTTATATAAAAGGGATAATTAAATAAAGCTGTTCTTATCGCACTAAATATCGTAAAACGAGTCGAAGAATATAGATGTCAGTGCGTACGTAGCGTTTGGTTTATATTAATTGCATAACTTGAAGCGGTATTTAACCATTTAGTTGTCGCGTAATGCTAAACCGAGCCTTTGAACGATATATATAAAGCATTGAATAAGTGTTTTGCGTGGTAAATATATAATTTAAAGCGCGATTTATAATTAGTACCGTTTGATATACGTATTATAAAGTTTTTTGTCTTTACTAACGGTTTTTTTTACTAATAATACCGATTTAAACTCGTAAATAGAATTCGGTTTTGTTTTCGGTAACTAAACACCAGCCCGAAACGGATTTACATTTCGTAAAAATATCATTTACTAAAGCTCGATTAAATATAAGTGGGTTATATGAAGCGTCTTAGCTTAAAAGATTTATAGTATAGTTAGATGTTTCGATCTAGGAATTACTATAATGATAACGATCCTAATAATTATTTTAAACCTTATTTTAAAACCCCTTTCTTCCATCGTTTATACTAACTTTTTTTTCGTTTTAAGAATATTTGGTCAAATTTGGTACAACGAATGAAAAACGTTTTATAATAGATATTATAGCATTACTTGATTCTTATATAAGTCGCGAAATTAAGGAAATAAAATTAATTTATGGAAAGTCAAATTTTATAAATATTGTAATCAAATATACCCTAAATGGAGAATTAAAAGCGTGCTTATTAATAAACACTTTTTTCTTTAGTATTACTAAAAAGGTTTTACAACCCTATTCGGTTTAACAATTTTTACAACTAATATTCATTGTTTACTTTCATTTTATACGTTTGTACCATTTTTGACATTTTACCGCGATTCGGATCAGTTATTTGTACCGCTTTTACCAAACTTCTCTTTATTTTAATTTACCATTTAAACCGCTTTTACGTAATTTTCTATATTTCAGATTAACCATTCGTATATGTTTTTATATTTGTTACTTGTTGTTCTACTATTTACAGCTTTAGTAGGTATATTTTCAATATTAAATTATTTTTTCCATACGAATGTTTTTGAAAAATAAGTACATTATTATATGGAGAATTGTACTATGGCGGTGTATGTCGGCCCGGCAGAAATGAGCAGCTATTTTCTGTTAAATGGAAAGGGAAAGGGCGGCGTTACGTTCCTACTATCCTCCTCCCTACCGCTCTCCCACTCTGTGTTGGTACCGCTGCTATTATCGCTATCGACGCCATTATCGGCGTCACCGAAAGGGTGGCCCCGCTCCTTAGACCGTATATCCTTAGGTAAAATTAATGGAGATCTTTAACCTTTTTACGGTGATACGTAATAACGTCATCGAATTTACCTATGCAATATATACGTAGACTCTACTTTTGGGCGAAAATGACGGTAACTGTTTCCTTGGTCCGTTGATTAACGTTCATAGGACATCAATATCGGTTTATTTTAGTCCTTTACAAAAGTAATTACTTTTATAAATATACCAAATAATATATTTATATTAGTCGAAGAATTGATTCGGTTTTAAAGTTATAAGTTTAAAGTAAATTTACTATAAAAATGGAGTGCGAGTAATACGGTTTCGGACTACGGCCCCAAAACTACCAGAATTAAGGCGTATTCGTTATTAATTCGCCTATAAAGGTAGTAACGGGTCTATCAACCCCCGTTTTAATTGTAATCGTTAATAGATTTTTCTGTGGCTGCAGATAAGATATATAGCACGTAAAGCTTATCCATTAAAGATTCGGGTTATGGATCCGGATACTTCGCTTTAATATCTTACGCGTTAAAAAGGCTTTATGATGTACTTGAGTAATATGTAACTCGAGGTAACGGAAAGATTCCGCCTCAATTACCTCGTTAATGGATATATTAATATAAAGAAATATACAAAGAGAATTCAAAATATAAACCACGTTATAACTTCATCAGATTATGTTTAAGGCGATAAGAAAAATTAT
Organism: Anisogramma anomala; assembly: GCA_038502455.1. Lineage (NCBI taxonomy): Eukaryota > Fungi > Ascomycota > Sordariomycetes > Diaporthales > Gnomoniaceae > Anisogramma > Anisogramma anomala. The sequence goes on along the minus strand of JASMMZ010000004.1, from coordinate 14,053,274 downwards.
TTTCGGGTAATAAGGTTTTTGGCTGTAGGAAAAGGGTAAGGTTTATAACTTTAGGAGCGTTCCACTCCTTCCCCAAGAAGTTAAGGGGGAGGGGGGTGGGGAGGGGGTAGCGGTTTCAATGGCGGCGGTGGCAAAAAACAGGGTAAAGATAAAAGCAGTGATTAATAATATTTTGCTAAAGGAGGCAAGGTTAAAAGTAGCGACGATAATGGCATCGGCAGCACGACGGGTGACGACGGTAGCCGCTTCTTTACATTTATGCTTACGTGTTAAACGGCGTTTAAAGGACCTATTTTCACGCGGTATCTATTTACAAGCGAGGCTAGTATACAAAAATTGGTTAAATAACCTATCTATTAGAGCGGTTTAAAATAGGTAGTTAGGATAATAAGTTAAGTTTATATATGTTAATTAAATGGTTAAGTTTTATGTTAGCTATGAGTACGCATAGTGAAAGGGAAAAAGAAAAAAGTTTTACTTTGATCGATAACAATGTATCTTTTTATATTAACCCAAAATACGTAATATCGTAATTAACCCTACGCAATTATACCTTTATAATACCTATATAACTATACTCTTACAGTGATTGATAACATATACTATTACAAATTATAACGTTACCTATTATTTAAACTAACTAGATTCTTATTATAATTACTACCGCGGCTAAAACTAATAATTCAGACCTCTTTAATCTGTCCCGCAATTACTATTATTACTAAATGGCGGATACAAATAACGTCATAAACTACACTATTATTACTAAACCACGGATACGGATTATGTTATATACGATATTGTTTTTTCTCAATAATAAATAACGGGAAGTAATAGGGAAAGAAAATATTACTTATATGGATATTACCATATATATTTATAGTAAATAAGTGGTTAAATTATAAATTACACCTTTGCGGAGTATATAGTAACGTACCATTTTGCAAGGTATATTCCTGCAAAGTGTATAAGAGCTGACCACTTTTTAGAAGTGGCATTTTCCAAGTTTATGATAATGTGTCACTAACTATAAATGGCATTGAAAAAGTGTACGATAGAGTGTCACTACCCAGAATGGAGATTAGCAGAGTGTATAGTAGATTGTCACTACCTGAGTGAGATGTTATAACCTCTCACTTGTGGCGTACACTCTTCGAATACCTCTTCTCCCTCTGATATCTTATTTTTACTACTATAATACCAATCTTTCTGATAACTCTTCTACTACGTTAACGTATAAAGAACTTACCGATATAGTTATTCAAAATTCATAATATGTTGTATTTTATGGTTGTAATAGGCCATAAATTATCAATAGTCAATATTGTTTTTAACACATATTTTGTGGATATTATTATATGTTACTATAGTTAGCATACAAAGGGAACCATGTTTATGGAGCACATGGTAGTTTATCACGCTGTAGGGTGCACTCTTGCAAAGTGCATGATAGCGTATCACGCCCCAGAAGGGACGTTGGCAGAGTGCATGGTAGAGTGCTACTCTCCGGGTTAGAGCTTATAAGCTCTCACCTGAGGCATGCACTCTCAGGATGCCACTTCTCTATCTTGACTATCTATCATAAATATTTCTAATCTTACTATTCTAAATACTGCCTTCTTCTTACGTTCACTTACAGAGAGCTCACCGATATATTCACATAAATTCGTGTTCGTTATAAATATTCCAACGCATGAAGAAGATATGATAAACATTTAAATATTATAATATAATATTTACATGTATTGAAAGTAAATGAAATAATACGGAAAATGTGTGTATTCGAGTTTAAAACTCATAAATAATAGATGTTGGTTTGAATGCTATGAATATATAGTCAATCAGAGTTAGATAGCACGATTAGTCATGTTTTGGAATACCTATAAAGCCAGTCATTATGAGCTAGATATTAGATCTTCTTGTTCTCTTTTTAAGACCCAAATACAATACAATGCAACAACTTATACATGTCTTTCTAACCGTACATTAATGTCATGCAACAAATGCAAATTCGAAAAAAATTGAGCTATATTCTCTTTACTGCAATGTATTATCACATATTATCAATATATTTATATTTGTTACAATATAATGAATATTTCTATTTCAAGTGAATAAATTAAACCGGAAAAAGTGCGATTTCATTATTGAATCGTTTAAAAAGTGATTCATTCTCGTTGTTAAAACTATACATGTAAAGTAAATATAGCCTCAATTTTAATGGTGTATGAAAAAATCGTAAATAAATCGATATTTGAGAAGTCTAAGTAATAGTGATTGATAGTCAGTTCCTCACAATTAATAGGTGTAACAATTACTTATTGCATAACTGGTTAATCCACTTGTAATTTGTATTACATGCGATTGCTTTGTCAGCTAGTATTGAATTAGCTAACTGCATTATGTGTGTAATAGTTACAACTTGTTTAGTTAACTGTATTACATTTACATTAAAGTTCATCTAATGAATATTCCAACAATTTTGGAAACAGATTGGTATAAATTCCGACAAAAATTTTTCAATGAATTATATATTAATGTATCATGAATATATGTATATATATATGTATATTATCATATAGATTTATAATTATTTATTGTTAAGTTTCATTAAAATCGACGTTATATTTTCATTATGTATAACATAGTTCTTCGGGCGCAAAAATAGGAAACTTCTTGCAACAATAAGGCAAATATTTTTATAAAACTATTCGTCATATATGATTCATAGATCTGTTTGAATAGCAGTCAAATTCAGTATAGTCAATTGAGCTATACTTACAGTTAATTTATTGTACTTACTGCAAATCGACTGCAATTTGTGAGACTGACTGTAAATGCAGTACAGTAGGTGCTCATATCGAAGTGGGGCACAAGCCAAAGAATTTGGCCATACAAAATAGTGTGCAGACCAGCTAGCGGTTTATCAAACTTAGAATTTGCAACTCATCAACCACAACTAATTTCAATAAAGAACCAGTTATTTCAACCACAGTAATTCGAATAGACTATGTTAAAACGAGAAAATCCTATCAACATCGTAACCATGGACCAAACGAAAACATCATATAATCAATTAATTACGAAATAACTTTAAGACTCGCTTAATACAAACTACAATCGAATAAACAAACGATTCAAGTAACAGAAAAATAACTTGAACCGAAGGATCAACATAATTTATATTAACCTATTGGATGAAAAACTCATCATTTTTACTAACCGATTCTTCATAAAGAACATTAGCCTATCGTCACAAATCAGATCCCATATAATAATAGTTTACTAAAAAAAGATTATAGGATAACCAATTTGCTATCACCAGTAACCTAATCTACCAAACCGTTTTTAAGTGCAAAAAACTTTACACAAAATGTTCCTACTTTCGAAGTCCAAGGTGTAATAACTGGTTTTAATATAGTTATATTAATGTACGAAATCCTTAATATTGGTACCAAATATTAAAGGATTTTATATATTCCGGTCTTTATTTACATCGATTTAAGAAGAATATTTGAATACCTTTCTAAGATCCAAATAATTAATAAGGGTTTATTCATAATGAACGTAATTACTGTCCGAAAAGTCTACGAAAGCCAAGAAATTAAAGAATTTCGTTTAATAAATGTAAAAGGTAACCCAGATAACGCTATAATAAGAGCTACACCAAATCAAACCCTGTAAAGAGTAATGAACAACAATATACGAATTATACAAATAGAAAACTACATCTAAATGCCGTCTGTCAAGATATCATACAACAATAAATAGGTAGAGAAACAAAGATACCCTGGAAAGCTGGAAAACTACCAGATTATTAAAGATGCGGATTTAATTAACTAGTATGGTTGAGTCTATGTATATATGAAGGAAATATAGCAAAAAAATAATGCAATACTTATTCGTGGGATTGCAAATGATAGGAAATGAAAAAAAACTAGACAAATGTTAGTAGGAAAGGCATAAGGAAATACCTATACTGCCGAAAGGATTTCCTTCAAAACGCACTAATATCACAAAAAAAATCATTCAATATAAGAATAGAGTTCAAATTCACTAAATAATTGTTATTTACACTACAGAAAATCAATTGAAATAAAATTCAAAATTCAATGGAAGTCAATGTTCAAGTAATTAACCATACAAAATAATGTGCGAAACGGCTAGCAGTCTGCCAAACTTAAAGGAAACAATAATCTACCACCTTACTTCTACAATAATACAGTTACTTCGACTACTTCGAATCAATAACGTTGTAATGTCTAAAGGCCTATCGATACAATTGAATTTAACGAATCATTTATTCATCTACAAAATATTAAGAATAACCGAAATAGGAATGCAAATTTACTCTAGAAAAAAGAAGTCATAAATTAAATGAAAATCGACAAGAACTATAACTATAAAAATATATTATTATCTCCAATAATGCATTCGTAACTGATATATAGTAATATTTTACCAATTTGAGATAATATATAAACTATTTAGTTCGACACACAGTCAAAATCTATAGAATAAACACTGTAATAAATTGAAGAAACATATTAGAAGCTAATTATCAATTTGGATAAAGGTATTAATAAATCCTAGTAAACTTAAAGACGGCAAAGTCGATGATTTTTGTAGACGAGTTTTTTAATAATAACGCCGAATTAACTTTCTAAATAAGATTTATAATCATATTCATTTATAAATGAAGCTTAAATACATAGTTTACTATTACCGGTAATTTTACCCACTCATTATTGTTTTCAATATGAGAATTATATATATAACGTATTAACTTTTAAAGTCTACATTGTAATGAATTTTTCCTGTCATGGGTATAATTCTAATCAGTGCCTTTTAAATTGTTACCGGATAACCGGAATCATTTTCGATCCTATTAGTTTTTTATATTGATTTTGAAACCTATATAAGTTTCTTTTATAAATTAGAAACATTGAAAAATCATGTTACTATTAATGTGATAAATATTTACCGGGTATAATAATGAATAAATCCATATATTGGAATGGGTGAATGAGATACATAACCTGGTAAACACCATGATAAAGGTAATATGAAACTAATCCATGGAAAAGTTTATAAATAGCAACGAACTATCTAAATCAAAAATTATGTATATAAACTTTCAAATAACGTTCACACCTCGGAATATGCTGGTAAACTCAAAACTACTAAAAAATAACCAACCGCTGGATTTTTTTTTTTTTTTGTGAATATGAAGTAAATTATTTATCAACATATAAAAAATATTTATACGTGAAATTAGATAAAATCAATACTTAAAGTTCTAGGTTTAACGCGTGTAATTTGTGGTTAATTTACCCGTAAAACAGGTTAATATTAATGAAAGAACTTTGGAATAAATTAAGCGGAATTATTATTATTACCAATACTTTTGGTAGGGATTTAAACGTTGTAACGTTGTCGATTTAATTGGTTGAAGTCAAAGTAGTGTTGCGTGGTTAAGTGGTGAATTTACTGTTCTAGGTTCAGCACACCGCTAGTTTGTTTGCACAGTAATTTGTATGGCCAAGTACTTAGCCTGTACCCTAGTGTAAAGTAGGCGTATACTGTACTTAACTTTCAGCTAATATAATAGGCCTACAAACAATACATTCAACTTTCAGTTAGTATAGTAAACTTTATTTTAAGTAAAGTTCATCTATCACACTACAATTATTACTTTTCCAACACTAACGGCTTTTCATTTTACACGCGTGCGTTAGTATAGTTAACCAAACTTTTTCGGTTACAGCTAAATTACCTCTTTGTTAACTAGAGAAACCCTTTTAAATTCCAGTTAATTTTGTATCCAAATTGAACCGAATGACTTTGCATTGCCTTACGGCCCCGAGTTTCGACTTCATCTATTTCCACAAACAAATCTTTCACTACAAACTTATAAAAACTTCCAACTTAACTATTCCAATTAAAGAAATCACCATCTCTATTCCCCTAATAGCCTTCCAATTTACTAGTATATCACTATCCGCTAGCACGTAACTTAACCTTATTAGGTAGCCTATTAATGTAGCCCTCAATATATATAGTCATCTTATTACCACCTACAAACCTTTCAAGAGCCTTATTTGGAGATACTTTTATTATAATGTTAATAGGATAATATTTTTCGTCGATACATTAAACCTCCTCGATTTCTCTATCTTTGTAAGCTTTACAAAGTGATATCACGTCGATTATTAGGTGTTTTTTACTAGTGGTTCCGAACTTTAAAAGGTATTCAAATGGGCTTTTGGAATCAGTACAAATTACCACTAAAATAAATGAAATCTTTAACTTCCTGGTAATAACCTTAAAAGTTTCTCATAAGGTTATATCTACATTAAAGCCAGCCATTTTAGAATAAACATTTAAAGTTGGTATGCTTTGTGTAATCCTTTTACATTTAACGGAAATCTAGTAAATTAGGTTATCGATAATACTAAACTGGGTTTTCCGCTTATCCTCATTTACTAAAGTTATTGGGAAACCAATTAATAAAAACAAGTTGGTGGTTTTTGTAAAAGAATCTTTTATAAAAATTATTAACTTAGCTATCGACAAGTTAATCAGGACCATATTAATTCTTCGATTCAAATTCCATATGCTATATAAGCCTTTTATTCAACCGGTTAAAGTCTTCATTTATTATGTTTTATATTTTTATCTCAATAGATAAGTTATAAAAGGCTTTCAATCAGCATAAATTAACGATAAAGCTACTACAGACGCGTTATCTCAAATGCTGTTGAGCTTTAGCCAGGTTGATTTTATTAATTATGTGTTGGAATAGTATTACATGCAGTGAAATAAGTCAACTTTACTTACAGTAAAGTTGACCGTACTGCAAGTGTATTGCTTTGTGCGGACTTACCGCATTGGTTGTAAGTTGAGTGCAGTATACTTCACTTCACTCTAGGGCATGGGCCAAGCAATTGGCCATACAAATTACAGTGCAAACCGGCTAGTGGTTTGCCAAACCTAGAATAATATATCCGCTATCTGACCACGTAATACTACTGTTACTTCGACTAATCGAATCGATAATGTTGCAACGTCTAAGGCCTACCAATACTGATTAGTGTTTTCCTGTCAAATTACAGATAAGCTAAGTAGAAGAAGAAGCTTCTTTCTGGTTGTTAAGCTTTGTGGCTAGGGCTGCTAGGGTAGAGGAAAGATTCTTGTGAAGGGCTTTTATTAGTACTGCGTCAGTCCTTAACGACAGGAAAACAGAGAAAACTTTTTGGGTTGCATCAGTACTTAACGGAAATCTAGAAATAGGCGACGGTATCGCTATTCAAAAACACCAAGAAATCTTTAATAATCCTTTTTAAAGAAAATAGTTGAGATTGACCACTAAAAGTCTTAAACAACAAGTTGGTAAACGGCTAAGTTAGTACTACTGTAGGTATTATTACTGTAGAAAAACGACTAAGTCCTACGGCGTACAAAAAATAACCTTCGCCTTTTACCACCACTACCGATCTTCGACCTTACCTATTACACCAGACTTTTGCCCTACTTTACTATTTTTACTCCTTACTTTGCTTATTTCGATCGTTAAATTTGTTGTTTTGAGCGAAAACACCAAGTCATGCCAAGAAAGCCACGTTGCGCAATCTCACGCCAAGTCACTAAATTACTAAGTCGCTAAGTTTCCACGCGATTTTACGTTAAAATATCAAGTCCTTACGCCTAAATATTACTAAGTCCCTCACTCTATAAGCTTATAACGTCCTACACAAGCCATAACCTTAAGATGTCTACCGTCAGCGCTTAGTTTAAAGCCATTACCGACTCCGAGTAAAAAAAAGCAATCAAGGTGCTCAGACACTTTTTCATTAAGTATTACGACAACGACTTTTGGGCCCAAGATATCGACAAAAAATTTACGGAAGAATGTTTTACCAACTCCGTTGGATGTTTGATTGTTGAACAAAAATCCAGTTGCGACATCAACTGTATTTTTAGTGGATAGCGTAAGTTTTTAAACGACTAAACCATTAATATGTGAAAATTAATTTAAAAAGGGGTTAAGTTAAAACTCAGGTCCGAACACAAAGAACGAGGGATTTTTATTTAAATATAAGGCGCTATAACGTTAGCCTAAGCTCTTTTCGATCTAGTCTAGTTTAACGAATGCCTTTAAGACCTACAACTTGAGGGAAAAGGGTTTAAAAAACGTTAACGCCCCTATACACGTTTTAGGGGACCTTCGTTTCACCCTTTATTGCCAAATTAAGCCTTTTCACGTGCGTTAATAAGGAACCTATTAATGTGTTCAGAAGCTTAGCACCCCCACGTAATAACGCGAAGTACGCCCTTAGCGGCGGAAGAACACGCGAAGCGAGGATTGTTAATGCGGCCAGAGGTATTGACGTCGGTACTTTACATCAGTCAATTAAGCAAGATCTTCAGGCCTTTTAGAACCTACAAGGCCCTATCAACCTTCAGTGTTAAAATCGCTAAATACATGAAAAACTCTTTCCCTTCGAACCCTACGCACGTAAACCGACCAAAGGCACTATTACAGAATTTTAACTATTAGGTTAGGCTATTGGCAATTAACTTTAACACCGTTCCTCGAAACAGCTAAAACTTAAACTTTCAGAAAACAATAACTAAACCTAGGATAATTATCGCGACCTCCCTTTAAAACCTATTAGGATAATTAATATTAATTATAAGCTAATAACGGATTTCACTAAGATCTAGAATAACATAAAAATGTATAATGGAAAGCTTTATAATCTTTTTGACACTAAGATAATGCCTTTTTTAAATATTTACAAGTTGATAAAGGTCCTACCTTTTGGTTTTTACTTACCATTTTCCGAAATTCTTACAAGTTACATTAAAAACTACTATTTAACCTTCCTAATAAACGCTATTATATTCCACGAGATTCATGAAAACATAAAAGGCTACTTCGAATACGAAGTCCATCTTGCGAAATACTATATGAACTGGGCTACCACGCGGTAGACTATAATAATAATAAAGAAAGAAGAGGAGGAATTACTAATAAATGTTTTTAATCAGATGTTTAACAAATTGATAATGTATTAAAAGGTTATAGGGAAGACCCACTTTAGCGAAGCCACACTTCGTGAACAGGTACGGGTGATAATTACAGGTGTAAGCGAGTTCAAATACGCCTTATAACGCCTAGATACCACTTGCGAAGGCTTTTTTAACCAGTTGCGTTCCTCGCTTGCCACCGTAATAGTGCGTATACCAAACTCATTCGGTATATACCCCTAAGCCAACAACTTCCTTAACGTAGATAAAGAAAACCTTACGATAGTTAATTATATCGACCGTAAGTACGGACGCCTATAACGCCTAAGGTTTGGCCTATCGACCTCAACCTCGGTTCCGGATTAGAAGCAGCAATTACGTTAATGTTAACAAGATATAGGCGGACCTATTTACCTTTAACACTATCGTAGTAATAGTGGTAAGAAATATTAGATTTATAATAAAACTGGTTATGAGTTAACTCGGCACCCCCTTACCGAGTAGAATAATAAAAAGGTAATATATTACATCTAATAAATTACCACTTTCAAATGAAAAATACTTAAATTAAGTTATAAACTTCGAAGGGGATAAGCTTGTTAATAGCAATGCCCTTAATCTAATTAAATGACACGAAGATATTTCTTTTAGTACGGTAATCTAGTAATTAGCCGATTATGTCTTTTTGTACCGTTTGGGTGGTGAAAACCCTTACTTTTACCTTTACCCTACCCCTAATCCTTTATATACCTTTAACCTTCCTGATCGCTATGCGAACTACACGTTTTAAGGTATTATGCTAGATACAAGAGCAATGAAGTATTTAATAGAAAACTATTCTCAATACTTGGCATTATAGAATGAGAATTTTACAGTTACTGAGATTAATCGTTACGATTCTGGTAAAGTTAGCTTTGGCTTAGTTAAATAACGATCGTTACTAGGAATAACAGTAATTCAAACTATTATGGGAGAAATTACATTCTATATCCTTAAATCCTCTACCTTTTTTGTACTTTTCTTAAAGGATATGAAAACCTTTAGCGTTAACATAGACGTTAACGTAAACGAGTTGGTTAAAAACAGCTAAAGGTTTTTACTCGCCTTTAAGTAAGGGCGTTTATAGTTTTATATTTAAAGCCTGGAAGCAGTGGTGTTAAATTTAACGGAGCTGGAGATACGTTAACTACACCGGAGTTTCAATTACTTAGTTATTAACAGGCTATATGAAGTCTCAAAGTTTACAAGATATAATAATATAGAATACTTTGCCTTAGAAGCTATTAAAAGGCTTTGCTACCACTGCCAAACGTATATCTAAGCCCCCCAGAGATTCAAGTTTACATTTGAAAACGATAAAGACTTTAATTATGAAATATTTATTAATGTATTTTAATTAAATAACAAGAATGTTCTTTACGTCGTTAACTCCGCAACTTTTTTCCACGAAGCTAAATTTCTAAAGTCCCTTTCGGTAAAAAATACGTGAAAAACATTAAGAATATTATAGATTAACACGTATCTGGGTTTACCTAACGTTATCGTCCACGATACCGATACCAACTTCACGGCGGCAAATTTTTAAGAAAATGTTAAAATAATAGGTATTTAGTGTAAATAGGTACCTGTAAAAGCCTATTAAAGCATTGGAAAGGTTAAAAGGTTATACGTTTTACTTTGCCGAGAGTATAGTATCCTTATGTTGGAAATTGGAAGTTTTACGGATCCGAAAACACGCCTACAAATAATAGTAAAGGGCTTAAACAACACTATAGGCCTTAACGGTTTGGTGTTAACGCTATTGGTCTTTAAAGCGTACCTACATCTAACGAGTAAATCTCTGCCCTCAGAAAGTACTTAAAAACGTACTGCGGCTTATAGCAAAGCTTTAAGGGAATTGCGAAAAGAATTGACACGCTGCTAAGTTAATAATACCCTTAATACCAAACACGGGCCCATAATAATCGACGTGCTTATTTTGCCACTGTAAAGTAAAGTCTTTGTGTGGCGGGAGCCGGGTAAACGAAAGGGGCCGTATAAGATATTGAATATCGTAAATTCTAAAGTGGTCATTAAAATTGCTAACAGCTTTATATCCTTTCGAATTACCTAATTTAAGCCTTATATTAGGGGTATTAAAGATGAAGATCCTTAAGCCTTACAATTAAAACGACCGAACTAACACGACCCTTCTTTATCCATTGTTAATAAGTTAATGAAACGCCGATAGTACGGACGACATCCGAAAAAAAAGAAAAAAAAACTTAAAAGGAGAAATATACATCGGACCGTATTTACAATACTATTTAAGTAAATAAAAAAGAGAAGTATAACAAAGATTTGGTAGTAAGACTTAGGGTATAAGAGATTATGAAAACTTTTAGAAAACCTTTTAAGGAAAGTAATAGGATCGAGATCGACGGTTTACTAATTTGAGATATAGTATAATTTATGTCGAAAGCTAACTTTAACCTTTAAGACCCGAATATTACGATTTTTAAGTCGAGGATTATTTACAAAGTTAAAGGTAAAACTATGGGGTGGCCGTATAAAAAGTCACGGATAATCGCTGAAGGATATGGCGATAAAAATAAGGATTAAATCCTTCCATAATCGCTAATAATTCATAAAATTAGCCAACGATTAGTGGTTACCCTGGTCATAAGTTTATTAGCTAAAACTAAGGGTAAGTTTATACTTAATAGCCGTAATATTACGTAAACCTATATCTAATTAATAATAGATTTACAACGGATTGTACTGTTAGAATTTCTATAGGAACTCCACGTTATTTACCTATTAAAAACGGTAATACGATGTGTTAAACCATTGTATAAATTAGCTAAGGCAAGCGTTCACTACATTTTAACCTATTAATCGTATTTTAAGGTCCGGTTACCGATAAAGTTTTTAATATAAGACTCGTACTTGTTAGTAACGTAAATAAAATGACTTCAGTATAATAGGTATATAAATTAACGATATCATTTTCGTCGGAAAGGCTGGCTTTATGGTATAGGAATAACAAGTAATTAAGGATTTTCAATTTTGAAATTGTAAGCCGGTAGCGACGTTAACAAAAAACAATGAATTTAACTTTAATAAACCTTTAATCTGTATATTTGGTGTTAATACTGGTTTAAACCCTCGTTAAAAGGGTTAGGGCGTTATTTTTTCCACAATCAACAAGATTAATAAGGCTAGGGCTTAACGATACTTGAAACAACGTATATGAGATAGCTATATTACTACCCTATATTAACCAGAAGTTTTATGCGACTTATTTATTACGGTATAGGTACAAATACTAACGGATAGAAACTTTAAACGATTGAATGAGAGGTTGGAGTATCAAATACGAAACTTGGACCGCGAGATTAATATAATACCTATCGATTTATTAAAGGTAAAGCTAATAACCATTATGGATAGATCTTTTGTAAATAACACCGACTTGTCTTTATAGATTGGCTTTTTAATAACCCTCCTTAACGAAGATAAACGGAAAGATCAGTTTAGCATTATAGGTAACCTAATTTACTAAACCTCTATTAAATACAAAAGGATTATAAGAAGCGTGTTGGTTTCAAAGGTCTACAGTATAATGACGGGCTTTAACATAGGTATAATACTATAGAAGACCCTTAATCATATTACCAGGTAGTTACGAATCCCTCCTATCCTAATGGTAATTTATACCAACTTAAAAAGCCTTTTCGAATGCTTATTAAAGCTCAGAATTACCAGCGAAAAGCATCTGATAATTGACGTAATGGTACTTCGTAAAACCTACAAAGGGAGGGAGATTGAGGAGTTTCGATAAATCGATGGTAAAGATAATCTTATAAATGTTATAACGAAGGTTATACCAAATAAAGCATTGGAAAGGTTTGTGGATAGCAATAAGCTGACTATACGTATCGAGGGCTATGTAGATACTCCGCCAGGAAAACCTAAGTCACGTGACGGCAGATAAGGATGTGCTGGCAGACTGTAAGATTGCCAGGAGATTGATAATGGTTATCTGTTTGAGTGGCACAGTTGAAGTTACGAAGGGCTGGCTATGGCGGAAGAACTTTTTGTAGGAGTTGATAAACTCGGATGTTATGACCCAAGCACGTTGGCAGGTCAGGAAACAGGCCAGCATGCAGCTGAGCTACCGAGAACCTGAAGTCCAACACATCAGGCGGGGAACATCTCTTTGTCAGCACCAGACTAGGCAATCCTCCAGGGTTAGGGTTATCTAGATCACAAGTGCTCACTGAGCCTCAGTGAGCACCGGTGAGCCTCAGTACTGAAGATGGTATGAAGGCCATAAGATATAAGGATACGGTCAGCACCACATAGATAGCATTTCCTTCATAGCTCTTCAGTTGTCAATCTAAGTATTCAGTCTACATATCTGAAAAGCCTAACGGCTAGTGATCATCCTACAGCACGAACACACATCTTCTTGATATTGCACCTTTGTTACCTCTGCTACCTTACTGCTAACATAAACCCTCTGATACCTTCTATTTACTCACGGGTATTTAGCGTGATCATTACATCGGACCTCGGAGCGGTGGAGCAATTGAGGTTAAATAGGGTTAATTTGTATGTAATTGGGTGCAATGCAGCATGAAAATCAATTGGAATTAACAGGGGGTACGAGGCCGCTTTTCAGCGCTTACCGGAAAAGATTGGTCAGCCACACTGGCGTACGCGTATATAAACTAAAAAGCTGCCAGTGTTGGAATAGTATTACATGTAGTGTAGTAGGTCAACTTTATTTACAGTAAAGTTGACCGTACTGTAAGTATATTACTTTGTGCGGACTTACCGCATTGGGTGTAAGTTGAGTGTAGTACAATGTACTTCACTCTAGGGTACAGGCCAAGCAATTGGCCATACAAATTACAGTGCAGACCGGCTAGCAGTCTGCCAAACCTAGAACAATACATCCACCATCTGACCACGCAATACACTACTGTTACTTCGACCAATCGAATCGACAACGTTGCAACGTCTAAGGCCTACCAACATTATGGATAAATTAAAGCTTTTCCCCTTCTAAAGACAACTAAGGGTAATATTAACACTAAGTATACGGATTAGCAATCCGTTAAAATCAAGTTGGTTATTATCTACCCAAGTTGTAATTGGCTTACAATTTTAAAACTTAAAAATTTCAATCGCTTGTTATTTCGATATTATGAAACTAACAGTTTCGATGAAAAGGGTATCTTTTGTTTGCATACCTACTAAACCGAAATTCTTTTCTTTACTAGTATATATAGGTTGTATATTAATTTTTTATACCTAGCTGTAATATATAGTACGACTTATAAATTGAAAACTAATAACGTTTTTCTAGCTAATCCGTATAGTAATTTAATATCAGTATTACCATCTCTATTGTGTATATGACATATAACTATTATAATAACTTTAACAAAACGATCCGTTATAAATCTGTCGTTCATTGCGTATATGTTTACGTTATATTCCCGCTCTTAAATGTTAACCTGCCTTTGTTTTTACTAATAACCTTACTACTAAAGTAACTACTAAGTGTTAACTAATTTTCTAAATCGTTAACAACTACGTAAAGATTTATTTTTTTACGTTTATTACTATATCTTTAAACGATTAAAAGTAACTTTATATATAGCCACCCCGTAGTTTTACCTTTCATTTTGTATATAATACTCGACTTAAAGATCGTAATATTCGAGTTTTAAAGGTTAAAGTCGGTTTCGCGCCCGAATTGTACAACTGTTTGAGTCAAAAGGCTATTAATCTTGACCATATTACTTTCCCAAAAGGGTTCGTCGAAAGTTTTAATAATACCTTATACTTGAAGCTTCAATATTAAGTTTTCGTTGTCTTTTTTTTTATTCACCTAAGCTGTATTGTAAATACGCCCTAGTATATATTTTCCCTTTCTCGTGGTTTTCATCTTCAGTAGTTATTGGCGCTAGCAGCATTTTATTAGTTTATTGATAATAGGTAGAGAAAAGTCTTAACTTAATCACTAAAATTAGGGGGCTTCATCGTTATTAACTCTAATATGAAGCTTAATTTACATGATGCGAAACGTCGCAGAGTCTTTCAAAGTGTTGAAAATTACTTTAAAGGTAATGATACTTAAGATTTCATATAGGTTATCTCATTTACTTAGCTCCCTTTATACAAGGATTTTAATTTTTAACGGTAAATTGATCATGTTGATTATCATAAGGCCTTTTTTTAGTGTTAAAAGTATTATTGACTCAACGCCGTACCGATTCCTTTCGTAACTCCTTTAACTCCTTACTGTAAGCTACAGCTTTCTTTTAGGTATTTGTTAATGGTGGAGATTTATTTATTAAATGTAGGTACACTTCAAAAATCAGTAATATTAATACTAAGCCGTTAGAGTCTACCGTATCTTTTAGGCACTTTACCAATATTTAAAAACGTTGTTGGTAGAGATTTAGACGTTGCAACGTTGTCGATTCGATTGGTCTAAGTAACAGTAGTATTGCGTGGTCAAGTGGTGGATGTATTGTTCCGAGTTTGACAGACTGCTAGACGGTCTGCATAGTAATTTTTATAGCCAATTACTTAGCTCGTACCCTAGTGTGAAGTGAGTATATATTGTACTTGACTAATAACTAATATAGTCGCCATACACAAAGTAATACACTTAACTTATAGTTAGTATAGTCAACTTTACTGTAAGTAAAATTGACCTACTGTACTGCAATTACTACTATTATAATACTAGCGGCTTTTTAGTTTGTACGCGTACGCTAGTGTAGTTAATTAATCTTTTTCAGTGGCCATTAAATTACGATCTTATTAATTAACTAAACCTTTGTTAAATCCAGTTAACTTTGATATCAAATTACATCTATTCGTATTTAAAGTATTTCCAATTACATTTAATTATCCTATGGCTTCAAGGTTCAACTTTATCAATTCCTATAAAAAGTTTCTTTACCACAGGTTTATGTAAACTTCTAATTTAGCCGTGTTGGTTAAATAAGTCGCTATCATTAGTTTCCTGAGTCTTTCAGTTTGTTAGCATATTCTTAGTTCCCGTTGCGTAATTTGGCCTTGCCGAGCGGCCTATTAATGTAGCCCTCGATACGTATGGTCAGCCTATTGTTGTTCATAAACCTTTTAAGGGATTTTTTTTCGGCGATGCCTTCATTATAAAGTTAATAAGATTTTTTTTCCTGTTAATTTACTGGAACTCCTTAATTTCCTTTTTTTTGTAGGTTTCGCAGAGTATTATTACATTGATTATCAGATTTTTTTCGTTATTATTTTCGAGTTTCAAAAGGTATTTGAACAGGCGTCTCGAGTTGATACAGATTACCACCGGAATAAGAATAATCTTTAATTGCCTGGTAATAACGTTAAGCGTTTTTTTACAATTCTATACCTATATTAAAGCTTGTCATTATGTCATATATCTTGAAAGTTAACACTTTTTGTATAATCCTTTTACATTTAACAGAGTTTTAATAGATTATGTTACCGATAATGTTGAATTAATACTTCCGCTTGTCTTTATAAACGAAGGTTATAAGAGAACCAATTTTCAAATATAAATCGATGTTGTTTATAAAGGACCTGTCTATAAAGATTATTAGCTTGGCTCTTGACAAGTTGATCGGAACTATATTAACCCCCTAGTTTAAGTTCGTCGTTTACCACTTAAGCCTTTTATTTAGCTAGTTAAAGTCTTTATCTGTTAAATCTTGTACTTATGTTGTAGTAGATAGATCATGAGAGGAATTTAGTTAGTATAGGGTAGTGATATAACTGCCATAGGTATATTATTTCAAGTACCGTTAAGCCTTAACTACGTTAATCTTGTCGGTTATAATTAGGTTTGCGCCATAGCCTTTTTGGAGAAAGCTAAGGCTAGTATTAACACTAAATATGTGGATTGAAAATTCGTTAAAGTCAAGTTAATTACTTTCCGCCAACGTCGTAATCGGTTTATAGTTTTAAAACTTAAAGTCATTAATCGTCTGTTATTCCAATACTATAAAGTTAGTTGTTTTAACGAATAGGATATCTTTAGTTCATATACCTACTAGGCCGAAATTTTTCTTTTACGTTACTAATAGGTATTAGTCGTATATTAAAGGCTTTATACTTAGCCGTAATTTGAAATGTGATTGATAGGTAAGGAACCAATGGATTTTTACTTCAGTTAATCCTTATAATAGCTTAATAAATCATATTATCGTCTCCGAAGGATAAATAATATGTAATTCCTATAGTTACTCCAGTAAAATAATCCGCTATAAGTCGGTTATTAACTACATGTATATTTACATTATACTTCGGCTATGAAACGTAAATTTTCCCTTAAATTTGGTTAATAGGCTTATATCTCAACTTCCATTAAGCGCTAGTTATTATTTTTAATAGTTGGTGATTACGTAAGAATCTAGTCTTTATCTTTATTACTATATCCTTAGGCGCTTAAACGTAACTTTTTGTATAGCCGCCCTGTAGTTTAAACTTTAACCTTATAGATAATCTTCGGTTTCAAAATCGTAACACTTCGGTTCTAAAGGTAAAAATTAGCTTTCGGTATGAATCATACAACTTTCCGAATTAATAGACCGTTAATTTTGATCTTATCGCTTTCCTTAAAAGGTTTGGCGAAAGTTTGAATAATATCTTATACTTAAAGCTTTAATATTAAGTTTTTCGTATCTTTTTTTTATACTTACCCAAATAGTATTTTAAATACGGTCTGATATATATTCCTCCTCTTCAATATTCCTTTTTAGGGGTCGTTCGCGCCAGCAACGTTTTATTGATTTGTCTATAACGGGTAAGGGAGGTTCGTATTAACTCGATCGCTTAACTTAAGGGTTTTTATTATAAGTAACCTTAATATAAGGTTTAACCTGAGTGATACGAAAAGTTACGGAACCGTTAGTAGTTTTAGCAATTACTTTACAGTTTGCGATACTTAAGGTTCTTTATAGGCTTTTCCATTTGCCTGGCTCCCGCTATACGAGGACTTCATTTTATAACGGAAAAAACAAGTACATCGATAATCGTAAGGCTGTTCCTGATATTAAGGGTGTCGTTAAATTAGCGGCGTACCGATTCTTTTTGTAATTGCTTTAATGCTTTGACATAAGCTATAATTCGTTTTTGGATACTTGCTAATAGTAGAGATTTACTCGTTAGGCATAGGTACATTCTAAATACCAGTAGTTTTAGTATTAGGCCGTTTGGGATTATAGTATCGTTCAGGCCCTTTACCGCTATTTGAAAGTGTATCTCTCAATCCGTGAAATTTTTAATCTTTAACGTAAGGATATTATACGTTCGGCGAAATAGTATATATATCTTTTTAACCTTCACAATTCTTTATTGCGCCTTTAAAAACACATATTTATACTAAATTTCCATTATTTTAGTATCTTTTTGAAATTTTGTCGTCGTAAAATTGTTGTTGGTATCGTAAACAACGATATTAAGTGGGTCTAAATACATGTTAATCTACAACATCCTTAGTATTTTCCACGTACCTTTTGCCGATAGGAACTTTCAAAACCTAGTTTTATAAAGAAAGGTTACGAAGTTAACGATATAAAAATAGGCTTATTATTGAAGCAGAATACATTAATAGAAACATTGTAGTTAAAATACTTATCGTTTTTTATATAAATTTAAATTTTGGGAAGGCTTAAGCATTTATTTGGCAGTAGTGGTAAAGCTTTTTCTATGGCTTTTAGGTTGAAGTATTTTATATCTTTATATCTTACGGATTTTAGGAATTTGTATATCCTATTAACAGATGAGTAATTGAAGCTCCGGTATAGTTAACGCATCTTTAGCTTTGTTATGTTTAACACTACTACCTTTAGCCTTTAAGATGAAATCATAGGTGCCCTTACTTTAAGGCGAAAGGGAACTTTTAGCCGTTTTTAACCATCTCATTTGCGTTGACGTTAATATCGACGCCGAGGGTTTTTATATATTTTTTTAAAAAAGAAGAAAGTGGTAGTGGATTGAAGAATATGGAACGTAATTACTACTATAATAGTTTGAATTATCGTTATACTCAGTGGAGATAATTTCTCGTTTAGTCCAAAACCAACTTTTGTCTTATTAATATCATAACGAATGATTTCTATAGCCGTAATACTTTCCTTCCGTAATGCTACGTATTGATAATAACCTCCTGTCAAGTATCTTACTGCCTTTATGTTTAGTATAATACCTTAAAAGATGTAGTTCACGTAACGATTACAGAGGTTAAAGGTACATAAGGAGTTAGAGTTTTGATTGAGATAAAAGTAAAGGTTTTTACCGTCTAAGCGGTATAAAAAGGCGAAGTCGGTTAGTTATAAGGTCGTATCAGGAATTGTATCTTTATGCTACTTAATTTTTATAAGGGTATTATCGCTGTTAATGACCTCATAGGCCTCAAAATTTACGATGTAATTTAAATAATACTATTCGGAAGTAATAGTATATTAAATATAGTATATTACCTTTTTGTTATTACGATTGGCGAAGGAGTGGCAAATTAACTATTAGTTCAATCTATTATAAATCCAATATCTTATACTACTATTACAACGATAATTCTTACGGTTAATAGGTCCGTTTAATTTTTAATCCTATTGTTGCTAATATAATTTTTACCTTTAATTTAAAGTCGTTAAGCTATATTTCAAGCGTTAAAGGCGCCTATAGCCGTATTCACGGTCGATATAGTTAATTACCATAAGGTTTTCTTTATTTAAGTTAGGGAAGTTGCCGACTTATAGGTACATACCCAGCGAGTTTGATGTACTTACGATTACATTTACAAGCGAGGAGCGTAACTAGTAAAAGAAGTTTTCGTAAGTAGTATCTAGCTGTTGTAAGGCGTATTTAAACTCGCTAACACCTGTTACGGCTACCTGTATCTACTCTAAAAGTTTATATTAGTTAACATAGGCTTTTCTCATTACTTATTAATATAACATTTACTTGTTAAGTATCTAATTTAACACATTTTTTAATGTTTCCTTCTTTATTTTTCTTAACTATCATTGTGGTTTACCTTATAGTGACCTAATTCGTATAGTATTGTATAAGGTAGACATTGTATTCGAAATAGTTATTTATATTATCATCAATTTTACGAAGATTGATTGATCGGTTTAGGAAATTTATGTAATAATTCCTAACGTACTCTATAAGAAATTTCGGAAATAGTAAGTAAAAATTAGAAATTTTGACCTTCATACATTGTCAAATATTTACAAAAGGTATTATTTTCGTATCAAAAAGGTTGTAAAGCTTTCAATGCTACTTTTTATATCATTTTAAATTTTGGTGAAGTTCGTAAAAAAATTATAGTCAATGTTAACTATTTTGACAAGTTTTGGGGAAAGATCGCAATAATAGTCCTAGTTTTCATTATTTTTTTCTGATAATTTAAGCCTTAGAGTTTCCGAGCTATGTTATTAAGGGTAATTTCTAGTCGCTTCATCCGAAGGGTAAAGTTCTGTGGTAATACCTGTAATAGGCTTGCGCATATAGGCAAACTTGATTTCGAAAGGCTTTTAAAAGGTATGTCGATACTAATTAAAGTGTTAGAGGGGAATAAAGGCTTAAAGATTTTAAGGAACTTAACGATTTTACTTAATGAACTGGTGAAAATATTTAACATTAATTTCTCTGGCTGCGTTGGAAGATGTTTCTTTACGTACCCTGCCGCTGCTAAAATCGTGCTTCGCGTTATTACGTCAAGATGTTGGGTTGTCCAATAAGTTAACAGGTTCCTTATCGTTAACGCGTAAAAAAAAATGATTTGTATGTGAGTAAAGGAAAGATCCTTTAAAATATGTATAAGGGCGTTAAGGTTACTCGATGTCTTTTCCTTTATGGCGTAGGTTTTAAGGGAATTTCTAAAGGTAAACCAATTTAAAGAGGGGTTCTACCAGTTTAGTTGAGCTCTTTTTTGGTATAAAAATCGTTCGTCGTTTAAGTTCTGCCTTTAATTAAAACTTGATATCTTGTTGAATCTTTTTTCATATATTAATAGTCTCGTCATCGGAATACTTACCATATTTACGGAAAATGTATTCGCCGAGGTCAATTTATTTACCGCTGTCTTAATCGACGATGTAATTGCCGAAGAAGTAAACCAGGTGTTACTCCATTAAGTTTTCTTTGAAATGGTACTCCTGAAATGTTTTATCGTATTAATTTGAGAAAATATCTCTAAGGGCTTTAATTATTTTAATTCACTTATAACTAGGTGATATAATAAGGCTTTTGGCTAGCGTGTGGTAACTTTGGCGATTTGGGGGCGTATAAATTTAGTGTTTTGGCATGAAGTTATGTGGAAACTTGGTGACTTGGCGTTGAGTCGCATAACGTGTCTTTCTTGGCGTGATTTGGCGAATTTTGGTGTTGTCGCTCAAGGTAGAGAACTTGGCGATTAAATTGGTATAAGGGAATTAAAAAGAGTAGAGTAAAGAAGAAAGTTTAGTGTAGAGAGTAATGTAGAAGGTCTTTTTTTATTATAGGTAAAGGTGGAAGGTTATTTATTATATTTATTTGGCCGCTTGACTTATTCGTTCTTACACTATTAGTACCCGTAGTAATACTAACTTTTCCGTTTGCTAACTTTCCGAACTTTAAAACTTTTGACAATTGAATTTAACGTGTTTAAAAAATTTCTGTAAAGATTTCTTAGTGTTTTTAAAAGAGATACCGTCGTTACCTTTAAACTGCTATAAAGACTGGCGTAATCAAAAGGTCTTCTTTACATATTTCCGCAAAAACTTACATAGTAGTTAAGGCCTTTCGTAGAAATTATTCCTTTACCCTAGCCGCCGTTATTAACGTAAAGCATAACCGGAAAGTAGTCTTTTCTTTTACTTAGATTATTTGTGCTTAACCCAATGAGCATTAATTTTTATTGGTAGGGCTTTAGACACTACAATGTTGTCGATTCTATTGGTTGTAGTAACAGTAATATCATGTGATTAATTGGTGGATACATTGTTTTAGGTTTGGCAGACTGCTAGCCAGTCTACATAGTAATTTGTATGATCAATTTCTCGGTCCACACCCTAGTGTGAAGTGGGTACACACTCTAATTGACTTACAGCTAATGCAGTAGGCTCACACAAAACAATACACTGAACTTGCAGTCCGTATAGTCAACTTTACTGTAAGTAAAGTTGATATACTGCACTACAATTACTACTATTCTAACAGGCATGTCTTTTAATCCGTAAAACTTCTAATCTATAGTATAAGAATATCGTACGCTTGGCTAAGTAATACTTATGCCTTTTTGACCTTTTTAATGCTTCAATTAACCTTTATAAGTATTTATTTACATTGGATACTTATTATTCTACCATCTTCCTAAAACTCCGCTATTATAAAGTAAGTATTAGTATCGTAAATGATGACTTTATGTATGCCAAAATACGTATTAATTTATAACATCTTTAACGTTTCTCACGTATCCTTTATTAATAGGAACTTCAAAAACTTCGCTTTACAAAGAGAGGTTGCGGAGTTAACGACGTCAAAAATGATATTGTTATCTAAGTAAAATACGTGAATAAAGACCTCGTAATTAAAGTCCTTATCATTTTTTAGTATAAATTTAAATCTTCGAATGGCTTAAATACCTTTCATTAGTAATAGTAACGCCTTTTAATAGCTTTTGAAGCAAAATCTTTCATGTTTTAATATATGGCGGATTTTAGGAATTTGTACAGCTCATTGATGTTAAGATAGTTAAAGAATCTATGTAGTTAACGCATTTCCGACTTCTTTAACTTTAATACCGTTACTTTTAAGCCTTACAGATAAAATTAAAAGTGCCTTTACTTAAAGGTGAGGGGAAACCTTGATCTGTTTTTAACCAGATTATCAATGTTAACGTTCAAAGTAAAAGTATTTATATCCTTCAAGTAAATAGGTAAATGAGTAGGGTACTTAAGAATGTGAAACGTAATTAACTTAATAATAGTTTAAACTACCGTTATTTCCATTAAAGATAGTTATTCGCTTAGGATAAAGCCGACTTTGGCCCTACTAATATCTTGACAAGTAATTTTAGTGATAGTAATACTTTCCCTCCGCAATACTAGGTATTACTAATAGCTCCCTATTAAGTACTTTGCTATCTCTATATTTGGTGTAATGCCTCAAAACGTATAATCCGCATAATAATCGCAAAAATTAAAGATATATGAGGGGTTAAGGGCTTAGTTAAGGTAAAGATAAGGGTTTTTACCATGTAAATGATACAAAAAGACATAGTTGTCTAGTTATTAAGCTGATTTAGAAACAGTATTTTCATGTCAATTAATTTAGTTAGGGGTATCATCGTCATTAACAGTTTTTTTTTACCTTTGAAGTTTACAATATAGTTTAAGTAATTTTGGACGAAAGAGATAAGGTATTTGATGTAGTATATCAGCCATTTATTATTACGTTTCGCAAGATGGTGGCTAGTTAACTAATAGCCAAACTTATTATAAATCTAACATTTTTAACCACTATTACGACGATAATTCTTATTATTAATAGGTTCATTTGAACGTTGCCTTTGTTAGCATCAATGCAGCTAAAACCTTTAATCTGAAGCCATTAGACCATATTTTAAACGTTAAAGATTCCTATAATTATACTTACGACCGACTCAATATACTAACGCTTAGTTTTCTTTATCAATATTAAGAAAGTTATAAGCTTAAGGGTATATACCAAGCGAGTTTGGTATACGCGATATTACGATTGTAAGCTAAAAACGTAATGAACTAAAAAAAGCCTTCGCAGGTGGTATCTAAACGTTATAAAGAGTATTTAAACTCGCCAATACCTGTAATAGCTGCCCATACCTATTCACGAAGTGTGGATTCGTTATCGGAGATCTTTTATATTATTTACTGGCACAATTTAATCTCATGAAGCATTTAATTTAATAAATGTATCTGTATTTAATCCTCTTTCTCGCTGTTATCAACGTAGTTTACCTTATAGTAGCTCCATTTGTATAATATTGCGTAAGGTAAATATCGTATTTAAAGTAGCTTTTTATATTATTTTAAATCTTGCGAAAGTTTATTATTCTTATTGAAAAAGTTAGGTAATTGTTCTTGGCGTACCTTATAAGGATTTTGGGGAATAACAAGTAAATTTTTTTTTTAAAAAAAAAACCTTTTATTTACTTATAAACGTTTAAAAGGGGCTGTTGGAACAATATTGACTGCTATTTTTAGCAGGTTGATTGCAGTGCAATAGGTCAACTATACTTACAGTAAAGTTGACTATAGTAACTGCAAGTTGACTGTATTGTTTTGAGTAGGCGTACTGCATTAGCTGTAAGTTAAGTACAGTATGAATTCACTTCATGCTAGGGCATGAGCCAAGCAATTGGCTATACAAATTACTTTGCAGACTGGATAGAAGTCTGCTAAACCTAAAACGATACATCTAATACTTGACCACGTAATACTACTGTTACTTCGACCAATCGAATCGACAATGTTTCAACGTCTAAAGATCTATTGATAGGCAAGGCCTACCAACAATAATCAGTGCTTATTAGGTTAAGTACAGATAAGCTAAGTAGAAGAAGAAGTTACTTTCCGGTTACACTTTACGTCAATAACGGCGGTTAGGGTAGAGGAAACACTTTTGTGAAGTGCCTATATTAGTACTATACAATTCTACAACGGCAGGAAAACAGAAAAGACTTTTAGGTTACGCTAATCTATAATAGTAATCTAGAAGTAAGCGATGGTATAGCTATTGAAAACACTAAAACATCTTCACGGATTTTTTTAATGACGTTAAAATTCACTTTCAAAAGTCTCAAAGTTCGGCAAGTTGGCAAATGGCTGAGTTAATACTATTGCATATGCTACTACTGCAAAAATGACTAAGTCCTATGGCCAAATAACAAACAACCTTCGGCCTTACCCACCACAATAAACCTTTGTCTAAATACTAAGCTTTCCATCTACTTTACTCTTTTAACTTCCCCTACGCCAATTTGATCGCTACATTCGCTACCCTAAGCGAAAACACTAAGATTCACCAAGCTGTGCCAAGAAACCATATTACGCGATTCAACACCAAGTCGACAAGTTCTTACGTGACTTTACGCCAAAACAAAAAGTCTCAGATTTACCAAATCCTTTACCTACTAAGTTTTTTGTAAGATAAAACCTTAATATAGCTAATATCAGCGCTTACTTTGAAGCTATCACCAACTCCATTAGAAAAATAAAAGCAATTAAAGCCCTTGAAACCTTCTTCTTAAAGTATTACGATATAAAGTTTTGGGGATACAATGTCGATAAAAACTTAATAGAGAAGCACTTAGTTAACTTCGTCGGTAGCTGCATTGTTAACTATGATAAAGGCGAAGACTTTAACTACGACAGTCGTATTTTCTGCAAATACTGTAAGTTCTTCGATGATTAAACTATTAACATATAAAAAATGTTTAAGAAAATGTTAGGTTAAAGTTAAAAATAAAACTTAAACGAAAAAGGATTTACATACCAGAAAAAAAGCTTTACTATATTGATAAACACTTTTTTCGACCTAATCCAATTTAAAAAATGCTCTTATAACCCACTTATTAAAGAAAATGATATTAAAAACTTTAACCTTATATACGTTTAAGGGGACATCCTCTTTACCCCTAATTAAGTTAAATCTTTCAATTCGTTAATAATAAGGAATCTATTAACCTGTTTAGCAACTTAATACTTTTACCTAATAACGCGAAGTATACTCTTAGCGGTGGAAAGTCACGTAAAGCGAAAGCTGCCAATACGGTAAGAGAAATTAACGTCAACACTCTCCACCAATTATTTAAGTAAAATTGCCAAGTTCCTCAAAACCTTTAAACCTTTATTACCCACAATTACTTTAATTAGCATCGTTAAATCTTTTAAAATATTTTATAACAGGTTTTCCTATATGCGCGAGCCTATTATAGGTTTTACCGCAAAACCTTACCCCTTGAGCTAAACAACTGGCAATTTCCCTTAACACCGTAATTTAAAGACTCTAAAGCTTAAATTATCAGGAAACACTAATAAGGACTATAAAAATTATCGTGACCTTCCTCCATGATATGTCAAGATAATTAATATTAATTATAAACTTTTTACGAACTTCGCCAAGATTTGAAACGATGTTAAAAAGTATAACAGAAAGCCCCATAATCTTTTCGACAATAAAATGATACCTTTTTTAAACATATACAAGTGGATAGAGGTTTCTTCTTTTAGTTTTCACTTACTATTTCCTAAAATCCTTATAAGGCACGTTAAGAATTACTATCTAACCTTTCTAACTCGAATAACCACCTTTCGTGCAATCTACAATAGCATGAAAGACTATTTCAAATACAACATCAACTTTACCTAATACCATACAGACTAGGCTACTACGAGGTGGATCACGATAATAATGAAGAAAAAAAGAACGAAATACTAATAAATATATTAAATCAGATGTTAAACAACCTAATATTTTGCCAGTGGGTAATGAGGAAAACTTACGCTAGCGAAGCCACACTTCACAAATAGATACGTGCAGATATTAAAGGTGTTATTAAATTTAAATACGCTCTATAACGCCTCGATACCACCTATTAAGGCTTTTTTAACTAATTACGTTCCTTTTTTACAACCGTAATAACACTTATACCAAACTTACTTGGTATATACCCCTAAACTAGTAATTTCCCTAACGTAAATAAAAAAGATCTTACGGTAATTAACTACGTCGATAACAAGTATAGTTATAGGCGCCCTTAACGCCTAAGATATGGCCTAACGACCTTAAACTAAAGGCAACAGCCATATTACCGCTAATAAGATTAAAATTTAAACGGATTTATTAATCGTTAAAACTATAGTCGTAATAATAGCGAGAAATATCAAATATATAACAAGTTTAGCTGTTATTTAACTCGCTACCTCCCCGTCAAACGTAAAAAAAAAGGTAATATACCTTATCCAGTACCCTATTAATTTCGAATGAAACTATTCAAGTCAAATTTTAAACTTTGAGGGCGACAAGGAAATTAACTGCAATAATACCCTCAAGTAAATTAAGTCGCATAGAAATACAACTTCTAAGATGGCTTAATAACTATTCGACCATGCTTTCATATAACGCTTAGGAGGTGAAAACCCTTACCTTTACCTTAAACAAACCTTTAACCCTTTACAAACCTTTAAACTCCATAATTATTACGCGGATTACACGTTTTGAAGTATTATGCCTGACATAAGGGCAATAAGTTACTCGACAGGAGGCTTTTCGCAATACGTAACACTAAAAAAATAAAGCACTACGTCTACTAAGATTAATGGTTACGATATTAGCAAGGCTAAGGTTGGCTTTAAACCAGGCAAGTATTTATCTTCATGGGAAATAACAGTACTTTAAATTATCATTGTATCGATTACATTCTATATTTTCAATTTATCTACCTCTTTTCTTTTTTAATTGGGAGATATAAATACCATTAACGTTAGTGTTAACATCAAAGCTGATAAGCTGGTTAAAAATAGCTAAAAGTTTTCCTTCGCCTTTTAGTAAGGGTATCTACAGTTTTATCTTAAAGTACAAAGGTAGTGGTACAAAATTTGACGGAGCCGTAGATATGCTAACTATACCGGCTTTCTAATTACCCAGTTATTAATAAGTTATTCAAGGTCTTCAAGTCCGTAAAGTATAAAGATATCAAATACTCTGCCTTAAACGTTATTGAACATCTTTATTACCACTACTAAATATATACCTAAGCCTCTCGAATATTTAAATTTATATTGAAAGACGACAAGGAATTTAACTACGCTGCCTTTATTCATGTATTTCACTTGGATAATAAGCTTGTTTATTACGTTATTGACTTTGCAACCATTTTTACAAAATTGAATTTTCAAAGTCCTTATCGGAAAAAGATATATGGGAAACGCTAAGGATATTATAAATTATCATATATTTGAGCCCACTTAACGTCTTCGTCTACGATACCAACGCCAACTTTACGACGGCGAAATTCCAAAAATAATACCAAAATAATAGGAATCTAAGACAAGTAAGTGCCTGTAAAGGCTTACTAAAGCATTGAGAAGGTTAAAAGGGCATACGCACTACTTCATCAAGCGTATAATATCCTTACTATAAAGATTAAAAGCATTATAAATTTAGAGTCAAGTTTTTAAATAGCGGTGAAATACCCAAACGATATTATAGGCCTTAATGGCCTAATACTAACGCTAAAGGTTTTTAAAACGTACCTACACCTAACGAGTAAATATATAGTATGAAAAAGTACCTAAAAACAAGCTATAACCTACGGCAAATCATTAAAGAAACTACAGAAGAAATTAGCACACCAATAAGTTGATAATGCTCTTAATAACAGGAACGGCCCTATGATAATCAACGTATTTTCTTTACCATTACAAAGTAAAGTCCTTCTATAATGAGAGCTGGTAAAATGAAAAGGCTTATATAAAACACTAAGTATTATTAACTTTCAAATAGTTATTAAAAATGCTAACAGCCCTGTAACCTTTCGTAATACCCAGGTCAAGACTTATATTAAGGTAACTAACGATGAAGATTTTTAAGTTAAGCGACCGAGCTAATACGAACCTCCTTTACCCATTATCGATAAACAAATAAACCGCTGCTACCACGGACGACCCCTGAAAAAGAGGAATATTAAACAGGAGGAATTTATAATGTGCCATATTTACAATAATACTTAGGTAAGTAAGAAAAAAATAAGATAACAAAAACTTAGCAATAAAGCTCCGAATAAAAGGCATTATTAAAACTTTCGGCAAACATTTTACGGAAAAAGACAGGGTTAAAATTAACGACTAATTAACTCAAAAAGTTGTACAATTCGTACCGAAAGCCGACTTCAACTTCCAAAATCAAAATATCACGATTTTTAAGTCCAAGATTATCTTCGAGGTTAAGGGTAAAACCACAGGGCAGCTGTACGAACCGTTATGTTTAATCGCTTAAAATACGATAATAAAGGTAAAATTAAATTTTTACGTAGTCGCTAATGATTTGAAAGATTAGTTAACGTTTAGTAATCGCTTTAATAACAGGTTTGTTAGCTAAAATCAAAGGTAAGTTTATGTTAAATAGCTTAAATATAACGTAAAAATACATTTAATTAATAATCTATCTATAGCGAATCGTCTTGCTAAAGTTACTATAGAAATTATATGCTATTTACTCACTAGGGACGATAACACGATATATTAAGCTATTATACGGATTGACCGAAACAAACGTTGATTAATTTCTCACATATTAATCGTACTTTAAGTTATGGTTATGTATAAAGTCTTTAATGTGCAACCCATTTCTGCTGGTAATTTAAGAGAAGAATTTCGACTTAGTGGATATACAGATTAACGATACCCTTTTCATTAAAACGGCTAGATTCATAATATTGAAGTAATAGGCAATTAAAGATTTTAAGTTTAAAAACTTCAAGCTAGTTACGACGTTGATAAAAAGCAACTAACTTAACTTTAATAGATCGTTAATCTATATACTTGTTGTTAAAGCTGGTCTTAACTTTCGCCAAAAGGGTTAAAGCGCTAACTTCATTACGATCGATAAAACTCACGTATATAATGCTCAACAATACCTGAAACAATGTACCCGTGACAATTATATCGTTATGCTGCATTGACCAGAAACCTTATACGACCTATCCATTACGGAACAAACACAGGATCCAACAAATAAAAACGTTAACTATTTAAATGAAAAGCTTAAATGGAAAATACGAGACTTGAACCGGGGGATTAATATAATTCCGATCGACTTATTGAAGGCTAAATTAATAATCTTTACGAATATGTATTTTATAAATAATATAAACTTATCTTTATAGATCGGCTTCTTAATAAGCGTAGTTAATGAAGATAAGCGGCATGATTAATTTAACATTATAAGAAGCTTAATATATGAAACATATATTAAAATAAAAAGATTGCATGAAACGTGCTATTTCTAAAAGTTTACAGAATAATAATAGGCTTTAATATAGAAATAACACTATGGGAGACCCTTAACATTATTAATAGGTAGCTAAAGATTCCTCCTATCTCGGTATTAATCTATACCGACTTAAGGAGCCTATTCGAATACCTTTCTAAGCTCGGAACCACCAGAGAAAAACGCCTGATAATCGACTTAATAGTACTCCAAAAAGCCTATAAAGGAAAAAAAATCGAAGAGTTCTAATGGAATAATGGAAAGTATAATCCTGCGACCGCTATAATAAATTCATTATCGAAAAAAGCCCTTAAAAGGTTCATAAATAATAATGGACCAACTATACGTATAAAAGGTTACGTTAATAGGTTGCTTGGTAAGACCAAGTCACATAGCAGCGGTTAGAGATATTCTAACAAACTGGAAGATTGTCAGAGAACTAACGATAACAATGTGACTAACTAACACGGCTAAATTGGAAGTTTACATAAGCTTATGGAATATTCTTTTTTGTGGGGATCAATAAAGTCAAACCTTGGAGCTTTAGGGTAATTAATGGTAATTAGGGTTGATTTAAATACAAATGGTTGTAATTTACTATAAAAGTTCATTGAAATCTATAGAGGTCTGACCAGTAAACAATATCGCAATTCAGAAAATACTTGAAAAGATTAGTCGACCACACTAGCATACGTAAGCACAAAACAAAAAACCGTCAGTATTAAAACAATATTAACTACTATTATAACAGGTTAATTGCAGTATAGTAGGTCAACTTTACTTACAGTAAAGTTAAATATACTAACTGCAAGTTAAGTGTATTATTTTAAGTAAGATTACTATATTAACTATAAGTTAAGTACAGTATACGCCCACTTTACACTAACGCATAGGCCAAGAAATTGACCATACAAATTATTGTGTAGACCAGCTAGCGGTCTACCAAACCTAAAACAATACATCCGCCACTTGTCCACGCAATACTACTTTTACTTCGACCAATTGAATCGACAACGTTGCAATGTTTAAAGGCCTATTGATAGGAAAGGCCTACCATTAAGGGCATTATTTTCGTATTAAAAAGGCTATAAAGCTTTCCATTATACCTTCTTCCATTTTTTTAGATTTTTACGAAGTTTGTGAAAAGCCTATAATTAATATTAACTATTTTAACAAGTTTTGAAAAAAGGTCCCGATAATTATCCTAGTTTTTATTGGTATTTCCGAACAATTTAAGCTGTAATGACTTCAAATCGCGATGTTAAAGATAATTACGAGTTGCTTGGTCTAGGCGGTAAAGTTCCATAGTAAAACCTGTGATAGATTCGCGTGTATAAGCGTATCTAACATGGAAAGAGTTTTAAGGGACTTAGTGATTTTGAGTAAAAGGTTAGTGGGTAATATAAACTTAACTGTAAAACGTATTTTTTGGGTACTAAAGGATTTTTCTCAATTAACTATATAGTACCGATGTTAATACTTTTTACTGCGTTCGCGGCTACTACTTTACGCGTTCTGCCTCCGCTAAGGGTGTACTCCATGCTATTACGTAAAGATACTAAGCTGCCGAATAAATTAATTGGTTTTTTATTACTAGTACTTCAAAAGGCTTAATTTAACTCAATATTAAAGGAAGATTTCCTAGAATACGTATAAGCGTGTTAAAGGTCTTTAATACCTTTGACTTTTCCTTAAACGTTTTAAGGATTAGGATCTTTAAAAAAGTTTTCTCATTGAGCTAATTTAAAAAAGGTTTTGACCAATCCTAATAAAGTCTTTTGTTGATGACTTGGAGTTTGATTGTACGACGTAGTTTTTCTAACACGACTTAGTATTTGCGCTCGGTATAACGATTTTCGTAAAGAAATTAGCGTAAGGGAAATGAAAAAAAGTAAAATAGGAGTAAATATTTAGTATACAGAGTAAGTTTGAAAGTTGTTTATTATTATTGGTAAAAGTCGAAGGTTAAAAATTGTATGCTATAGAACTTAGTTGGTTTTATAGTAATAACACCCGTAATAGTACTGATTTAACCGTTTGACAACTTGTCTTTTAAGAATTTCAATGGTTAATCTTAACGATTTTTTTTGAAAAAGATCCGTAAAGATGTTTTAATACTTTTAATAATGATACCGTCGCTACCTCTAAGCTATGGTTAAAACCGATGCAACCTAGAAGTTTTTTCTACTTACTGCCGTAAGAACCGACGCAATTTTAGAGTCTTTTCGCAAAAATCTTCTACCTTAATCTTTTACAAAACGTAACTGGAAAGTAGCTTCTTCTTCTACTTAATTTATTTGTACTTAATCTATTAAGCACTTATCTGTGTTAGTAGGGCTTTAGACATTGTAAAGTTGTCGATTCGACTAGTCAAAGTAACAGTAGTATTACATGTTAAAGTGGTGAAAGTATTCTTTTAGGTTTAGCAGACCGCTAGCCAGTCTGCACAGTAATTTGTAGCGTCAATTACTTAGCCTATACCCTAGTATAAAGTAGGTGCATACTGTACTTGACTTGCAGCCAATACAGTAAACCTGCAAATAATACACTTAACTTGCAGTCAATATAGTCAACTGTACTATAATTTGACCTACTACACTGCAATTACTATTATTCCAACAAATACTATATAAAACGATATACTAATATAAATACAACAAGTCGCTAATATTAAGTCAAAGTGAATTATAATATAATACAATTAACTACAATAGTTAATTACAATAATTGCAAATCCCTAATATAATATTTAGTTTAATACGGGGCACAGACTAAATAGCTATCTATAGTAACTTAAATGCAAACCAGTTAGCGGTCTACCAAACTTAGAAGTTATATACACTCTTCACTTAATACTACATTTTGTTACTTCTACCAACAATTTAAATTGATAACATAGTTACGACTAAAAACCTACCAATATTATATAAGCTTTCAATATTTTTTCCAACTTTATATGTTTTACAAAACAATTAAACCACGAAAAATATATTACATATTATTGTTTTGAAAACATTGCATTTAATTTTGCAAAGTTAATATACATATATTCGGGGTTCTATAATAACGTCATTTCGGAACTATATACGCTAGATAACTACAAATGTTGGTAGGCCTTAGACGTTGCAACGTTGTCGATTCGATTGGTCGAAGTAACAGTAGTATTGCAGTAGTCAGATGGTGTATGTATTGTTCTAGGTTTGGCAGACCGCTAGCCGGTCTGCACTGTAATTTGTATGGCCAAGTGCTTGGCCCGTGCCCTAGAGTGAAGTGCAGCGTACTGCACTCGACTTACACCCAATGCGGTAAGTCTGCACAACGCAATACACTCAACTTGCAGTTCAGTATAGTCAACTTTACTTACAGTAAAGTTGACCTACTGCACTGCATGTAATACTATTCCAACAACAAAACTATATATCTCAACAGTAATATTGTTTCACTATTAGTATATAATTCTTGCTAAAATGTAATAGGTGTTTAAAGATCGTCAATTTGTATGGAAAAATGAGGGCAAAGGCGGGCGACATACGGTATACCGTGCAACGATCATGTTTTGAAACTGGGCAGGTGATAATGTGAGTCGATGCCGGCTGTTGCTTTGAGGTTGATAGTGGTATCATAGGTTCATTCGGGGCCGAGCGCCTCCCTATCGTCTTTAGCAAAGTGCCTCTTGTATATGATCTTCTTTTACCCGGACTCCTTGGTTGTAGCAAAGGTGGACGGACGTCCTGGTCCAAGACCACTTTCTGAGATGTGCAAAGGCACAACCCTCCTCTGACGATATCGAAGATCCAGACCCACGTTTATAAATCATCCTCTTCTTCGTCCTTGCTGCAATTTGTACCATCCTCAAGGTCTTCCCAGCCCTCACCATCTTCTTCATCCTCATCTGGCAGATCACTTGCCTCCTCGTTGATAGAAGACAGCAACTCTTTCGCATGCTCGCCCAGCCTCTCATCCTCATACTGCTGTGCCTCGAAAAGAAGCAGGCATTGAGACAGCCACTGCCTGGCTCTCATCCAATTCCTCTTCCATGCAACTGGCTGCGTCTCTCTTTTTGTCGCTTCATCGGAATCCTTCAACTTCTCGCCCAGAACATAGTGTGCAAATCCGCCCAAGTAATAAGCCTCCACACTCTCATCGTCCTCCGAAACCAACCTAGCACACACCTCTGTAGCCCTCTGCTCCAGCTCACACTCCATCAACAACCGCGTCAATGCTACGCGGCTCGGAAAATTCGGCACCCCCGGATCCATAGGATCCAGCTCCGTCCACAGCGCCAGACTCCTCTCCAATGCAGAGACAGCATCCTCCCTCCGATTTTGGCTCACCCGCACATTCGCAACTGTCTGCCACGCATCCGGCAGCTCGGGCGCAAGCATGGTAGCCTCTGTCACCAGGCTCTCACACCGCGCCTCGGCGTCTTCCTCCCACGACAAATCCGTCATATACACCTCGGCCACGGCGCACAGCGTCTCGGCCAGCTTGCGCTTCTTCTCGTCGACTCTGGCCGCGATCTCCGCCTCGAGCGTGCCGTGCGCGCTGCTGCCCTTTCGCTTCGCCTCGGCGGCGGCGGCGGCGGCGGCGGTGAGGACCTGGATCTGCACACGCAGGCACACGGCAGCCTTTTCGAACCAGGCGACCGAGTCCGCGCCGCCCTCCTCCGACAGCTGCGCCAGCCAGTTGAACTTCTCGGGCCCACCGCCGACGTCCTCGGGCAGGGCGCCGTCGGTGTCGATGGCCGCGGCCGCGAGGAATTTCTCGCGCGCGGCCTCGATGTCGCCCAACTCGACGTGGATCTCGCCGAGGAGGTTATAGGCGGCGCATGCGCGCGCGTCGTCGGTATCGAGGGCTCTGTCGAGGGCCTGTTTTGCGAGGGAGAGGGCGCCGGCTGCGTCGCCTTGTTCGAGGTGGGCGGTCGCGTCAGCGAGGAGCTGCTTGGGAGGATTTGGTGGTATGTTGGAAGCCTTTTTGAATGGAGCGCGAGCCTTGGCTTTTGCCTTCTTCGAGGGGCGCGTGGGCGCCATTTCTCGAAGGTGAAATGGGTGAATTCGAGGAGAGTTTGCGGTGGGGAGAAATTTGAATGTCGTCAAAATTAGGTTGGCGACTTAGTGGGTTCGATATCGTACTATGGGACCGTAGGTACGTACTATATAATAGACTAGGGTACAAGCAACAAGGGGCCGCAGGCCCATGGCACGTAATAGCAGGGGTTGCGCACAGACCTCCCTCAGCAGTCCAAGGGCGTCAACCATAGACAAAGAAGTTCTGCTGGTCGGGGGCGTGACCTCATACCAATCGGGCATGTTTCGCTGACGAACGATCCTTCTGCGGACGGAGTCCGCGCATCTTATTGGAAACTTTAGTTTCTGTGATGGTTGACGCTGCTCGGGCGTCCGTCCTCAGATGTGCGTGAATGTCTCGCCTCCTGCATGCCAGCCACATCCCAAACGGGATATTGCCCACAGCAACGACGCCAGGCTGCAGCCTCGCCAAAGCCAAACGGTCTCGTTCCTTATCATCAACTTAAAACATCGAGGCGCGTTGCAGTTGTCTCTGTCTCTCTCTCTCTCCTTTTTTTTTGTTTCTTTTTTTCTTCTTCTTTCCTTTTCCCTGGTCTGCCTATTACTGGAGCGGGAATCGCGCGCAGGCCAGGCGGTTTCAGCTCCCCGTTGTCCACACCATTTTCCCCGCAGGCAGCAAGCACACCATGGCGGACACCCCATGCGGCCTCCCTGCGTCTGCAGCGACCATCGATGTGCCGCTGGAGGAAAAGCAGGAGTTCTACGCACGCCTCGACGATCTGGATGCGTTTAGCGGTGGCGACGAGGACAACGACGAGGCCATCGACGAGTGGAGGCAAGAAAGCCGTGATTTCATTGCGCGGGCCACAGCAGGCAATCGAAAGAGACCAGACCGGCCGACTACATCTGCGGTGTCCACGCCGTTACCAAAGCAATTACCCGCACCCACAGGCCCCACCGCCCGCGCAGAGCCTTTGGCTGGCATTACACCCTCGGTCATTGAAGCCAGCCCCTCGCTCGTGCAAGAAGGGCAAGCGGCAAGTCTGAGACGGTCGCTGACTAGCAAATCATTCGTCCAAGACACACCTCAGGGCTCTCGCTCGGTAGGAACCGCCCGTTTGAGACGGGCTCAGACTGCGCTGGGTGTTGCTCCAACGTCTAGTCCCCTTTCAACATCCTCTCGGCAGCTACGGCCCTCCACGATGGCCGGTGGCAGTAGGGGAAAGAGGCTCGCTAAGGGACAGTCCAAGGAGAAGGAAAGCGTACCCGAAGGCGACCGGAAACTGCGGGGCTTGAGACTTTTCTACATTCCCGGAGCGCGAATCAAGCTGAGGAAGGACCGGATGGCGCTCGCGGAGAAGCACGGTGCTGTGGTGACCACAAACATTGCCGAGGCCACACACGTCGTTGTAGACGGAAATCTGGCATACGATGACATCAGGAGCCACATGCCGTCCGTGCCGGGGGGGGAAGCGCCCATCATCGTCACTGATCAGTGGCCGCTGGAGTGTATCTCGCGCAAGGTGGTGTTTCAGCCTACGCGGAAATACCGTCCAAAGGGCATGGCGGCTGTAGAGCCCGCACCAGCCGTCCAGGAAGCAGCTCTGGCCTTGCAGGTTCCGAGTGCGTCGCTGCAGTTGAAGGGCCCTGGGAACAAACGAAACAGATGGGACTACGTGTCTCCTGAGTCCACTCAGTCGTCGGCTCGACTGGATGATAGCATTCAGGCCCCCAGTGAGTCGATCGAGCAACGAACTCAGAGAGCTGCCCGGATAGAAGATGTCAGGTCATCATCATGCGCACGCTCCGGCGTACATGGAAACGGTGACGAGGCACCGCAACCGTCGCATATACGGCGATCGAACTCTGGTTTTGGTGACGAGCTCACGGAGATTGTGCACCAAGTGCACACGGAGTTCAAGGACCTCCCGCGCCTTGGTGAAGACGATGCCACCAGCCAGGGTGAAGGAGAGAAGAAAAATTCAGAGTTCAGCGACAGTGGAAGTAACACAGATGGCGAGCGGGAAAAAAAGAGACGGAAAAAGACAAAGTTGTTCGAGGAGTACTTCGCACGCAATCGCGGCGGCACTAAAGACGGGGCAGACCAGAAAGACAACCCGAACGCGGAGACCATTTCTATCCTCCAGAAAATGTGCGATTACTATGCCCAGACCAACGACCACTGGCGGATTACGTCCTATCGCAAGGCCATCAAGACGCTAGAGAAGATCACGGATCGTAAAATCACTACCGCAGAGGAAGCCAGTAAAGTCCCATGTTTCGGCTCGAGACTGTCGGCGAAGCTTGAAGAGATCGTCAACACTCACAGCCTGGCACGCTTGGAGTACGCCACCAAAGACCCGATGAGCAAGATTCTTTCTTTGTTTTTGGGGATATATGGCGTGGGAAAAACCACGGCAGACAAATGGATCACCAAGGGGTTCAGGACGTTGGATGACCTGGTCCAGAAGGCCAAGTTGACTGACAGCCAGAGACTGGGGATCGACCACTACGATGACCTCAACACCCGCATTCCTCGAGCGGAGGCTGCCCAGCTCGGGGACTACGTCAAAGCAGAGGCGGCGAGGATCGACCCGTCTGTCACTCTACTGATCGGTGGGAGCTACCGTCGCGGCGCGGACAGCGCGGGTGACATTGACTTGATCATCACCAGGGAGGGCACGACCTCCAGTCACGACCTCGTGCCTTTCCTAGACAAGCTCGTGGGCAGTCTGTGGCGCCAGGGCTTCCTCACGGCCGAGGTCGCCTCCCACCGCGCCCACAGAGATGACGGGGGCAGCAAGTGGCACGGCTGTTGCGTCCTGCCTCGCGTTCCGGGCTTCAACGACGACGAGGCCTACCGGCCCGTATGGCGGCGGATCGACCTGCTTCTCGTTCCTGAGTCGGAGTATGGCGCGGCGCTGATCTACTTCACAGGAAACGATATCTTCAACCGCAGCATGCGGCTCTTGGCGTCGAGAAAGGGGATGAGGTTGAATCAGCGCGGGCTGTACAAGGACGTAATGAGAGGTGCTGACAGGGTGAAGGTGACCGAGGGTCAGCTCGTTGAGGGAAGGGACGAGAAGAGGATATTTGAGATGTTGAAGGTGGAATGGAGGGAACCCCACGAGAGATGGTGCTAAACAAGACAAGGCACGGTGAAAATGATACCCCCCATGTGACTTGGCTCGATTGAACTGAGGATAGCGATATTGGATTCAACACATACTATGCTTCTGCTGCACCAACATGGTCCCACTGAAGTCTACCGGAGGTATACGTCCAGTCTTGTAGCCCAGGCCATCAAGAAAATAGAGCCGAAGGATTGCCGCCTGTGGAAAGTACTGTAGTTGCCTATGGGAGGAGTGCGGGGGATATCGGGATATTGGGATATTGGTTGTATGAGCTCCAGTGGCAAGCTTTGGATGAAGTATAGACGTTTGAGATAGCGTCCAGTTCCAGTGGACGTGACAGGGATGCCCCTGACACTGCCCAAGGCGGTTTGGAATTTACAGGGGGATCTACCGGTTCTGCCTGGCAAAAAAAAAATCAAACCCCTCTGCGAAAAGCAGCAGCCCCTCCAAATTCCCGTTGCATAGCGACTCTGCAACGCAATAGCCCAACCAGCCCCAAACTCGACCAGCCACACCATCCTCTCTGTTCCACCACCAGACAATCCTCATATACAATGCCGTCCAAGGGAGACAAGATGGAAGTCGAGACTGCTGAGCTCCAGCTCAAGGGAATGGCCCATTCGGAGCAGCATTACTTCAACAGGTACGCACAAGCCCAAGCCCAAGCCCAAGCCTGGCACTCCAGCAAATGCGCTTCAGTAACACTGGGATGCTTTGGATTCTGACCCTCGGTACAGCTACAACCACCATGGTATGCAGAGAAGGAGCCCGCACGTGAAACCAGTTTGGAGTACACAGTACTGACAGCAATCAATCAATCAAGGCATTCATGAGGAGATGCTGGTATGTCACATGGAAACCCTCCAGATGCAGTGTCTTGGGATCTTGAACTGACCGATTCCATCATGTCCGACTTGCAGAAAGATGAGGTTCGCACTCGCTCCTACATGAACGCTATCGTGCAGAACAAGCACCTGTTTAAGGACAAGGTTGTGCTTGATGTCGGCTGTGGCACTGGTATCCTCTCCATGTACGACGCACCTGCGCACCCATTTCCCACACTGGCCAGGCAAAGCCGGCCTAAGGCTTGTCCACGAACAACCACTGACCGGTTTCTTCCCACAGGTTCGCCGTCAAGGCTGGCGCAAAGCACGTTGTTGGCGTAGACATGTCCACCATCATCTTCAAGGCCCGCGAGATTGTCGAGGTCAACGGCATGTCTGACAAGATCACCCTGATCCAGGGAAAAATGGAGGAGATCGAGATCCCCTTCCCCAAGGTCGACATCATTATCTCGGAGTGGATGGGCTACTTCCTCCTGTACGAGTCCATGCTGGATACTGTCCTCTACGCCCGCGACCGGTACCTGGAGAAGGATGGCCTGATCTTCCCCGACAAGGCAACCATCTTCATTGCTGGTATCGAGGATGGTGACTACAAGGACGAGAAAATCGGTTGTGAGTGCAAACCCAGCCTTGCGGACTCGGTGAACCTCCCCCTCGCCCAGGCTAACAACATGCATATTTCAGTTTGGGACAACGTCTACGGGTTCAACTACAGCCCCCTCAAGGATACTGCCCTCACCGAGCCCTTGGTTGATACCGTCGAGATGAAGGCCGTAGTCACTGACCCCGCCGCCGTCATCACGCTCGACCTATACCAGTGCACTGTTGCCGACCTGGCCTACAGCGTGCCCTTCCAGCTCACCGCCAGGCGCGACGACTTCATCCACGCGCTGGTGGCCTGGTTCGACATCGAGTTCACCGCCTGCCACAAGACCATCGCCTTCTCGACCGGCCCGCACACCAAGTACACGCACTGGAAGCAGACCGTCTTCTACCTCAAGGACATGCTCACCGTCCAGCAGGGCGAGAAGGTGCACGGCGCCCTGACCTGCAGCCCCAACGACAAGAACCGCCGCGACCTCGACATCAAGGTCGAGTACCGGCTCGACACCCCCGACCCCACCCGCGCCGGCGCCGGCGTCTGCGAGTACAAGATGTGCTAGGCTCGGCTCGCCGCCGGCGCCCGATGGGAGAGTCGAACATCAGCTGCCAGCGTCGGGGGCCTTGAACGCGGCAATGCCGCCGCCGCCACCGCCGCCGCCGCCGCCGCCGCCGCCGCCGCCGCCGCCACCGCCGCACAGGCACGCACGTTCCGCCGGGTCCCGGTGGAGTCCTGCAACTGGGAGGAATCCCCGCCCACGCGCGGTGGGCGTGCAAATCGGACGGCAGGGACGGGACATCGGCCAGACGTGGCCGAGTTCCAGCACGAGTGACCTGCACAATTGCCTGACCGCACTAAATGAAATGAGTCGCACACAGCCAAAAACTCCCAAGAGGGATATATATATTCAGGGCGGCAGTGGGTCACCGCTATGGCGCACGAAACCTGGTCAATGACCAATTCTTTACACAATGCGATACCCCCATATGATCTTCACTGTTACTGAGCTTAATATATGGGCATTAAGGTGAAGCGCGAGGGCTTTCTTTATTGGAACGAGACAATAAAGAGGCTTCTTGGGCAGTTGTTGCTGCACCCTAGATCGCTTGAAAATCCATCACCTTTGCATCAAACGCATTGGGGCACTAATGAACCTCTTCACAAGTACTTGACAAGGTGATGTGCATTCCAGTGTATCATTGTGCCCCATGCCTTGTACTGGGACAAATGGCCTATTCACATACCCTTCTTTTGGTTTGTCTTAGTGGCAAAGCCATAGAAAAAGCTCCTGGGCAAGGGGCAATGCGTGACATGACCCAGCAGCCAACCTACAGCAGTCATGGCGGGAAGTGGAGATGGAGAGCACAGTATCACTACAATGGCCGGGCCTGCTTCTTGTACATTGTCTATTCTTGGGCAACAGACAATTTTTGGCTTGGTGTACCAGGCTGCATTCAGAGTGGATTCACACATCAATGTATCCATTCTGTTGGGCATACACTTCTTTGGTCGAACCTCCTCAAAAAAATAAGTCAAAGACACCAGAGCTTTTTGGGGGGTTGGGTAATAATTGCTGATTCGTCAATCATCGAGTTGTCCTGTAACCACTGTGCCTGAAACAAAATGACCATGAAGGACAGGTCCCGTCATGCCCCTTCCCTTCCTCTCAGCCGTCCATGTCGAGTTTGAAAATCCCACTGTCGTCACCATCCGCTTGGCGTTGCAGCAGATATTCACGGACAGACAATGCTGGGGTAACGGGACCAAAATAATCGTCAGCTTCGTGGGCCAGTGGCGGAGGAGGCGGTGGGGAGTCGACCGGCATCACAGAAGGCGGAGGAAGCGTCTCCTCCAATTTCTCGAACGCGCTGCCAGGCCACTCCCGCTCCGGCGCCTGCGCCGGCGCCTGCTCTGACTGCAGCGCTTCAGGCAGTGCCCGAGTTCTCTCCGCGTCCTCCGGCGCCGAAGGCGTTGTGGGCTGCGTCAGCAAGGCCGCGCTCGCGAAGCCAGCACCGCCCTACGAGGCCGCGCCGCGTCCGCCGCCGTTCGTCTCGATCACCACGGCGACCTTCTTCGCCAGCTCGTCGGCCTCGGCGCGCGTCGCCGCCTCCGCGTACACGCGGCAGGCGTTCTCGGTGCCGCTGGCGCGAGCGAAGGACCGTGCGTTGGTGTACTTCTTGACGAGGGCGTCGATCTCGGCCTGGGCGCCGGGAGGGTGGGACAGACGGCGCTCGGCGTCGGTGGTCTGGAAAAGGTTCTTGTCGCCAACCTCGACACGCACGAGGCGGTTGGGCAGGTCCTTGTATGTGCTAGCCCAGTCTTGGAGGGTCCAGTCCTTGTGTGCGAGGATTACCTCGACCAAGAGTGCGTCAGAGATGGCGTCGCCAACGGTCTGGTTGACAAGGTTCCCCACGGCGAGGAGGGTCTCGAGGGCTTCCTTCTGGGCGGGCCTATGGGGTTTCGTGTCGCGGAATGTCCGCATGGCATCGTTGGAGAACAGGACCGTGCCATGGCCATTCGCCTCGAAGTATACGCCCACGTCGAACTTGCACGCAGCGTGGTGCAAGTGCTTGACTCCCGTGGGCGTGCAGACGACGGGGAGCCTCAGGTTTTCCTGAATGTACTTTGTGCTGGCGCCATTCGCGTAGGCAGTCTGCACCACGCCAATACGCAGCTCGTTGTCGAGGCCGGCAGAGCGAGCCAGGTCGGCGATGAAGGAGGCGGCAAGGGTGGCGATGCGGTCACCGTCGAGCATGAAGAAGCCTGTCTCGGCATCGGTATAATAGTATATCAGGCGATCAGCGTCACCGTCCAGGGAGCAGTATCGTGCACCGAGTTCGGGCTT
Source organism: Anisogramma anomala (assembly GCA_038502455.1). Classification (NCBI taxonomy): domain Eukaryota; kingdom Fungi; phylum Ascomycota; class Sordariomycetes; order Diaporthales; family Gnomoniaceae; genus Anisogramma; species Anisogramma anomala. The sequence continues at coordinate 14,010,744 of JASMMZ010000004.1, read as the reverse complement.
GGGGTGTGGGGGAGCCCGCTGCTTGGTCTTGACGAAGTCGGCACCGCACTACGTTGGAATTCAAGTCAGTAGTTTTCCGAGTGTCAGAGAATGGAAGCAGACTTACATCCAAATTCAAAACCTCGGGGCGAAGGACATTGTCATTGACCACCTTGACGTCGATGATCTCTTTGGGAACGTACTTGACGAACTCGGTCAACTTGGGACCACCAACTCCATTGGCACAGTCCACGATCAAGCTGCCCTTGATCTTTCGACCCTTCAAGGCGTGGACGAAGGCATCGGAGAACTTCTTGTAGTACCCAGCCTCACTGACCTCACCATACGACTCAGGGGTGCCCTCCGTGTTGGTGGCTCGGGTGAGGTAGTGGAGCTGCGGCGTAGTGAGGATCTTGTAGTCGACAGACTCGGCACCGGTGGCCTCGAGGGCATCGGCGAGTGCCGAGACGAGAGTGTGACCCGAGGGACGAGTGTCGCGGCCGTACACGACCTTGGCGAGGCCCTTGAGGTCGATCTTAAGCTTGGTGGCCAATGACTTGTAGGTCTCGAGCAAAGCCTGGTCGGAGGAACTATTGACTAGCTCTGTGGCGAAGGCCTCCCACTCCTGCTCGAGCATCTCGCCCATGGGGTCGACGACCTTGACCCCATTGTCCTTGGCCGGGTTGTGGCTCGCAGTGATCATGACACCGATGGCTGCGCCGCCCAGCTTGCGGCTCCGAAGAGCTGCCAGAAGACCAACGCGGAAGGTCACACCCTCGAGGAGGTCCGAGGCCATGCGGAAACCAGCAGTTCCATATTTGTAGACGCTGTCTGGAAGGGGGATGATAGGGTGCTTGGCCGAGGCGGCGAGGATCTTGTCGTCGTTGGTGGCCATGGTGACGGCAGGGGCAGCTTGGGCAGAAGATACTGTGATGGCGAGGAAGGGTTACGAGAATGACCGACGGGAGCAACTACAAGGCAAGGGGGTTGTCCAAGTCGAAGCTAATGGCACGGAAGGGGATTTTATACAAAAACGAGTGCTGCTGAGCTATGTGCTGCATACCTAGAACTATAGCTACTATGTACTACTACATCCCAGCAGCCTACATACAAGGTACTACGTACATTCCGTGCCCTGCGGCTGTAGTGCAGCCATGCAACACTTGAGGGCTCGCAACACCTACTGAACCAGACGGGTGCAGGGGTGAGCTCGGGTACCGGGCCTCGAGGCCGGAGTTGAGGCCTGGTTTTACATGCTAGGCTGCAAGCCTCTCCGGATGCAGAAATGATCGAGCCAGAGAACAATACTGTGTATTCCGTACGTACTGGTAGTATAAACTTTGTAAGGAGCTACGACTAGCGCCCATCCCTGCCGCACACAAATGAAGTTACTAGTACACAATGCGGCGCATCGGCTCTTACACGACGCATCTTTGCCGAAGCGCCTTTCGCTTCAGCAGCCACAACACTACAACCGCGAACTGTTGCTTTTCGGGTTCGCAAATTGCTTTTGGGCCAGCCTCTTTGCTCACTCCTTCAAACTTTACTTGAATGGTCATTCTTGGACCCTACGTTGCAGTTGCTTTAAAAAACGCTCCAAACACCGGTGGCAACATCATGCCGCGCACAGCGTCCAATGACGAGGACTCGCCCAATCCTCTCCTTCTCTCCTTCGTCAGGGATATCTACAACACGGCAAAGGAGCGCAATTCCAAGGGCGTCACCACGTACTTCAAGGCCCTCAAATCACTTCAAGCATGTCCCATTGTCTTCGAGCACCCGTCAGAGCTGCAGACGCTGAAGTTCTTTGGCCCAAAGCTTTGTGACAGACTTACAGCGTTGCTTCAGAAACACTGTGACGAGAACAACTTAGAAATGCCACCCCACCCCACCGTACCCAAGAAACGCAAGGGAGCCGGAAAGGCACACGTCACTGGAACGGGCCATGTCAGCGATGACAATGACGATGACGAAGATGGCTTGCCAGCCCCTCCACCCAAAAAGCCCAGGAAGACCAAAGAGTACGTCCCGACCTTCCGGTCCGGCGCGTATGCGTTGGTGCTCGCGTTGTCCAAGATGCCAGATAACGCTCCCGACGGCTTGTCCAAGCAAGATCTCATCGACGCGGCACAGCCGTACAGCAGTTCTTCTTTCTCAGCACCTACCGATCCAAACAGTTTCTACACCGCTTGGAACTCGATGAAGACTCTGCTGGCGAAAGAGCTGGTCTGCGAACGCGGAAGACCCATAAAGAGATACGCCTTGACGGAAGAGGGACGGGAGGTTGCGAAGAGGATTGCAGCAACTGTCAACGGCAGCGGTCCTAGCCAGAAGAAGGAAGATGACGGTGAAGGTGATGCTGCTTTCGAGCTGCACCAGCCAGCATTTTCGGACCGTATGGGCGTGATACAAGATGATGACGATGTCCCAGTCGAGACAGCAGATTACATCAACATCGTCGCAGACGGTCCCGTTTTGCCTAGCGACGCCTCCTTACCGACCTTCGAACCGGTAACTCTCCATCCTGGCACTTTTGATGTGCACCTGGTGCTGGACGTCCGAGAGATCCGGTCAAAGACCGATCGGGACTACATGAAGGAGCAACTAGCCGAGAAGGGTGTGAAGGCGATCGTGCGAGCTTTAGATCTTGGTGACATACAATGGGTTGCCAAATGCCGCGACCCCGAATACCTGAGCCGAAACGGGGCTGAAGGAGATGAGGTGGTCCTGGACTACATCGTTGAGCGAAAACGACTGGACGACCTCGTTGGGAGCATCAAGGATGGCCGCTTCCGCGAGCAGAAGTTTCGGCTGAAGAGATCCGGCGTCAAGCACGTCACCTACATCATCGAAGAGATAAAAATGGATCGTGACAAATACGAGGAATCTCTCCAGTCCGCCATCGCGTCTACTCAGGTTGTTAATGGCTTCACTGTGAAGAAGACGCAAGGGATGGCCAAGTCGGCCGAGTATCTCGCTAAAATGACCGAGATGCTCAGGAAGAAGTACGAGAACAAACCACTCAAAGTCATACCGACCCGTGTTATCACGGCCCGGAACTACCTGCCATTGCTGAAGCACTTGCGGGCGAAGGAGCCCGGATCAAACTACTATATCAGCTACCCGGCATTTTCATCCCTGGCCTCCAAGTCCGGGATGCTCACACTGCGAGATCTTTTTCTGAAGATGTTGATGTGTATCAGGGGCGTCACCGGGGAGAAGGCCATAGAGATTCAGAAGATTTGGAAGACGCCCAATGACTTTGTCCGAGCTTTTGCAAACTGTGGGGCTGGCGCAGAGGGGAAGAAGAAGAGGCGAGAGCTGGTATTTGACCATTTGGGCAACAAGCCCGTGAAGAGCAAGCAGATTGGCAAAATTATGAGCGCAAAGATTGCAGAGGTCTGGGAACTGTCATGAAGGAGTGCATCAGCATGGACAGTATGATATCCCATGATATGGATATCAAGCCACGGTGGCCATGACATTATATTCATGATATTCAATGCAGATACACAAAAGGCAATACTGATGGTTCAAAGCTGAAGCTTGCCGTTTGAGCAGCGCGTTTTTCTCCTACTGGGCGTGCCCACCGAGTCCCTGCGCAACGACCTTCTGTACGGCCTTCTCCAACTCCTTCACAAACAGGAAGCTCTCGCCCTCGGCCATCCACAGCATGCTCTTCTCCGCATACTTGGCCATCATGTCCACCTCGACATTCACCGAATCGCCGACTTTCTTGCCGGCAATGACCACCTTCTCTTGCGTGTAGGCAATGAGCATGACCTCCCACCACCCCGCCGCATCATCGACGCGGGTCACCGTCAGGCTCGTCCCGTCCAGCGCGACGTAGCCCTTGTGCACGACGTGGCGCAGCACGTCGCGCCGCGCGGGGGTGACGCGCACCGTCAGCGCGTTGCCGTCGGGCGCCAGCGCGCTGATGGCAGCCGTGGTGTCGACGTGGCCCTGCACGAAGTGGCCGCCCATGCGCGTGTCGGCGCGCACGGCGCGCTCGAGGTTGACGCGCGCGCCGGCCGCGAGCGCGCCCAGGTTCGTCAGGCGCAGCGTCTCGGGCGCGAGGCCGACGGTGAAGGTGTTGGCGGCGCCGCCACCGGTGCTGCCGCTGCCGCCACTGGGGCTGGGGCTGGGGCTGCTGCTGCTGTTGGTAGTGGTGGTGAAGGTCACGACGGTGAGGCAGACGCCGTTGATGGCGATGCTGTCGCCCTCGTGGCAGTCCGCGAGCAGGGTGGAGACGGCGGGCAGGGCGATGGTGAGGGAGGTGCCGCCAGTGGAGTCGTTGGGGTTGAGCTCGGCTACTTCTGTGCTGGGGGTTAGTGTTGTGAAATGTATTTTTTTTTCTTTTTTTTTTTTTTATGAGGTTTGGGGGGGCAGCGGGGGTTTCGGTGGGGCGGAGCACAGGGGTGAGTTGTTGGGCTGAGTGAGTGTGAGTCTTACCCCCGATTTCTTCGACTATGCCAGTGAACATAGTGGGTGGGTGAGTGGACTAGTGGTTGTTCTATGTAACAAGTCTGTATTGCACGCATTCGAGTTTATTCCAGGCGGAAATCAAGGTATATGAGACGAGCTCAGACCAATTGCTCGCATCAGTCTGCCCACGACGTGACTCTGGGACCTGTATCCAAGTCGTTCGTCATCATTGATATTGAATTCCTGATGCACCCCACCGGTGTTCAGGGTCCCTCCCACTACCCAATCGGAGCCGTGTTCGGCAGCCTTATTTAGACGTCGCTGCTTGATGACGCTTTCTTACCTGTCTTAAAATACTACAAAATCTGGTCAAGACACACGTCTGAATTTTGTGAAATTACACATCGCGATAGCCTGGAGTAGTATAGCTGTCAGGCTCGAGCGGCCTGGCTGCTGATTTTCTTGTAAAATACTTCCAATGTACGGAACACTCGGAACGAGGTCTACACCGGACGTGTCGGTTTGATCCTTTTGGGCTCAGTGTTCCAACGAGCCGAACCCATGGGAGACTTCTTACTATTAGCTTTTGGACTTGAATAGTATTCCATGCTTAAATGCGCAATGTGCTGTACTGCGTATACTAGTAATGCGCTTCACTTAAAGACATTACCCCTCATGCAACTTCTAAAAAGGGTCTGTTTGTCATATCTTCTTGAAGCCTCCTCATCCTTCTCCTTCATACAGAATACACGCACTCTTACCTACCAAATCTTCTGACTCACCCTAGATCCCGAGCGCGGATGAATTACCTCTCCAAACGGTCAAAGCCTAGACTGGTTATCCGCACGCTCGTTTCTGCTCCTCCACGGTACAGAACTCCCTGCGCCCTACCTCTGACTTCCAAACTGACCTTCTAAGGACAGCTTGCCTTGGGCACCACTCTACACACTCTACAACCTCTCCTGCACCACCACCACGTTTGCGACAACCCCCCAATCGACACCTGCCAGAATGGCTTCCACAGGCCGCCCGCCCTGGGTTGCCCCAAAACCCCTCGCCGACCCCTCCAAGATCCCCGACCTGGTCGTCCTCAACTCCTTGACCCGCGAGAAGAACAAGTTCGTACCCGTCGACCCCGAGGGCAAGGCCGTCAAGTGGTACACTTGCGGGCCCACCGTTTACGTGAGTGAGCCTCGGGCTGATGCGACACGGTGCGCTATGTGCAGCTTGACCTTGACTCTGACTCGAAACAGGATGACGCTCATCTAGGCCATGCGAGGAACTACGTCTCGACGGACGTGGTCAGACGGATCATGAAGGACTACTTTCGCTTCGACGTCAGATTCGTCATGAACATCACCGACATCGACGACAAGATCATCCTCCGCGCCCGACAGCAACACCTCCTAGCGAACTACCGAGCCGAACACCCTGGCTTCGACGACCATCTTCGTTCCACAGCCAACGCTGCGTTCAAGGCCTACTTGAAGAAGAACATTCCCGAACTCGCCGACGCGACTCCGGAAGCTTTTGAGATCGAGACCAAGAAGAACGAGGGCTTTGCACGAGTTCTCAAGGACGGAGCTCTGGCTGGGGCCAACGAGCAACTAGTTGAGGCAGATAAAAAGCTCAAGAAGCACTTGGACAGTCTGCTCAAGGCTTCCTTAGCCTTGCAGCAACCCTCTGGAGCTGATCAGTTCTACGTTGATATGGAGGACATTATGCTTCCATACCTCGACTCGTTGCACGGCGCCTCCGTCGACTACCAACACCACATTTTCACCAAACTTACGCAAAAGTTCCAGGATCGATTCTTTGAGGACATGCGCGCACTTAACGTTCTCGATCCCGACGACCTCACACTGGTTACCGAGTACGTACCTCAAATCGTGGCTTTCATCGAAAAGATCGTCTCCAGGGGCTTTGCGTACGCCACACCGGATGGATCAGTCTACTTTGATATCAACGCATTCAGAGAGGCAGGCCACACCTATGCGCGCCTCGCGCCCGAAAGCATAAACGATAAAGCCCTTCAAGCCGACGGAGAAGGCTCCCTCGCAAGCAAGACCACCTCAAAACACAGCGATGCGGATTTTGCATTGTGGAAGGCAAGCAAGGCAGGTGAGCCATCATGGCCTAGTCCCTGGGGCGAGGGCCGTCCTGGCTGGCATATCGAGTGCTCCGTGATGGCCTCTGATATTCTCGGCAAGAAATTGGACATCCACTCGGGAGGCATCGACTTGAAGTTCCCGCACCATGACAACGAGCTCGCGCAGAGCGAGGCTTTCCATGGCTCGCGTGAACAATGGGTCAACTTTTTCATCCACATGGGTCATCTTTCCATATCAGGAGCGAAGATGAGCAAATCTTTGAAAAACTTCACCACCATCAGGGCTGCTTTGGAAAAGGAAGAGTGGACCTATCGAACTCTTCGCCTCGCTTTCTTGCTTGGTGCCTGGGACAACGGCATTGAAATCACTCCCAGCCTCATCTCCGAGACTCTGTCGTTGGAGGACAAGATCAACAACTTCTTCTACAAGAGTTCAGATGCCGCAAGGAGCTCCACAGACAATGAGAAGGTCCCGGCAGCGTCAGAGGAAGTCAGGACCCAGCTCCAAGCCGCCCTCAGCCAGTCCAAGGAAAAGGTCGACACAGCATTCCGTGACTCTTTCAAGACAAGAGACGCACTTGATGCCATGTCCGACCTGATCACAAACTTCAACTCTCTCAAGGATGTGCCTCATGATGCGACCTTGGAGATGTCCAGGTGGATCACACGCATTCTGACAATTTTGGGACTAGACAAAGAAGGCGACTTGGCCAACACTTCCAGAGTTGCGTGGTCAGGTGTTGAGATACCGTCAGAAGCTCAGCCTTTCATCTACCCAGTCGCCCGCTTGCGCGACACCGTTCGAGAAAAGAGCCGGGCTGGTGCTCTGGATTATGACGATCTCCTCCAAGTGGCGGAGAAGGTCAAGCCTGCTTCTGCAGCATCCAACGAGGCCGGTCAGAAGTACGAGCACGTTTTCACGCAGTTCCAGACCGATGTGAGGAAACTGGCGAGTGAGAAGGCGCCTGGGAAGGACCTTCTCGCGCTCTGCGACTCGCTCCGCGACACCCACCTCTGGAACCTGGACATCTACCTCGAGGACCGCGATGACCAGCCCGCCCTGGTCCGACCCGTCGACAAGGCAGTCAAGCAGGCCAGACAGTCGCGCGAGCACGACGCGGCCAAGAGGCTGGAGCGCCAGGCCGCCAGCAGGGCCGCCGAGGCCGCGCGGCAGCGGCTGCTGGACGAGCGGGCCCGGCTGCCGCCCGCCGAGCTCTTCCGGACGCGCGACTTCGCGGGCGAGTTCTCGGCCTGGGACGCGGCCGGCCTTCCGACCAGGGATGCGGCCGGCGCGGAGCTCACCAAGAGCAGGCTGAAGAAGCTGCAGAAGCAGTGGGCCGCGCAGAAGAAGCTGCACGAGGAGTGGCTCAAGAAGCAGGACATCGCGGCCTAGGAGGCGCGTGCGTGGTCTGTGCGTCTTGCGGTGGGCTGCGCCAAAGGTCCGTGGGCACGTTATGCAAGCGCCCAGTGGATGTTTGGCGCCTGCTTCCATCGTGGGTGGAGAGCACCAGCTTTGCTCACCTTTCAACAGCTTGAGGCTAGTCGGAGGCGTAGCTAGCTACCTACCTAAAGGTAGTCAAGACAGTTCCCGTTGAGTCTTTCTATGCCAACCGCCACACCACGTATTGGCTCCATTATATCCATCCTTCGGCCTCCTCATCTGGCCACGCGCCCAAGGTATTGCGCTACGGAACCAAGCTGCCGTAGACAGCACCTCCGGCCGAGTAGAGCAGCAGCAGCAGATTCTCGTGTGGGTCCACATCTCGTGTCACTGGAGGATGTCCTTCTGTGACACGAGCAGGTCGGGCGGCGCCAAGCTTTTTCTTTCTTCTTTGGCGCATATTGACAGCAGCTGCTGGTCGAATCTCGCCGCCACCGTCTCGCGCCGCTTCTGCGCGGGCTTGCGCCAGTCCCCAGCTCTCCCTCCGCTAGGTCCCGGTAGGCCAGGCCAGACAATGAAAAGGATCCCGCCCACCTCGGCAGGGCTCGGGCTCGTCCCCAGGTCTGGCTCACTCGACTCTGCGCTCTCTTCTCTTATAAAAGCCCTTCCGCGCTGCTGTCGCCGCCGCCGCCGTCGCCGCCGCCACCGCAACACAACAACAACAACAACAACAACAACAACAACAAAAGGTCATCACACAGTCGTAACTGGAAATCTTTACAGTGGCGAAGGAACCATCCGGTGGAAAGGAAGCCCGGCCTTCATGTAGTTTTGGCCGCTCTTCACATGCAAATGCAAAATGTTCAAATTTCAAGTATTCAAGTCTGATTTCCATTTTCCGCCGGGCCGACTGCACCAACAGTCAGCTGTTCACGGCAATCCACAATTCAAACCCTTGGACTGACCGATGTTCTTCTCCCATTTTTCATCCTTCGACCTTCGATCGCTCCATCACGAATGCTGCTCTATGCCGTGATTCCCGTCACCTCGGTGGCGCGCTGTTGCCTCGAACTTCGTTTCCCCTTCCGGTGTGATGGAGGTATGTATATCTGTCTAACAAGATATAGATTACGGACGGATCATACATGCGTGAAAACGAATGCAAGCCCCAAAACAGCGTGGGCCAGCACAGTAGCAATGCACGTGCCTTCGTCGGCGCAACATGTTTCGTCGTCAAGAATATGTACAAGTCGGATTACGAGTTGGTAGGTAGCCGTTGAGGCGTTCGCTGCATTTACCAAGGTCGTGTAGAATTGCAGGCACAAGTGGTATTTCGTGTCACTTGGGATTGCCGCCGTCTGTGAATTGACCTCGCAATCTGTGGAACCTTCCAACGCCGCTAAATAAACGGACTCAGCGTCAAGACCGCATGCTGCAACCACCCGCGGACCATCGTCTGTCGAGCCCGTTGCCAGTGAGCCCGAACGGAGATGCAACGGGGCCGATTGTCACCGAGTCATGGTCGTGATGCGCTGGGGGGCGCGGAGTCACATTGTGAGGCCTCTAGTCCATCCAGTGGCCCATTCAATCGAGAGACAAGTCGGGCAAGATGGTGCCACGGCCAGCCTCTGGCACTGGTCCTGGGTGGCTCGTCATCGAGTGGGTAACCAAGTCACTATCGCTGGAGGCGTCTGCTGCCTGGTAGACGAAGCTGTCGACGCCCTTGTCGTGCGGCCGTAGCGAGGGCAGGGTGCCAGGCACGGCGGGAGAGGGCGGGTCAAAAGCCTCAGGCTTGATGTGCTCGAGGGGCTCTTTCGTGGGCTTCGCGGTTGAGCTGGGCGCACCCTTGGTTGCCTTGAATGCCTTTGAAATCTCAAACTTGGGCTTCGCGACATTCTTTCTTGGTCGGCCGCGGCCTCTCTTGATCGGCACCTGCGGGACGCCGGCCCCTGAAGCGGCGGCTGCTGTCTGCGCGCCAAAGCTGAGGATACTTTGCCTGATTTTGCTCTTGGGCAGTGTCTTGCGTGGCAAAGGTGAACCTGGACGGGGACTAGCGCTCGGAGTGGGCAGTGCTTCCTCCTGGACTTTGTCCACAAGCTTCGACTTGAAGTCGAGAGCGTCGTACTCATCATCACTAAAATGGTCGTAAGCCCGCTTGCCGCCTTCCAGCACAACGTCGATCTTGTCCCGGTGGAGGCGTTGCTCATACTGTTCCTCTCTCTCCTGCGAGCCGGAGACCATGTAAGCCTCTTTGTCGGCACCGACATCCTCCTCGTCCCAGCGAGGAAGATTCAGAAGGCTAGCAACGTCGTCGCATTTTCCGCGGACCACAAGATCCCACAGGTCTTTCATATCGGAGTTGAGAGGCACTGGGTCGAGGTTGACCCAGGCAGTGAAGCCGTCTCGCTTTGAGCGAGTTGCCAGACACAGCTCCTTGACGATCCTTCGCACGCCGGGGACCTTGAGGCTGGTGCCGACGACGATGACGGCGTCAGGTACCTTGCGTAGATCGGCCTGAGAGACGTTTCCGATGGCATCCTCGTCTGGATTGTATTCATTGTAGAGGACCATGCGCGGCCTGAGGCGGCCAATGCCATGGCTCCGCTTGCCACCGTACTCTGTGCGTATCTGGTCATGTTCCTTGCATGCGGAGCAGAGGGGAGGCTCCGGCCCCTGGAAGAGGGAGCCGTCGAACTTGTCGACTTTGCTGCACAAGGTGCATTGCATCTTCTCCAAGCCGCCGTGGAGCTGGATGGTGGTCGGCCAAGGTCCTTTCGGGTTCAAGGGGATGTTTGTGACGAGGGGCTCGAGGGAGGTATCGAGACAGTCAACATTCTGGGAGTAGAGGCGCATCAGGCGGCCCTCGCTGGCGATGGTGGCGAGCATGTGATGGAAAGCAGTGGGCTTGGCCTCGTTGGTCAAGCGTGACAAGTCACGGACCATGTTATGGAACTCGGCGGTAGACTTGTTGTCCTTGTAGACGGAGGCATCGAAGAGGGACTTGCCACCGCCCTTGATCTTGTGCTTGTCCTTGAGGGTCGCAAAGAGGCCCTTGCTGGAACGGAAGTCGGGAACTGGGTGGGATTTCAGCAAGGGCAGAGAGACAGAGACAGAGACAGTATGGGGCGTTGTAGACTCACTTCCTGCAGAGACAGAAATGCCAGCGCCGGCAATGACGACGATCTTCTTCTTGCGGCGCAGGACAGTGAGCAGGCGGTCTAACTGAGCCTCTGCCACGTCGTCGCGCTTGTCGAGGTCGAGAGTCTCTGTGGTCCTTGGCTTACGCTCTGCGACCTTGCGCCTCTTGGCCGGGGGCGCGTCGTCGGTGCGCACCTGGATCTCGGCGACCTCGACAGTGTCTTGTACCTTGCGCGGCGAGGCACTGCCAGACTGGGGCATGGTGGAGCTTGGGGACGGGTACCGGCTGGAGGGATCCATGGTGGCGGAGGTGTTTGCGGAGGATTGTGGTGGCAGCGAGGGCGATCGCGAGCGCACAGACAGAGGCGAAGAGGATGTGAGCGAGGGCGTTGCGCCGAGGTCTGACAGGGGAGATGACGGGCAGGCTGAGGATAGTGTTCTTCTGACGGGAGTGTCCATCGAGAAGATAGACATCAAGAAGGAGGAGGTGTGGCCAGTAGCTTGTGGCTTCCAGTTAGGGTAGGGCGTTCGCTGCGGCCGGGTCGTGGGAGGTACACAAACACGGCAGATGAAGAGTACCTCCCTGACCGAAGCTAAACTCAACCTGACGCACGCTTGTACCGTGTACGTGTTCCTTCGGCACTGTGGACTGTGGACTGTGGAAAGGCGATGCAGCCAGTCGCAGTGGCGGTCGCAGTTGCGGTCGCAGCTGCAGGGCTTTTTTGCTAGCTGATCATTCTTTTGGTTTCCGGTTTGCGAGGTCCTGTTTCTTCTAGGTTGTTAATGTTTGTTGTGTTGTGTTGTTGGTCGAGAGGATTGTACTGTGAAGAAAGGGGATTGGGACAGAGCGGGGAGCTGGACAGGGGTGTTGGTGGTGGGTACATGCCCATACCCACCTAAGTAATATAGTACTTCTACTGATCTGACTACTGCATGACTTCTGTGCAGCTGACAAGCTCCAAGGCTTTGCTTCCTTTAGCGTGCCTGATAGTGTCAATCGAACTACATACAGGTCCTTGCAGCCTAAAGTCAGTTCCAACCCCCCAATACAAGCTTGCTTGTTTCCAGCCTAGCCCAGATGGGCAGTAGTATCTCTCCAAGCAACTCATGGCCTTCACGAACTATCTCTCCTTTTACATAGTAGTAGCAGTCAGTGACAATGAACAATCATCGCCTCAACAGAGCGTATCACTGTGTAGGTGGTGGCGCTTCTGACAACGGCAGGTACAGACTGTACTGTACACTTCGTGCCGAGTCCAAATTACGAAGTTCCGGGCAGTTCCGCACGCGCGTAGCCCGTTTCCCAAGCAACGCGAGTTCCATCTTTGGCGTTTGGGCCTTGTCATGCTGCAGGGATTGTCGTGATGTCCGGTGCCGACGTACTGTTGAACACGACTTACTGTTGAACAGTTGCCAGTGCAACAAAAGCCTACCTCAAAGATCCAAGGGCCTTTGATACCATTGGTTTCAACTTCGGCAGAAAGTTCCGTGTACTGTACAGTACATACAAGACCAGTCTGTCTTCATCAAGCGGGTGTCGATTACAAAAATGCAATCTCATGCTATGGTGGTAGGGGTAATTGATAGCATCCTGGTTAGGTTTCTGGTCCGTGCGCCACACTCGCCAAGAATGCTAGCCTCACCCAAAACAGTACGTACCTAACATATATCGAGAGACAATTTATTGAAGCTGTCGCCATTTAATATGTGTCCTACTAGTAGCAATTACATTTTTGCAACGTTGCGTGTTTGGGCAGACGTGTAGAAAAAAATGTGGCTTGCTAGGCCAGATTTGGTCAAGTGCACATACTAGGGTGGCACAGACCAGTTTCCTGACAGGGATATTATTCTTTCAGTACGATACCATAGTAGTCGGGCTTTGCATAGATAGATATAAATCTACAAATCACCTTCTAGACACGAGCAGTCAACACTTTCAAACTGAACACCGGCCCATAATCGCTCTGTCCTGGTCTCGTTGGCCCAAGGACCCTCCGCATGTGGCCAGAACACAGAATAGATCAAACCTTGATATCCCTCACGGAATGCCGTGCGGGCTTGTCGAGGCGGGGAACGAAGAGTTCTCGCTGGGCTTGACTGCCGTACGACGAATACGGAGCCGAAGTTGGTCCAATGGCTGACTAGACTGTCTACATGAATATTCTGCATGAATATTCTGCATGGTGATAGCATCGATCGTCAGGAATGGATGGCATGACTTTCTCAGACTGGGACAGTGGGGAGGCTTAGTCAGCCTCACAAGTCACAAGTCACAAGGAACTCACCAAGTCCACGGTCGTCGGCTGCGCGCCAACGACCGTCACCAAACCACATCGTTGTGTCCCATCGTTGTGTCCCATCGTTGTGGATTGATGCGGAACATGAACTTTGCAATTACATCCTGACTCAGCCATGCGCTTCTTTCCATAGCTGGAGAGGCGCAACACGCGAACCACACGTTCCTCCCGTGTCCCTAGACTCGAGCCGAACATCAGAACATCATCGACAGAGGGACTCCCTCCATGACCACTTCCAGCATGCCCAGATGATGGACGACCAGATGGATGCCCTCGGCGGCGCTCTGCCCAACATGCCCAGCATGCCCAGCATGGACGACGACTTGTTCGGCGACGAGGTCTTGCCTATGGCCCATCGACCTCCAAGCAAGCAGCTCCAGCAGCGTGTCGACGAGTTGCAAAGTCATGGCTGCTGCCGGTATGCCTCACCCTCCCTCCTCCTTTTGACCTCTGCAGACAGGTCAAGGCTGACATGGCCGCCAGAACACTGGCCTACTCCAAGCAAGGCATCATTGCGTCCATCTCGCCCGACGGCACGCATGTCATCCTGCAATGCCCTCGGGCTAACCATTCCAATGGCTCGTGGGAGCTCGGTGACCCCGTCCCCTGTACTCTCCTGCCTGCTCCTCTGCCGGGAAGCCCCATAGTCCACCTTGCTTGGGCTCCTGCTATTCAACCAGAGCTGGCTGTGATAGACGCCTTTGGCCGTGTTTGCCTTGTTACCTTTGGCTTCCTTGCCAACAAGCCTGCCTTCATCTCAAGGAAATGGGACGCCGATGCTCAAGACGACCTCCATTCCATCGTCGGCTGCTCCTGGCTGCCTCTGCAAACAAACCAAAAAGCGGTGAGTACCTGTTTCCTGTCTGCTCATGCGCCAAAACTTCTTATCATTGGACGCGTCACAGATCAATATGGCATTTGGCCCGGCCGTCAGGGATAAGGACAACGACAAGTATCGCTACGAGAATAACTTGTTTCATGCGTTCGGGCCTTTCCACCCCAACGCGTCCAAGAGCTCGCTTGTGTGTGTCACGGCTGGCGGTATGCTCAAGCTGTTCTTTACCCAAAACTCCAACCAGGTCCAGGACATCTGTGTGGAGATGGAGAGCATAACCTCATCTGCCGATCTCATCACACATGCTGCCATCTGCTCTGACAGAGGTATGTGCCTCTGGAATCCTTCCACCATCACAGCTAACGGATCCCAGGAAAGCTGCTTGTCGTCCTCGCCACTGCCGCCAAGCAACTGAAAGTCATTCATGCAGTCATCGACTGGGGAGTGGCCCAGCCGCCACAGGACACGCAGATGCCAGGGGGAAGTCTTCCTCTCAGACCCTCGCTACGGATCGAACATGTCACATCGACAAGTTGGCTCCAACAGGGCTTGGCCGATTCTCATCTGGACACCTCTATGGATCAGATATCCCATCTGGAGCTTTTGCCACTGACGGCCGAGTTCATATCCAAAACTACCACACCCGCCATGGTACTGGCTGTCAGATCACATATACCCACAGCTGAATCGCATTACAACATGGACTATGAGAGCATCATAGATATCTGGGATGTGGTTGCTGACCGCCTGCAACAACTGCACCCTGCGTTCGAGCAGCGCGGCTCCAAAGCAGGGGCGGCTTCCACCCCAAGTCCCTTAATAGTGCTCCGCAAGCGTGACTCGATCGTCATCAACAAGGTCATAGTATCCATCGAAACGTCTCTGCATGGCAAGATCATCTGTATTGGCTTCAGCGACGGCACTGTTCAGTACCGAGATCGCAGCACTATGGCCGAGATCCTCCCGGAGGAGCAATACGCTCAGATAACGGTCTTGCAGCAGGCCGGTTTCTATTATGCGGAGGAGAAACCAAGCCTGCAGACAAGCTTCTCGCCAAATCTGTGTGCTATTGCTCAGATTTGTGAGAATGGGAAAACAAGCTGGAGTGCTCTTCAGTATCCAGTAGGCCAAATTGGCCCAAGCAAATCAGACCCCCTCTACGACGCCGTGCTGGCCGGTCTGACAATGGCTACTGCGAACGCCACCCATCAAAATACGAACCACGACGACATACTTGCTGCTGCAAGACCATTGGCCGAGAAACACCCTGGGTTCCTGAGCGAGTGGGTCAAGAACTTGGTGCTAATGCTGAATATCCAAGTCGACTACTCGGAGGACACACCACAAGAGCATTTAGTCCGAAACAATGCTTGGTTGCTGGCCATGAGTATTCTCAACCACTTTGGCTTCAAGGGATCGTTTCGACCGAGGTCATTCAGTGGCAAGTTTGGGATGCTGGGCCTTAGCATTCGAAACATCGTGATTCTTGTGACGGTAGCCAACAACAGCCCAATGGGCGCATTGAGGGAAAGAATCACCCCACTGGATGAACCGGGTGAGTCGTTCCCATGTCTCCAGCCCCTCTTGTCAATCCAACGTCACCAACGCTAACGCTTTGTGCAGAGGTGGTGAACATGCTGTCCGGATGCGCCCAGTGGTCGGTGGCTCTGCTGTCGTGGTTGACTGACAGCCTGTTCTCTCTGCGCGACGATCCGAAGTTCAGGGAAATTCTTCAAACCCCCAGTAGCTTCTCGGAGATGACCAAGTACCTCAAGAAGAAAAACGAAGTCGCTCTCCACCTCATCCTTTCCTCCTCGACCCGCTGCTTTCTCATCACCATCTGCCGACGTCTCTCACACATGCAGGGGGTCTGCCACAAGGCGCAGGAGCACTTTGGGAACACGAGTGGCAAATCCGCCACACCCGCCGTGCGCACGCTGCAGCACGCCTACACGAAACTCCAGCGAGCCATGACAACGAACCTCGTCAAGATCAACGAGTTCGAGGCCCTCCTCGCCACCGTCGGCGAGGGCGTCCGGCACACGTACCACAGCGCGTTCGCCAACCTGCCGCGTAACGTCCAGCAGCAGGCGCACGGCCAGCTGCCCAAGCCCGGGCAGCCGACCCCCGGCGAGCAGGCCACGAAGAAGGCCACAGCCCACTGCGAGCTGTTGATCTTCTTTGGCGAGCAGCCGCCACCGCCGTTCCAAAAGTTCATCCAGAAGTTCTTCGAGACGGACCTTGAGAAGGTCATGGCCTCGACGAAGCGCTTCGACCTCTTCTTCACGGCCTTCCCGCTGCTCGAGGTCGACGATAACCCGCGGCAGCTCGCCGCCCGCAAGGCCGATGCCAAATTCGTCGATGTGTTCAAGCGCGTCGAGTTCTGCGCGCCCAAGCTAGTCAAGGGCGCCGGCGCCGCTGCCGTGAAATTGCGGCCGCCGGCGCCGGGACATGAACAGCACGGGATGCAGCAGCAGCAGCAGGAGAGGGGGGGCGGGGGCCCGACGTTTCGCAGGTGTGTGCGGTGCTGTGCCGTGATGGAAGACGTTCCGTCGTCGATCCTGAGGCCAGGCTATAATTTTGTCCTTGGGCAGCAGCGCAAGTGCTCGTGTGGGGGCAGTTGGGCCTTGCCTTGAAGGCCTGTGGTGCGGGAGGTTGGTTGGAAAGGAGTAGGTCATTTAAAATTTGCCCAGGTGCTGCTACTGTTGTAGTACGTAGTCCAGCACAGGCGAGAGGCATTGAAATTGGTACCGTCTTCGTGGAGCCCGCTTTCCACGACAATGCCCTCACATCTCCCAGTGTGCAACATGTCCCTTGTTACATTTACCCACTACCCAGGTAGATACCTGGCAGGGAAACTTCATGATTAGTTCGGCATTTCGCTTCATGACGGTGAGCCAAGTGGCATAGATTCATTTCCCCATACGTGCCTGTATTTGCGAATTTCACTGCATTGAGGCGTAATCCCACATGCCTGCCTTCATGCACCTATAGAGACCCGACCGACGTCCTGCGGGCGATCTTCCGGCGAGTCAACACCTAGTCACTCACCGATCACCCATCCTTAGCCCGGCCAGTGTGGACATCCATCCACCGGCGTCCCAGCATGCACTGTGCAGCCTCTCTCTCTCTCTCTCTCTCTCTCTCTGTCTCCCTCCCTCTCTCCGCGTCTCCGTCACCTTCCCTCCTCGCCGCTCTCCCGGCAAGCTCTGCCAACGAACATCCCCACCAAAACAGCAGAGCCCGCACCACAACCCCCGCGCCGAAACCCACCCATCCCTTCGGCCGCGGCTGCTCCCACGCTCCATGGGAAGGGAAGGGAAGAGGGAGGGTAGGGGAGCGAAGGCGAGGGGAAAACGCGGCCATTGGCT
>JASMMZ010000004.1:13790715-13992883 GCA_038502455.1 Anisogramma anomala | reverse complement strand
TTTTGGGGGGGTGGTGGGGTGGGGGAAGGGTAATTGGTGCTACTATGTTATGCTATTGACTTTGCTTGGTTGGGTACTGCGATGTTGATATGTAGCTTTGCCGTGACGAATTAATTTTATGGCGTGTTTATTATAGGTTGTGGTAGTAGGTATAGGCATGAGCTTTAAGTTGGCTTGTACTTTTCAAACCTTGTATATTTTATGTATCTTATGTTTTTGGGGTTCAAAATATTAAAACTTACTTACAGGCCAAATCAATACTATTATTAGTTTGCTTGTTTTGTTTATATGAAGATTTGTAGAAGTTGTTAGTGTGAGCATAATATATTAAAACTATAAAAACTGCTTTTTAAAGCAATTAGCATTTGTTTCATTACAACTGGAAAAAATCAACAGCTAGCTTCGCTTTAAAAGACGAACCTTACAGTTTTAGTAGTTTATACTAACTAATAAAAATGAGAACGATATTTAGCATGTGCATATAGATTTGATACACTTAGATACTGTGATAATTTTGGAACAGCAGTCAATTGTAATATGGTCAAGTCAACTGTATTGACTGCGAGTTCATTGCAGTGCGGTGCCAATTCGGTATGGGGCACGGGCCAAGCAGTTGTCTATACAAACTAGTGTGTAGACCAGCTAGCAGTCTGCTAAACTTAGAAGAAACACATACTACTTTCAATGCAATACCAATTACTTCGACTGAAAATTCGAATGGATTATATTGTGACGATAAAGGTTTAGGAATATTAATTGGTACTTATTAGGTTAAGCGTAGATAAGTCAGGTAAAAGAAAAGGATATTTTCTAGTTGTTGCGTTTTGTTAGAGTAAGGTAAAGGAAAGTTTTTTACAAAGTACTCTAATAAACATACATTAGTTTTTGCAGTAGCAAGTAAAGAATTTTTTTTTGAATTGTGTTAGTTTTCGCGGTATGTTAGATATGGCAACAGTATTACCAAATTATGGAGATATCTTTATTAGACCAGTTTCAAAATTTGAACTTCAAGATCGACCACTATAAGTTTCAAGTTTTTTGACTTGAGAATCGATTGCCAACTTGCTAAAATAATTGAAGTTGATAAACAGCTATATCGTTTTTGGAAACCGTTAAGTCCAAAACCCCTTTAGCGATAAGCAGCAAATAATATCTACTAAGTGTATACCTTCCCTTTCTGATTTTTATTGACCCCAAAATCTTTAATTAAATACGCAACCGCTACGATGTTTGCTGAAAAAGTTAAGTCGGACGCTATTACTAACGCCGCTAGAAAAGAGGCTATTCAAACACTTGATATTATATTTATTACGTATTTCGACGATAATCTATAATTTATAACCGCTGACAAAAGCGTTACTTTGGAGTACCTAATAAATTACATCGGTTTTTTATGTCTAATTTAGAATTAACGGGGTTTGATTAAGAACTTAATACTCTTAATGACTTTTATAAATGATTTAATAGGTGGATATTGAATACATAGAAACGAGAATAAATATTTTAAAATCAGGTTGAAAATTAACCTCTATTAACAAGGGATTAACCTTCTATTTCATAAAGTAAAGGAAGGCTATTTGGTAAACGTACTTTACAAATACGCTATAGACGAATATCTTTAATGAATATATGAGGATAAAGGTAAATGAATTGCTGGCGATAGTGTTTTTTAATACTCTTATATACGTTCATTAGGTTTTATTTAAGATCCAGGTCAAATGATTTTTGTAAACTTTATTACCTAAGTTCTTAAGCGCGCAACTATCTTGGACTATAAAAAAGACTTTTATTAACCTAAATATGATGAATACACCCTAAGTTCACCAATTGATAAAATAATGACATTGAAATCATTGGTACTAGTAAAGACCTTACTAAGCCTATTAAGAAAATCCTTAACAGCTTCCCTAGTATATTGTATTTTCACAGAGTCGCTACTACTCGCTTTTCTAGTTTTCTTAAGAAAGGAGCAGTTTTATATGCGAATCTACAATTGGTACAACCACTTGCTTTTTCCTTTTAAGCTCCGCTAAAAGTAACTAACTATCTGGCTCACTAGTACTTCCGATCCAAAAAAAAAAAAAAAAAAAAAAAAACTAAATTTCAACCAGCCTTATAACTAATACAGTATTTTTTCCCCCTTTAAGAAACGCCTATAATAAGTGGGTATTTTATAGTTATTACAACATTTATAAAGATTTAGAGTTGTAAAAAAGTATGATAGTAAGCTTCATAACCTTTGAAATATTAAATTGCAACTATTTTTCAACATTTACCATTAGATAAGGATCAAGTTGCCAGGTTTTACACGTTTTTTCTTGATACTGTTTCCCATTAAATCAAGGATTATTGTCTTTATTACATAACGAATTAGGTATAGTTTGATGCAATCTACGGCAGTTCTACGAGTTATTTCGAGTTCAATATGAATCTAACTAAATATCACATATATTGAAATATAATTAAGTGGCTATGCATGTTGGAATATAAAAAGAGTCGGAAACAAAGATAAACCTTAATTCAATGCTAGAAAAGTCAAAACTATACTAATATGCTATAGAAAATGTTAAAGTTAGAAATTATATATTATGCTAGTAAGTTTGTCAAGCTATCACGGGATATAGAAAGTCTTAGTACGCTTTACAATAATCTAATGCTATTTGTAAGTATTGTGATAGTAGTCAAATGCAGTATAGTCAAGTTAACTAAACTGTTAGTTTAGTTGATTGTACTGACTGCAAATTAGATGCAGTTTGTAAGACTGACTGCAAGTGCAATACAGTAAGTGTTCAGTTCAAAGTGGGGCATAAGCCAAAGCGTTTGGCCATATAAATTAGTGTGTAGACCGGCTAGTAGTTTGCCAAACTTAGAACTTGCAACTTATTAATCAATTAACTAATTTCAATGTAGCACCAGTTACTTCGACCACAGTGATTCGAATTAACTACATTGCAACGATAAAGGCCTAGCATTAGTAAGAGATTTTTTTTAGTTCACTATACTTTTTATTTGCGATTATAATAGCATTAATATCAAGTTTAAATGGTATGTTTTCCTCACTTCATAATATCATTCATGAAGTTAACGATGAAAATCATACATTTATTCATTATATTAATTGTAAGTATGGTAAAATTCAGTAGTTCGGGTGATAAAAACTTTTAAATGAAAAGTATACATAGTAACGTGCGTAGGAATAATAAATTAAATGAAATTTAAATTAACCTCTATAATTTCATTATAATAATAATATTAAGGGGTGTTATATTCCTAATAAGTGATTTTATGAATTAATATATTGTGCCATTATTATAAGTAGATTGAAACAGGTAATATATTACATGTAATACCTCTTTGTTTTTGACTCACAATATATTAAACTTGTTATAATATTTATAATATGAATGTAAAAAGTCAAGAAAAATAGAAACTTTCAAAACTATTAGCTTTCATAAAGATATTGACCTTAAAGAATTGTAACAACTGGCCGATTATGTTTTCCTATATTATTTAATGGATCATAAAACCTATTATTATTATAATAATAATAACCCTAGATGTATGTATCTATTTACCATTTGCGATTGTTACTTAAAGTGAATATTTTAAGAAATTATACCGAATATTAATATAAGACAATACTTAATAAACGGCTATTTGTAGTAAGTTGTACTATAAAAGGATATTGATACTATTACAAATATGAAATATATAGACGTCGGTAGGATCAGAGTCGGATTTAACGCTGAGTAGAAACTTTTTTGCTTGGTTTAAAGATCCAGACTATAGTCTTTAGATTTATTGTTTTCTATTTTTTGGAATCTCACACTCCCTTTCTTCTTTTCCTAAAAGATATAAAGAACCTTAGCATCAACGTTAACTTTTTAATTAATAGATTGATTAAAAGTAATAGCAAAAGATTTTCACTTGACTTAAAATGGAAATATTTGGAGTTTCATCTTAAATAACCAAAAACAACGATATTGAATCTGCTGGAATCAAAACTTTATTAATTATATCGAAATTTTAAATGTCTAAAAATTGATATATCATATAAATTTTTTAATCTAATTATTTTCAAAAATATGTATTTGTCTGTATTCAAAGTGTTGAAGATGCTATACAAGAAAATATGTATATGCTTATAGATTTATAGAATACATAGAATCTACTTGAAGGATCCTCATAGATCTCGATTATCACGATCGAGACTTTGTACTAGTAAATACAAGTAAAAATAACAAAAACTAACTATCATCCCCACTTCGATCCTCCTACACCTTTGAGTATACTATTCCCTAGTATTCTAGCCTAATGATCTACTAAAAATCCTTATTTCTGGAGTATTCCTTATTTCCATTATTGAATCTTGTATACAAACTATATTCTTTATGCTTCAACCTCCCCCTCCCCCCCCCAAAAAAAAGATACTGACTATATAGTCATTATGAAAAAAACCCGAAACATAAATGAGAAATGAAAAGTTAAAAATGCGTAGTATAAAGTTGTAAGTTATGTAAATACAAAAAGCAGGAAAACTTATATAATTAGATTTAAATTAATAACCTTTAACAATTCTCTTTTATTAAAAATTTCAAAGTTTAAAATAATAACAACCAAACTATATTCCATTTACAATACCACAAATGACTTAAAATACTAAATTATATAAACTTTTAATTGTTAACCTGGTTTAATTCAACCAATTTATACCTCTACATTATCAAATCGTACTTTATCCTTAACAATGGTTTTATTAAGCCACCGACTAATTATCTATTTGTAAAAACTCACTTAATATCTTCGACCTTACATCAACTTTCTTTGTATGTATGTACGGACCACATTATTAAGGATAGTATAGAGTCTACACTTTAAACCCTAATAGTATCTACCTTTAGGGGGAAAAAATCAAGTCTATTTATTCTTAACACTATTGATTTACATGTTCTCTATACCACGACAATATCTTTAATCGGCTTTATCACTACTTGAATCTTTTTCGGCGACTTCGTTTTGGCTATAGAAATCGCTGTCGGCCTAACATCACTCGCGTAGCGATGTATCCAAAAAATGGCTCTTATAAACGATGATTTTATTCCACGTTACTTACGCTAGCTGAGTTCTTCAAACCTATACTACGATGCAAATAAGGTTTATTTTTTCGTTTATAGCCCTTCTACGATTGTATACACCATATACTAGCATTTCACACATTTAATAGAGCCTTCGACATCACTTCAAGTAATATCAGCTACCCATGAAATACTTTTCTTCAGCACACCACCAGCTTAATAATGTATATTTTTTCTTTCGCTTTGTGTACTCCTTAAATTCGCAGCCTTTAGCAAAAAAGTAGCTCACTGTACGAATTATAGAAGTATATATTCCCTACCGCCACAAGCTTTTTACTAGGGTATATATATCTCATTGATTCTTTTACTTATTGTTATAAAGGAAAAGAGTTTGTATTTACGGGTCGCATTAATAAGAAGCTCTTTTTATTTGTTTTGGGAACACAACACATGAGCCACTTCTTTTGCAGGGGTCCCTCCTAAAGGCATAACACAACAATACATCTCAATGCATATACGTATACGCATACGCAACCTCTACACGTTTTACTACCGCTCTTCACATAAGCTATTTCTCTGATTTTTTTCTTTATAAGACTTTTCTTTTAAGGGCCCACATAGTCACATCTCCGGCGTAAACAGGCGCCAGGTAAAGACTGAGACAGCCACGCTTCATAGCTCAACTATGGCTATAGTTTATATGCCTACGTATCTCTAAACTATAAAGAAACTTAAACTCTTAATTGGAGGGATGACGCGGGGTCCTGGAGGCTTATATAGGCTTCCGACAGTCTTGATTAAAGATCTCTCCCGCCGGTATTTATAGGATTATTTGGTAGTAGCTGGTATAATACCTCGAAGTTAGTACTGCCCGGTAATAGTAAAATATATATTAAAAAATCGTTTTAATTTTTCAAAATCACCGTCAGATTTTCGACACGAATAAATGTTAAATAGTAATTAATACAGCCGAATATTCCGGTATGCCTAAACATAAAACTTTTACGTCTATATAATAATATAGGTCCCCTAATTATAAGATACTTTGAGACTTTATTTCAAAGGTTAGAGTGGAATTGAGTTTCTAGAGTAAGGTTTCACTTACTTCATAGGCCTCGTTTTATAAGTGAAGATTATAAATAAAAAACGTAAATTAGTAAACTTTACTATATTATATGTATAATGGATCAACTTCGTTTTAAAACGGATAATAATGTATTGTCTCTTTTATTAAGTAGGCGGAAACACCTACAAAAATATAACTTATATTTGTAATCCAGTAAGTCATGTAGTAAGAAATAAGACTTATATAGTGTATATAGGTCTTTAGCGACATCAAATAATTACATATAATATACTACTTGAAGATTCGTTATATATATGGTAGAAAAGTATTTTATTTTCTATATTTGTTTCTCTTGGCAGGCGATGAGGAAAGAAGGTTTTTATTTGTAATGATTTATTAAACGGGTTGTAGATTAAGGCTTAGAGACAGAGAATTTTGTATATAGTGGTGATTATATGGTAGGAATACTGAAATTGCAAGCCTTTCCACTAGTTTTATACTTAGTTTAATAATATAAAGGGTCTGTTGGAACAGTAATAATTGCAGTGCAATCAGTCAACTTTACTGTAAGTAAGGTTGACTATACTGACTGCAAGTTGAGTGTATTGCTTTGTAGATTTACTGTATTAACTGCAAGTTAAGTACAGTATGCGCCTACTTCACACTAGGGTACGGGTCAAGCAATTGGCCAAATAAATTAATGTGTATGTGGATATTACTATATACCCTCATAGATAGTATACATAGGCCTAGTAGCGGTGCACTGTATTGTAGGGTGCACTCCTACAGAGTGTATGATAACGTGTTACGCTATAGACTATACTCTTGCAAGACGCAAAATGCATTATGCATAGATCGGTCTGGAATGACTATACCAAACCGAATGGCAGTACATGGATCGGTTTGAAATAGCTATACTAAATCAAACGGCAATGCATAGAGTAGTCTAAAGTGATAGGCTTTAAATAAGTGCTTATAAGCCCTTACCTACAGCGTACACCTCTAGATACTTCTTCGATTAATCATCTATCATTTACTATAATACCAATCTTTTTAATTACTTTTTTGTATACTTTATTTTACATAAATATGGTTTTTACCTTACCGATACTAATTAGTAGTCGATACGATCGACTACAGATAGCCTAAAAAAAAAAGATAAACCTAAGTTAAAAACCTATAACGGGATATTATAGCAGTCCTAAATATTTGTGTTTTACCATTAAAACCTATAGAAACTATACAGGAGTGTGAAATTACACGGGAGCGCCAAAAAACCCGAAGCGTAATAAGACTTCAAAATCTGGAATAACTTTGGGAAAACCTACCTTTAATACGATATTATTAACCAATTAATGACTTATTTAATAAAAAGCCACATTTCATTGATAGTTAACTTATATTAGAGTTTTCAACGTATCTGGGTATTTCTTTTGAAAAACTTCCCATTACGTATCAAGTTACGTAAGTTAAAAACCACTAAATTTCGGAACACTTCATTAAGATCCATTCGATTTTCAATAATTTAAACCAAACACCTTAGCAAGATCGGTTACATTGAAAGTAACTAAGCCATTTACTCTACCAAGTTCGGTTGTGACACGCTAATTCAAACTGATTAATAAATACCAGATTATATAATCACATTCCTTTCACTTTACCCACTTTTCCACATTCGCCTCATGTTCGCCCTATATATTTTAAGCTTAGTACTTATAACTTTTTAAGTTTTCCTGGTTATTTAGGTAATACAATATTATTAAACGTTAATGAAAACTAATTTAAGACGTTGAACTCATTTATCATTACGTTTTATTTATATACGGTTTAAAATTAATTTATACCAATAAGTGTTAATAAACCTTATTTCGATCGCTATAATCATTTTATTTACTTTTTATTCATCGAATTACATTAACCTTTAAATTACCTCAAATAATATATAAACTATCATTTCCAAATATATAATAGCTTTATTAGTAACTGATCTGGTAAAGATGAATGAATATATAAAGTACCTTTCTACATATACGTCGTTTCGTAATAATATCCTAAAGTATTTGTACCTTAACTTATAAGATAACAAAATAGAGGCACCAGTAATGATTTGAACCTTTATATAGTAAATACGTATATTATTAATATAATATTTAATTACTATAGTGGTGAAATGGAAAAACGCGACTTATTCGATGATTTTAAAAAGAACTTTACGAATTGGACGCCATATATATAACGAATAGTTGACGGTAAAATTTTAAGGATATTATGAAAACAAATACGAAGTAAAGATATTAATACAACCGGTAAAAATAACAATCATATCATAAAATCCCTATTAACAATGACCTAACTTATATAAATATTAAAATGAATAAACCATAAAGTGATAAAAGTGATGTTTGTAAAAGAATATTACCTAAGTAACCATTCAAAACGCTTATTCAAGGTAATGAGCTAGAGTTACCAAAAATTACCGCAAATTAAAATAAAGCGTTCAATACAGCGAGACACTTATCTTAAAGTGGAAATAAAACTAGAAGAATCGATGAAAAAGAAAATGGTACTGTAACAATTATTTATAACGAGAGTTAAATACGAAATTTCGCTAAAATACAATTTCGAATAGAATTGAATACCAAATTACTTTCCGAATATTGAAAATAACCCACCCGTTTATAACGGGATCGGCCGAAATAGAAAAAATAACCCGCTTTAGTAATTAGAGATCGGCGCAAAACATTAATATGTGCTTTATGGACTAATACCCATTAACTACGACCCTTATTACAACCTTTTACCGCATCGCTTTTCAATAGATAAAAGTAATTTTACAAAGTTAATTAACTTTAACAAGTTATAAGATAGGGATAATAACTATAACAGCAAGCCATACGATGTGTTGAACAATAAAATACGTATCATTCTTCAAATATATAAAAGATTAAATATTAAACTATTTTAATTTCATATTATTTTACCCGATATACTTTCTAGATAAGTTTAAAAGTGATATATATAGCACTTTATATAAATTAATACATTTAAGAAATGTTATAACCACTTCAAATCCCACTTCTATATGAAAATTAACTATAAATTATACGATAGAAATTAAACCAATACGATTTGAAAATCCGTAAAGAACCAATAGGAAAATGTTTATACAAACTCATAGGAAGCTTTTACTGCTCCATTAGTTAAATTCCGAAAGTGTTAAATAGCCCTTAAACTGAAATATGAAAGTGATAAATTATTTATCTAAATAGTAACAAAAACTTGCCGCGAAAATCCGGATTTCGATTTCATACTTTTTAAATCAGAAAAAGACTTAGAGGCCTTTTATACAAACCTTAAAATATGGTTTAAAACCTTTATACATCGATAGGTGAGCTTCGGATTAATATTTATAACTAATAAGACTAAATTCAAAGGTCAAATTACTAAAATGAACTTTATCGAAATTATTTACCACGTTTAAAATCGAAAATTTAAGGTTTAACCAAAATAAAACGAACGTTTGAAGTACAGGTATTAAAAAGAGAACTTTAGTAATAAAGAATAGGAACGATCTTTCGGAAATGGAAGAAACATACCGCGATTATAGTAATATTCGCGAAAAAGTATACGAAGCTCTACGAGTTTATTAAAACTGGAGTATCGTATACGGTAAAGTCGGCTATTAGTTTATAAACCACCTAGTTTACGAATGAATTCAGATTAAAAAATAATTTTAAGCTAAGTATGTATTTATAGATAGGATAAAAGCTAATTTTATAATATATGCAACTGAATACAAATATATAGAAAACAGATTCAACGACTACTTTTACAAAAACGTATCTGGAATATACGAATTTAAATATAATAATACCTACTTATTGACTTACGACGATAAAACCGCTTAACGTATTTTCGTCGGTTTGTAAAACGCCTTTTTTATATATATTATACGCCTGAACTATATAACCGAAATGCTTAACGCTTATATAGCGTCGTAATTTATGTTTTCTCACCAATACGAAAATAGGTTCTAAGGCATTATACCTAATATTAGCGTAGCTGAAATCCTAATAGCTGAAAAGCGACAATTGAACGCGTTTACAGCGAAATTTCTGAAGTTTTAGCTAAACCAAATAAAAAATACCGAAAGGTCCTATTTAGTAAAGGTAAAATGTTATCGCTCAAAACAGTCGTTGTAAATACGCGTTTCTTACCAATTGAATTTTATGTAATAAACCTTAAAATACTATTTTCACCTTTATTAAATAATATAAATAAAGTATAAATCACAGATTTTACACCAACGATTCGAATACCCGGCTACAAAACGTCTTTTACACCTACTCTATGCCGTAGGCTATATAAATATAAAAAAAATATATTTAACGTTATCAAAAAGTTTTGCTATAAGTACTAATTACACTTACAAATCCTACAAAGATTTAAATTTCGCTTTTAAAACGATATATATTTTAATTACGAAGTGATTATTAATATTATATATTTCAATAGGTCAACGATCCTTTCCGCCCTCGATGCGGTAATATCTTTTTAAGGCGCCAAATTTATACGAAACGTTTCCTTTATAAACTGTTACAACATTTTGGTTGACTGTTAGTTTAACGTTTACTTAAATCCCCTAAATTGGATTACATACGACACTAATACGGCTTTTCATTTTATCGAGTAACGTATGAAGGCTTGAATAACCAGTAATAAATGTAAATGAATCCTAGTAAAAGCCTCATAAGGTATTAGAAAGTATGAAAGATATTACAGTCTACTAAAAAAAACGTAAAAATCATTATCAAAAAAACTAAAATATACCAATTTTAAGAAATCTATCCTTTAAATAATGGTTAACTCCATTAATAACACTTTTGACTTAAGTAGGCTAATACCTACGCTCCTTATTTTTAATATATATCTGAGGATTTATATAAACTCCACACTATTACCATCTACAGTATAAAATGCTAATATTATAAGAAAAGCCATATTGGTATTACGCTCCCTACGGGAGAAAAACGACGTATTTAAAACGTTGGCTACAAGGAATAATTTATGTAAAACTAGCGTTTTAAATCTATTATTACAATTTAAAGTTTTAATTTAGAGGATAAAATAAATATAAATCAGCTTTTAGAAGATCAACAGATTTAAAAGCTACAATATGCTTGTTAATTTACTAAATAGTATGAATTCGTTTTATTAAATAATAATATTATTGGTAGGCTTCAGAAGTTGCAATGTTGTCGGTTCAATTAGTCGAAGTAACAGTAGTATTGTAGTAGTCAGATGATGGATATATTGTTTTAGGTTTGAAAGACCGCTCGCCGGTTCATACGGTAATTTTTATGGTCAATTACTTGGGTTGTGCCCTAAAGTTAAGTGGAACATACTATACTAGACTTATACCCAATGCGGTAGGTCTGTACAAAGCAATATACTTACAGTACAGTTAATTTTACTGTAAGTAAAATTAACCTACTGCACTATATATAATACTATTCCAACACTGGCGGCTTTTTAGTTTGTACGCATACGCCAGTGTGGCTAACCAATCTTTTCCGGTTGCTACTAAATTGCTTTCTAGTTAACTAGCCAGACTCCTATTAATTCCAGTTAACTTCCATACCGAATTGCACTCAATTGCATAAAAATTAACCTCATTTGACCTCAATTACTCCGTTGCCTCAAGATCCGAATTCACTAACTCCTATACAAAGTTCTTTCGTTCCAGATCTTTACAAGCCTTTACTTTAACTGTGTCACTTGAATAAATTACCATTATCAATACCCTGTCAGTTTTTTAATTTGCCAGCAAATCCCTATCCACCGTTACGTAGCCTTCTGAGCGGCATTTCTACGTAGCCTTCGATACGTATAGTTAGCCTATTGCTATCTACAAACATTTTTGGGGCTTCGTTTAGCAATGATTTCGTTATAGAATCAATAGGGTTGTCTTTACCATCGATATATCGGAATTCTTCGATTTCCTTTCCTTCGTATGCTTTACAAAGTGCTATTACGTTGATTATTAGACGTTTTTCACTGGTGGTTCCGAGCTTTAAAAGACATTCTAAAAGGCTTTTTAAGTCGATATAGATTACAACCGGGATAAAAGGAATCCGTAACTTCCTTGTAATATAATTAAAGGTCACCCACAGTGATATTCGTACATTAAGGCCCGCCATTATACTGTAGACTTTTCAAGCTAATACACTTCGTGTAATCCTCTTATACTTAATGGAGGTTTAGTGGATTAGGTTACCGGTAATATTGAATTGGTTTTCCTGCCTATTTTTATTGATAAAAGTCATTAGGAAGCCGATTTATAAAGACAAATTGATATTTTTAATAAATAATCCGTCCGTGAAGATTATTAACTTAGCCTTTAATAAATCTATTAAAACCATATTAATCCCGCGATCTAAGTTCCGCATTTGCTATTAGAGCCTTTTATTTAGCCGGTTAAAGTTTTTATCCGTTGGCGTTTGTACTTGTATCGTGATTAATAGGTCGTAAAAGGCTTTCGGTTGGCATAAAGTAGCAATATAGCTGCCTCAAACACGCTATTCTTAGTACATTTGAGCTCTGGACTTATTAGTCTTATTGATTATGGTAAAAATAACACTCTAGCCTTTTTAGCAAAAGTTTAAGTCGGTATTAATACTAAGTATATAGATTAACGATTTATTAAAGTTAAGTTGGTTATTTTTCGTTAACGTTATTACTGGCTTATAATTTCAGAACTTAAAATCCTCGATCGTTTACTATTTCAATGTTATAAAGCCAGCCGTTTCGACAAAAAAGGTATCGTTAATTTATATACCTATTATGCTGAAGTCTTTCTTTTACGTTACCAGGAAGTATAGATTATATATTAAAGACTTTATCGTTAGACGGGTTTTAAAGTGAGACTGATAGGTTAGGAACCAATAAATTCCTGCTTTAGCTAACCTATATAGTGATTGGCATACCGTATTACCGTTTTAAAAAGGTAAATGGCACGTAATTACTATAGCAATTCTAATAGTATAATTCTTTACAAATCCATTGATAACTATATATAGGTTTACATAATATTACGGCTATTAAGTATAAACTTACCTTTAGTCTTTGCTAGCAAATTTATTGCCAAGGCAGTTATTAAGCGTTAGCTAATCTTTTAAATCATTAGCGACTGCGTAAGGATTTAGTCTTTTCTTTTATTGCCGTATCCTTAAGTAATTAATCGTGACTTTTTGTACGGTTGCCACATAGTTTTACCTTTAACCTTGTAGATAATCCTTAATTTAAATATCGCGATATTCGGGTTTTAAAGTTTAAAGTCGGTTTTCGATACAAATTGTACAACTTTTTGAGTTAATAAACCGTCGATTTTGACTTTTTTGATTTCTTTAAAAGGTTTACCGAAAATCTTAATAATCACTTATACTTTAAGCTTTACTATTAATTCTTCGTTATACTTTTCTTTCCTATTTACTTGAGTAGTATTATAGATATAACCCAGTATATATTCCTACTCTTTAACGTTATCCTTCTTTTTTGGGGGTCTCTCGCGCTGGAGGCGTTCCATCGACTTGTTAATAACGGATAGATGAGGTTTGTATTGGATCAGTCGTTTTACCTTGGAGGCTTAAGGGTCTTTATTTTCAGTACCCCTAATATAGACTTTAACCTGAATATTTCGGAAGGATATAAGGCTGTTATCAGTTTTAATAAATATTTTAAAGTTTGTAATACTTAATATCTTATATAGCCTTTCCTATTTTCTTAGCTTTCGCTACACGGAGACTTTATTTTACAATGGTAAAGCAAACACGTCGATTATTAAGGGACCGTTTCTAGTGTTAAGGGCGTTATTAATTTGGCGACGTGTTAACTCCCTTTGCAGGTCCCTTAAAACTTTTTTATATACCGCAGCACGTTTCTAAGTACTTTTAGAAAGCGGAGATTTATTCGTTAGGCGTGAGTACATTTTAAAGATTAAAAGTATTGGTACTAAATCGTTAGGGCCTACAATATCATTAAAACCTTTTACTACTATTTATAAGCGTGCCTCTAGATTCGTAAAACTTTTAATTTCTAATGTAAGAATATTATATGTTTAACGAAGTAGAGCTTATGTTCTTTTAACCTTTTCAATGCCTTAATGAGCTTTTATAGGTACGTATTTGCATTGGATACCTATTATATTGACATTCTTTTAAAACTCTGCCACCGCAAAGTTAGTACCAATATTGTAGACAACGACGGTAAGTAAACCTAGGTATGTATTAATCTACAGTATTCTTAACGCTTTTTACGTATCCTTTACTAAAAGGAATTTTAGAGACTTAACTTCATAAAAAGAGGTTATAAAGTTAACGACGTGAAGAATAAGCTTATTGTTTAAGTAAAACACATTAATAAATATTTTTTAGTCAAAGTCCTTATAATCTTTTAATGTAAACTTGAATTTCCGGGGGGTTTAGGTATACATTTAACAGTGGTAATATAGCTTTTTAATAGTTTCGAGGGCAACGTATTTCATATCATTATACTTTGCGAACTTTCAGACTTTATATAGCCTGTTAACAGTTGGGTAGTTGAAACGCCGGTTTAGTTAATGTATTTCCGGCTTCGTTAGGTTTAATACCATTGCTTCCAGGCCTTAAAAATGAAATTATAGGTGCCTCCACTTAAAGGCGAGTGAAAACCTTTAGTTATTCTTAACTAGCTCATTTACGTTAACGTTAACGTTAACGTCGAAAGTCTTTATATTCTTTAAGTAAAGTAGGAAAAGGGTAGGTAATTTAAAGATATAAAATGTGATCGCTTTTACAATAGTTTGGACTACAGTTATTTCTAGTAACGATCGTTATTCGCTTAGGCTAAAGCTAACTTTGGCCTTATTAATATTATAACGATTAATTTTAGTAGTTGTAGTGTTTTTTCCTACATTTTTACATATTATCAATAGCCTCTTGTTACGTACCTTGCCACCTCAATGTTTGGCATAATACCTTAAAACGTGTAATTCGCGTAACAACCGCGAAGGTTGAAGGTATATAAGGGAGAAGGGGTAAAGTTAGGGAAAAAGTAAAGGTCTTTACTGCCCAAACAGTTTAAAAAGATATAGTCAGCTAGTTATTAGGCCGCCGTATTAGGAGTAACATCTTCATGTTATTTAATTTACTTAAGAGCGTTAGTGATATTAATTGGCTTATGGCCTTTAATGTTCGCAACTTCGTCTAGGTAATTTTGTTTTGAAGTATTAAGGTACTAGATGTGGTATGTTTTTTTTTTTCATTGCATTCGACTGCGGAGTTTCGAGTTAACTAGTAGCCAGACTTGCCATAAATCCAATATATCTTGTCACTATTACGACGATAATACTTGCGGTTAATAGGTCCACCTAAATTTTATTGACGCCAGCATAGGTGTTACTTCTAGTTTAGGGCCGAGGTCAATAAGCCTAACTCTAGGCGTTATGGGCGCCCGTATTTACGGTTTACGTAATTAACTATCATAAAGTTTTCCTTATTCATGTTAAGGAAGTTGCCGTTTTGAAAATACATATCGAGCGAGTTTGGAGTACGTGCTATTACGGTAGTAAGCGAGGAACGTAACTGGCTAAAGAAGTTTTCTCAAGTGGTATCTAGGCGTTACAAGGCGTATTTAAACTCGCTAACACCCGTGATTGTTACCCGTACCTGCTCACGAAGTATAAATTCACTAATATGGGCTTTCTATATTACTTTGTAGCACATTATCAACTAGTTAAGCATTTAATTAAAAATATCTATTGGTGATTCCTCCTTTTCTTTTTTTCCCCATTATTGTAGACCACCTTATGGTAGCCTAGTCTGTATAGTATTACGTGAGGTAGACGTCATATTTGAAGTGGCCCTTTATATTATTGTAAATCTCACGAAACGTAGTGGCGTTTGTTAGGAAGGTTAGGTAGTAGTCTTTAACATAATCTATAAGGATTCTGGGAAATAGTAAGTGAAAACTAAGAGGTGAGACCTCCATCTACTGATAAATATTCAGGAAAGGTATGATTTTGGTGTCAAAAAGATTATAAAGCTTCCCGTCATACTTTTTTATATTATTTCAAATCTTAACGAAGTCCGTTATAAGTTTGTAGTTAATGTTAACCATTTTGATAGATTTTACAGGAAGGTCGTAATAGTTATCTTAACCTTAAATGATACTTTTTGGTTATTCGAATTTTAGGGCTTTCGAAGGGCGGTGTTAAAGATAATTGCCAGTCGCTTGATCCGAGGGGTAAAGTTCTGTAGTAGGACCTGTAGTTGGTTTATACGCTTGGGCAAATTTAAAGGAAGAAGGTTTTTAAGGATCCTGATGGTTGAATTGCTAGGGGAAGATATGTATTTGAAGGTTTTGAGAAATTTGACGATTTTACTCAATTAACTGGTGTAGAGAGTCAACATTAATACCTTTAGCCGCGTTGGTGGCCACTAATTTACGTGCTCTACCGCTACCAAGGGTGTACTCCGCACTATTATGTGGAGGTATTAAACTGTCAAGAAGGTTAATATGTTTCTTATTACTAGCACGTAAAGAGGCTTAACTTAGCTGGAGGTAAGTTAGCGATCCTTTAAAACGTGTATGTGGGCGTTAGGATCTTTTAACGCCTTTTCTTTTTCCTTAAAGGTTTTGAAGATTAGAGTCTTAAGGGCAATCTTCCTGTTGGGCTAATTTAAAGAAGGTTTTTTCCAGTTTTACAAGTATCTTATCAGGGATGTAGATATCATGGTGTGTAACCTCTTTTTTTAACTTGGCCTTAATCGAGCATTTAATTATCTTCCATATGTTAAAAGTTTAGTGGTTGAAAAACTCGCGAAAGTATTGAAAAACGCGGGCACCGCGATTATAGTCGTTACCGAAATTTATTTCGATAATATATTAGCTAAAGTAATTGGTTAGGTAAGCTTTAGTTAAGGTTTTATTAACATTCGTAATCCAGAGTTACTAGTCGTAGTAGTTAATAAAGATTGTTTCGAGGGTTTTAACTTTTTTTATGTGTTCTTAACCTAGAGCTATCTTGACGGTTTGGCTTGTAGAGGGCGTATAGAGCGAGAAACTTGGTGATCTTAGGTGTAGGGACTTGGTGTTTTAACGTGAAGTCGCGTGGAAACTTAGCGACTTGGTAACTTGGCGTAAGGTCTCGTAACGTGGAATTTTTTAACTTAACTTGGTGTTTTCACCGAAAGCATCGAACGTTACGATTAAAGTGGCTCAGGAAATAAAAAAAGTAAAGGATAGGTAAAATTTTAGTATAAAAGGTAAGGAAAAAGGTCATTGCTAGTGGTAAAGGTTGTAAGTAAAAAGCAAAGGTTATTTGTTATATAGCGTAAAGACTTAGTTGTCTTTATAGTAATAACACCTGCAGTAGTATTAACTTAGCCGTTTTCTAATTTATCAAACTTTAAGACATCTAACAGTTAATCTTACCGTTTCTTTAAAAAAAGATCAGTAAAGATTTCTTGGTATTTTTAATAACGATACCGTCGCTACTTCCAAGCTGCTGTAAAAAATGACGTAGCTTAAAAGTCTTTTCTACTTACTGCTGAGAAAACCGACGCAGCAGTAAAGACCCTTCGCAAGAATTTTTCCTCTACACCAACGGTCGTAAAACTTAAAGCGTAACCAGAAAGTAGCTTCTTCTTTTACCTAGCTTATTTATGCTTAATCTAATAGGTAGACAAGCACTAATTAGTGTTGGTAGGCCTTTGATATTGCAATGTTGTCGATTCGATTAGTAGAAGTAACAGTAGTATTACAATAGTTAGATAGTGGATGTATTATTCTAGGTTTGGCAGACCGGTAGCCGGTCTGCACTGTAATTTGTATGGCTAATTACTTGGCCCGTGCCTTAGAGTGAAGTGTAGCGTACTGCACTCGACTTACATCCAATGCAGTAAGTCCATACAAAGCAATACACTTATTGTATAGTCAACTTTACTGTAAGTAAAGTTGACCTACTGCGCTGCATGTAGTACTATTCTAACAAATATGCAAATATAAGAGAAACGTAAAATGAAACGGCCTGAAATTGTAAAACGAATAAAATCGCTTATAGAACACCCCTTAAAACAACGAATTGAAACCGATCTTAACTTTAAACCCACCTTCAAAATACGATTCCAGCCCAATTACACTAAATAAAAGCGACCCGTTTATATTAACCTTACCAAAACATCGCTGCCGAGGGCGCTCCTTTAGCTCGAAAACCAAAAAACACCTTAAAAACTTTACCACGAATTCATTTATTACGTAAAGGAAAATGGAAAATTACAAAATTAGCTTAAAGTTTGAAACCAGAAAACCTTATAAAAGAACTTATCTAATCGTTAAAGGATATAACAAAAAAAAGAGGATATTATAATTTAGTTGCTCAATTTATAACAAACTAACTATCACCTAATTTTTACATTCGCAGCCTCCCTTAACGCACCATACAACTTACATATCAAGCTTCGAAATATAACACAGGTATATACCGAATCTGAAAAATGGCCTAAATACCGAATTTACGTCAATACTAAAATATTTAGGTAACATCACCCGCCTAAAACGATTTTACGTACTATAAAACCACTTTACACCTTAACTAAAGCTGGTGTTTACTAATATAATACCTACCAAAGGTATGATAAAAAACTATTAAGCATAATGAACTTTACCTTCGACTTGTACCTATTGGTATCGATAACCCGTTCGAAAGGCTTTATAATAATAAAAATATAAACGGACGATACTTTAACATTATATAATACTTCGTGTTCCGCTTTTAAAAAGAGTAAACTTTTAAATGCCGGCTTAAAAGCGAAACCCAAAACGTACCTAACGAAAAATGAAGTAATCAATTTAAATAACGTTACTATCAATTTTCGGAACGTTACTTTAGGTCTTATTTAAAAGTTGCAATTCAACAAAGTTACCTCTATCGTTTTTAATAGCGTAAAATGGGCCGACTAATATAAATAACAACGTATACGCGGCGTTTGAGTTGTTTTTCTAACATAACTAAAAGCGGTATTCAACCTTTCAGTCGCCGCGTAATGTCAAACCGCCCCGACAAATAACGCGTACAAGGTGTTTAAAAAACGTCTTTTATAACAAATATATAATTTTAGGCGACGTTTAAAATTTATACCGTTAAATATATATATTACAAAATTATTGGTTTTTACTAACGGCTTTTTCTCTAATAATAACAACTATAATTTATTAATAGGCTTTGTTTTAGTTCTTGATAACGAAATACCGGACTGAAATGGCTTTATGCTTCTTAAAAATATTATTTATTAAAACTTTACTAACTTTAAAAGGGTTACAAAAAGCGTCTCAGCTTCAAAAATCTATAATATAGTTAAATGTTTTGATTCAGACATTATTATAACAATAACGGTCCGGATAATTATTTCCAACTTCAATTCACGTTCTATTCGTTTTATCGTATATATTTCCTCTTCTTCGTTTCATAAATATTTCATTCAATTAAGTATTGCAAACAAAAAACGTTTAATAATTGATATTATAGCTTTACGCGAGTTATATAAACGCCATGAAATCGTGGAAATAAGGTAAATCGACGGAAAATCCAAACTAATAGATAAGGTAACTAAGATTATATAGAACGGAACTTTAAAAAAACTTATATAAATAAGTATGCTATTAATTAAGATTACTTAAAAGGTTTCATGGCCCTAATGAACTACTATACCATTTTTCGCCAATTTGAATCGGCTTATATTACACTATTTATACCAACCCCCGATTTTACCTTTGTTTAACCTAAGTATCCGTGTTGATTTCCAATTTTACTTTTGTTTAAATCTGCTATATCGTACCGTTAGCGATATTTTATCACTTTTTATTTTATACGCTTCGACCTAACAAATTACACTATTTTTTTCTCTTTCCATTTAAATTTACGATATCGTACCAATCCTAAAATAATACCTCTTTCATTTTATATTATAAACTACATTTATTTCTTTGTAAACGATCATTTTTCAAGAATCAATGAAAATTACTATGTAATGTAATATATTAAGGTTGGATACGCCGGCCCAGCCCGAGGGGTATTTATTTACTATTAAAGGGAAAAGGCAACGCCGTCGCGTCCTTACCATCCTCTCCTTCGCTTTTCTCCTTTATATTAACGTCACCGTTGTTACCTTTATCGACGTTATTAATGTTAACGAAAATGTGGCTTTATACGTTATTACTTATACTTTTAAGGAAAGGTGTAAGGAGGGAATTATCCTTTTTACGACAACGTGTAATAACGTTGTTAAACTTACCTATATCGTATATATAAAGGCTTCGTTTCCAAGCTATAACGGCGGTTACCGTCTCTTAAACCTCTGGTTAACACCTATTAATAATTAGTATCAGCTTGTTTTAGTTATTTACAACCGCGATTATTTTTTGAAACGCACTAAACAATATATTCTTATTTAAGAAATTTTCAAAATTCGGTTAAACCTTATTAATAAGCCAGCGGGCGCATAACACGGCTTTGACTTACGGCCCTAAAACTATTGGAACGGGGGTGTACGAGCTGTCAATATGCTCGTAACGGTGGTAGTAGGCCGAACAACCCCTATTTTCGTAATAATTGCCAATGGACTTACCCGTGGCCTCGAACGCGATATACGATACGTAAGGCGTATCTATAAGTAGTATGGAACTAAAAACCCAGGTACGTCGTTTTAACGCCTTACGTGTTAACAAGGCCTCGCAGTGTACCTTAGTGATATGAAGTTCGAGGCGGCGAAGTAAATCCGTTTTGTACTCCTTATTTATGAAAAAGAAGATTGAAGGTATACGAATGGACGGATTTGGAATATAAGAGCCTTAATGTAATTAAGTTAAGTTACGTTTACGGCATAAAAAAGGTTTTATAGATAATGGAGTTTTTAGCCGTAAGGAAAGGATAAAGACTATAATTTTAGAAACCCTTCGTTCCTCCCCTAGGAGCTAGGAAAAGGGGAGGGGAAAGGGGGAGAATAGGGGGTCATGGCGACGGCGGCGGAAAGGGGAGAAGCGGCGGTGGTGATAAGACTTAAGGAGGTGGTGGCAGCGGTCAAAGGGAATGAGACGACGGCGGAAAAATTAGGCGGCGTAGCGTCGGCGGATGAAATAGCCGTAATTGACGAGATTGTATCCGATAAGGGCGAATTGATAGTAGCTGTAACGGCGGCGGCGGCGGCGGCGGCGGCGACGGTGCGTCGACGCTTTCACATCAAACGGCGCTTTGCTGTCCTATTTTTACGCGACATCTATTCGAAGGAAAGGTTAATATATAGGTATTGGCCAAGTAACTTATCCATTAAAACGGTTTGTTTCATTAAAGAAAATAAAGGTTAAATAACAACAGGGACTTATATCGGTTTAAATTATACGCTTTTAAAAAAGAAAGATTTTATTTTACTTAAATTAATAATGATATATGTCTTTATGATAACCTAATACGCAATGATGTAATTAACCTTACGTAATTTCCCTTAAGCAATCACCCTTACGTAAATACCCCCATTAAAAATTATCAAATGCGTTATCACTAATCATACCGCCCCTATTTAGTTACACTAATTAGGCTCGAATTACAATCATTACCACATCCAAACCTTATTAATCCTAACCGAACTTACAAATTCGAACCTTTTCAACCACATTATTGCTACGGAAACTACTGACTTATACCTTTTACAATTAATACTATAATGATATTATTATTATAAAACCTACTGATTTAAATCTTCATACCTATAACCATATTATTACTGCTAACCTATAAGTACGAAGTATATAAGGAAAAGAGAAAAAAAAATACTTACGTGGATATTACTATATACCCTTATAGATAGTATACATAGGCCTAGTGGCGGTGTACTGTATTACAGGGTACACTCCTGTAAAGTATACGATAACATGCCATGCTATAGGCTACACTTTTATAAGAAGTAAAGTGCATTATGTATAGATCGGTTTGGAATAAATATACCAGACCGAACGGCAATGTATGGATCGGTATAAAACGGCTATACTAGACCGAACGGTAATGAATGGAGCGGTTTAGAGTGGTACGCTCTGGGTGAGGGCTTATAAGCCCTCACCCAAGCGTACGCCTCTGGAGGTTTCTTTGATTGATCATCTATTATCTACTACAATACCAATCTTTCTTATTACTCTTCTGAATACCTCATTTCACGTGAATAGGTTTTAGACCTTACTGAACATATCCTTTTAATTCATCAATTCATTCAAATTCTTTAAGGGTTTTCCCAAAATCGTCAAATTTTTTAAAGAAATACTTTCTATGATAAGTACGCTTACAAACGTAAGCTCACTATAAACCATACTATTTAGTTTTACC
Source organism: Anisogramma anomala (assembly GCA_038502455.1). Lineage (NCBI taxonomy): Eukaryota > Fungi > Ascomycota > Sordariomycetes > Diaporthales > Gnomoniaceae > Anisogramma > Anisogramma anomala. Next base: position 13,970,334 of record JASMMZ010000004.1, on the reverse strand, counting down.
CCTTATGTTAAGATATTGATAATTACATCTTTTATTACCACTAGAAGGCTTTAAAATTTAAGTTGACGGTAGAAAACACGAAAAACAACAGGGACGATTAACGTAATCTTTTTCACAAACTTATCAAAACGGTTGAAATTAACCACAAGATTTTTACGGATTTCACTAAAATTCAAAAAGATGAAAAAAGATATAATAAGAAGCTTTAAAATTTATTCGATACGAAGATAATGCCTCTTTTTGAATATCTGAAAATGGACAGTAGTTTTTGCTTCTGGCTTTTACTTACAATTCCCCGGAATCCGTATGGACTAAGCTAGGAATTATTACTTTACCTTTCTGATAAAAGTAGAAACGTTTCGAGCAATATATAATCGTATAAAAAGTAACTTAAAATATAACGTCTACCTTACGTAATATAATCTGGATTGGGTAATGATGAGGTAACTAATGATAATAGCTATAAAAAAAGAGGAAATACTAATAGATATTTTCAATTAAATTTTTAATAAGTTGATATTATAATAGTAAATAATAGGAAAGGTTTAAGTTAGCGAAGTTTTATTTGGCGGGCAGGTATGAGTAGGTGTTACGGACGTCAACGAGTTTAAATACGCTTTACAACACTTAGATGCTACCTGTAAAGACACTTTTTTTAAGCTAGTTACGGTTTTCGTTTACGATTGTAATAGCTCGTATACAGAACTTAGACGGTATATATTCCTAAGTTAATTACTTCCGCAATAAGGATGACGAAGATCATACGATAAAATATTATATTGATCGTAAATATGGAAGACCGTAATGTCTAAAACCTGGTCTAAAGTCTTTAAATTGGAAACTGAACTATCGATAATAGTATTGAAAAGACTCAATGAAACCTGTTAACCATAAAGATCATCGTCGTAATATTGGTAAAACGTATTTGAATTTATAGAAAATCCACCTATTCGTTAACCCGTCATCCTCCAGCTAAACATTACGAACAATAGCTGATATATTACACTTAATATCATATTAATTTTGGGTAATACAATTCAAATTGTTTTACAAATTATAAAAGTAAAAAGGATGTTAATTATACGCCACAGTAAGTTATATAATACGAGTATAAAGGAAAGTAGGGGTACTGTAATAAACTGGAAGACTGTTAGGGAATTGAAGCCAGCGACTTGATTGACTAATATGGTTAAGTTGGAGGTCCGTATTGGTCTGTGGCGAAAGACTTGTTTATAAGAATTAATGAATTTAAAACTCGGAACCGTATGGTAATTAGGGTCAATTTGGCTGTAAGATTATTAGGAGTCTAGTCAGTTAACGAAAAATTAATTCGCCATTAACTGGAAATAATTGGTCGACTATATTGGTGTGCGCGTACAAAAAAAAAGCCGTTAGTATCAGAACAGTAATAATTCTAGTGCAGTTAGTTAACTTTACTGTGAGTAAAATGAACTATACTGACTATAAGTTGATTGTATCCTTCTATGCGTTTACTATATTGACTGCAGGTCAAGTATAGTATATGCTTACTATATACTAGGGCATGGGCTAAGCAATTGATTATACAAATTAGTGGGCAAACAAGCTAACGGTCTCCCAAATTTAAAACAATACATCCATCACTTAACCATAAAATACTACTATTACTTCGACCAATTAGAATCAACAACGTTACAAAGTCTAAAGTTCTACCAATAGAGTCATAATATACTAACTATATAGTAAATACTACCTAGTGATAGTAAATCACAAAAAAAAATACTTAATTTGAATTATATCTCGCTTCACTTTATCTTTCTATCGGTTAGGTTTTTACTTCAAAGTATGAAGAAGATAGTATAATATTCAAAGTATGATATTAGATAGATGTACAAGAGGGAGAAGAGGCATCTGGAGAGTACACGCTTCAGATGAGAGCTTATAAGCTGCCACCTGGGGTGTGGCACTATAATATACAGTCTGTTAACGTACTCCCCAAGACGTGACACGTTATCATATACTTTGCAAACTTAGTCCCCTACGCTTACTAACTATAATAATATCTAGTAATATCTATACTAGAAATCTTTTATTTTTATTGAACACCATATCCATAACCTAATTAAAAAAATATACTTTGTATTATTGAACCCTATATATATAATATAGTAATAATGATATAATTCGTCCCAGTCATTAATTGATTATTCAGCAATAATGGTAATATATGCTATAATTTATTTTAAAAGGTAGTTCGTTATTCGATAATAATGGTAGTGTTAGCTATAGTTCATTTTCAAAGGTTATATTAAAATGTAAATAAACCTTTTAAAGGTAAAATTATCAATGTCACGTATTATCAAGTCAATATGAAGTAATACATTATTATCGATCCAGGAAAAACTTTTTTCTTTACTTCTTTATCAATGCCTCACCACTTACTAGGTTAGCCTCCAATCAGCTACATAATACTCTTGTATTATTCAATTATTTAATCAATTATTCATACCGTGCTTTGATATTCCCGCAGTAAGTCATAATTATATTACACAATCTATCTCGCAATAATCACAACAAAAGGCACTATTTATCAAGAAAATGCCGACACTCCATAACATCCGTAGATGCTACTTACGCCCTTAGCAACCATGCTCTAACTAGTAATCCTTCCCATTTTCGCTTCACCTCCCCATTTTACTCTGTTTACTACGTAGCCGCCACCCCCCACCCTCCCTCTTTCCTCTTCTTTTTTTCCCCCTCTCCCCTTCTCCACTATATCGCAACAACAACAATAAAAATAAAAACATGAGTAAAAACGAAAGCACGAGGTGATTAACTTTATCTTCTTACCATAGGTAATAATCCCGCTTTCACCTGTAACGCCGCTTAAACGCCGTAAACATAACATTAACGAGTTACGCAGGGATTGATAAAATTTATCTTTTCTAAATATAACATTTTAATTATAATGTAAAAAGGGTATAAAAAAACAGACCTGTGGCTTTAAAATGCATCTTACCCAGATACGCTGTGAACCCACTTTCACGATTAAGGCATTAAAATAGCGTACCAAGGTAAACACTCCCGTGCCTTTTATAATCACGCCTTATATGCAGTACGTCATTTAGACAACCGCGGGAAAATTCTTTAACCAATACCGCTAAAATGAGAACGCCTTGAACCATTACCTCTGTTAAGAACAGAATGATAACGGGTATGCCCCTATACCGGTAATATTAAGGATTTTCGCTGAAACCCTTTTATACACCCACCGCTTACACTATAAATCATTTTTTTAATATGTAATTCGGAGCTTTTTTTATTTAACGTCTACTTTACTAATACATAATACAAAACTTGAACTAATTTTTCTCTAAATATTAATAAACGAATGATGAAACAATAACCGCCATTATCGCTTAACGGGCGACTCTACGCTTATTTTATGCAGATAAATTCGACAACGTTTTCGCGTATCATCTTAAAAAGGGCGACTCCGCCTATTATCCCTTACCTAAAAACATATAGCCCAAGGCGCGGTGGGTGCCCAGCTCTATTTAGAGCAACAATATCAGAAACAGCATTAATAATAGCGGCAACGATAATGACAACAACGAAAACGACGACGATAAAACTACTCGCTCCCACTATCTCCTCCATTCAATAACATCTCACTACTCCCTTTTATATTTTACCGGCTTAAAACAGCCCATATATAAATAAATACAAGAATGAAATTTCATTTTGAGAAAGAAATCGCAACGAAAATAATGAATAATAAATATAAAAGGTAACAATATTTGAGTAAAACGGCAAACGGTAGATATGAAAAGTAATAATATGCCAGTGAAGAAACATATAATAAATGAAATAATAATAATATACCAGAAAAACAAAAAATAATTCATGCAAAAACAAAAATATATAACATGACAAGATAATAATAAAATGAAGGCGCAAAATGAAAAGTTGTTGAAAGGTATAGAAATATAACGCTTATCAGTAGCTTAGTCGTACAACTTTTTTAACAACGCTAAAGAAAAGATACTAATAAACACAAAAGTTTCCAATACGTTATTCGGAATGCCTTTAATCATTACATCCGCTAGGTTTAACTTCCCATCTATCTGTCTCATCTCTTTAATTTAGCGAGGCTTATACAATTCATACAAAACCGTAATATCAATCATAAAGCGCTTTTAGTTTATAATGCTGAGCTTAATGAGATACTCATAAAGAGGGGGGGAAATCAGTTAAAAACACCTAAAAAGAGGTTTCGTTCCAAAATTTAAAATAATTATACAAATCATTATCGCTATGATAATACCGAAATCGAAACCTTCAACCATTGCATAAATCTTTAAAAAGAAAACGCCCTATATAACTCGCTTACACTTAATCAGACTCTAATTAATGATATTACCACATAAAGTAAATCCGTTTCAATCGAATATTTTATTAGCAATAACGAATATAAACCCTGTTAACAAACTACAATCGTTATTATTCGCAAATAATTTATTAATAAAAACAAACTTTACTATGTAAATATCAAGGGTTATAACACGTAAGCCACGCTTTGGATTCTAGATCTACAACTCAAAAACGCTTACTTAATGCCTAATATTCGTTATACGACGATTTTATCTAACATTACACAAAAACAAACGAATCAAACGCCGCTTCTGGTAATACAACTAATATAATCTAAGCCTCATTTACACTCCAACAACGGTACTTATTGACGTTTTTTATGCTAATAAATTTAATAAAAGCAACTTTATCCAATTATCTCTTTCATTTAACCTCTAAGACATTATTTTTCAACTTAATAGTTGTATTATTAAGGTCAATTACACAGTTTTCCGTCAAACATATTATTGAATTTGCGTTTAAAATCACCTTCTACACTTCCTTTCTTCTAAAGCGGAAAACGACGCATTACATAAGATAAATGTATTGTTAACTAATATTCCCATAAATATAAAGCCCTCTAAACGCATTGTAAACGCCAGTGAAAATGGGTCAAAGGTAAAGCTAATCATTCTAGAACTCTTCTCAAAATATATCTAATACATGTTAAATTGATATTGACTAGTTTTCACTAAATCTTCAATTAGTTTTAAAATATATTTTTTGGTTTTCAGTAAATTATGCTTCGGAAGTTTTACAAATAAGTTGACGTGAATACGCTGATTAAAGCTCTCCTATAATTTTATATATACCTGTAAAATATTCCGAAACCTAAGACAAAAGTTATAAAAAGTGTTTAGGAAGGTAACAAACACTAGAATTGAACAATGGCTCGCCCGTTATAAAGTAAGCGATTATATTATAATATCCTATTTTCCGGCGTTATTATATTCCTTAATTATAAGACAATCTTTTCATAAAGTTTTGTAGACTTATGTTTCACTTGATAAAACAATTTTGTAAAACAAATCTTATGATCGCCATAAATTACCGGATCAAATTTCTCAAAACGAAGAACGACTTATTCGATTAAGATGAAGATGTCCTTTTGGGTAAACTCCTTGAAACGTTCACCAAAAATTATAATAATTGTTGGTAGGTCTTAGACATTGCAACGTTGTCTATTTGATTGATCGAAGTAACAGTAGTATTGTGTGGTCAGATGGTGGATGTATTGTTCTAGGTTTGGCAGACCGCTAGCCGGTCTGCATAGTAATTTATATAACCAACTGCTTGGACCGTGCCCTAGAGTGAAGTGCAGCGTACTGAACTCAACTTACACCCAATGCAGTGAGTCTCCACAAAGTAATAAACCCAACTTTCAGTTCAGTATAGTCAACTTTACTGTAAGTAAAGTTGACTTACTGCACTACATATAATACTATTCCAACAATAATGTTTTTACAACAGAGCTTTATACTGAGCTTACGGTTTACTACCTTTTTAAAAGTGATTTAAAAACCTGAAATAAAGGTTTTAAGGCGTTTTTTTGTTTTTTTAACCAAATGAACGCCCTCATCGACACTTTTTTGATTACGTTATTATAGGGTATTCATTTGGATAAGGTGTTGGAGGTTGTATAAATGGATTCAAAGAATATATAGGTATTGACGGAAAATTGTTTATATTATCGTAAGAGTAATGTAATTGTTACTATTCAGCAGATAATGTTTTAAAGACTCCTTCATTTCCATTTCCCTTCCTATACTCGCATATCATCATTCAATAAAATAAATTCATGTTATTCAGTAAACTTACAAATACATCGTATTTTTAACGTTGTTAATTTTCCAGAATCTACTCCATCTTCTTTTCATTTTCCAGCACAGAATCTCGAATTATAACGATAATTTGAAAATGTTCATTTCTCGCGGGCCGCTCTTCGTTGACAAGATCCCAAAAATATCGTTCTTAACCATTAAAAAACGCAAAGCTACCATAATGATGATGATAGTGTTTACTCTCTAATTAGTAATTTATAACGATGCCGAATCCGTATAAACCTTGGAGTAAACACTGAATACATGAAATATAGGGATAAGTTTACTCGAATCAAATGTAATTTTCATAACGCTTACTGCTATTTACAAAATGGGTTTTTTCGAATTCGTTCTGTGGATATTACTATATACCCTCACAGCTAGTATAGATAGGCCAAATGGCAGTACAATGTATTTCAAGGCGCACTCCTGCAGAGTACACGATAACGTGTAACGTTACAGGCTGCACTCTTGCAAGGCGCAAAGTGCATCATGCGTGGAGAAGTCTTGAATAGGTAATCCAGAGCGTATGGAAAAAGGGATACTGCCCGGATGAGAGGTTTATAACCTCCTATCTATGGCATGCACTCTCTATAATACTTATTCCGAACTTATCTATCTATATTTTACTATAACAATACCAATCTTATGATTACTCTTCTACTCTTTTTACTTCACGTGAAATAAGTAGAGACCTCACCGATATGTTACCTTTAAAAATTTACATAATACTGTATATACCCTTTCAAACAGTTTATAATACCGGTGACACTTATCAATATCTTAAAGCGCCTCTACCAGTATTTATTTATGTTTTCTTTCGGTTATTTTAACTTTAATCTGCTATTTGTTTAAATCGAAAGTTATATTTATATTATGGGTAATTCAATTTCAAGGCTTACAATATTTTTTCTCTAGTCGAAAGTTATATTTATATAATAGGTAATTCAGGTTGAAGGCTTCAAATAAAAAATTGCTTAGCAATCCATTAAGACATCCTGATAATCCTTTATTAAGACGTTCCATGTAAACTCAAAGGTTTGGAAGAATATTGTAAAGTCTATTACGTAAAAGACGGGTCATCCGTTTTAATATGTAATATCTATGAAAACTTTGTATTTGAAATCAATACCTTTTTAAAAACGGAATTTAAATCATCGAAGGGATTATAAATAAAATTGATATTTATAGTTGAACATTTTATAGCTTCCAATTCTTTCCTTCCTATATTAGTATGGCCTAACGTACAAAGGAACCGAAAAAGGCGTTTTATAGCCAGATACACAAACTATCGGTGCAATATACGCGATTTTGGCTGTATTGATTAGGTGACTTTAAATGTTCGTACGTTGGGAAAAAACCAAAGGAATTCAAATTTTAATTAAAATAAAATAAATGTTGGAATAGTACTACGTGTAGTGCAGTAGATCAACTTTACTTACAGTAAAGTTAACTATACTGAATGCAAGTTGAGTGTATTGTTTTGTGTGAGCCTACTATATTGGGTGTAAGTTGAGTACAGTAGACTACACTTTAAACTAGGGAATGGGCCAAGCAATTGGCTATACAAATTACAGTGCAGATCGGCTAGCGGTCTGCCAAACCTAGAATGAGACATCTACCACTTAAACATGTAATATTGCTGTTACTTCGACCAATCGAATCGACAACTTTGTAATGTATAAAGCCCTACCAACACTGATCAGTACTTATTAGGTTAAGTACAAATAATTTAAGTAGACAAATAAGCTATTTTTCGGTTACGCTTTATGAAAGACTAAGGTAGAAGAAAGAATTTCGCGAAGGGCCTTCATTGTTGCATCGGATTTTACGGCAGTAGGTTGAAAAAACTTTTAGGCTGCGTCGGGTTTTACGGCAGTTTAGAGGTAGTGACGGTCTCGTTATCGAAAACACTAAGAAATCTTTACAGTTTTTTTTAAAGACGTTAAGATTAACTATTAAAAGTCTTAAAGTTCGGAAAGTTGGTAAACGGCTAAGTCAATACTATTACGAGTGTTATTGCTATAATAAAAACAACGAAGTCTTACAGCCAAAATAATAATTAACCTTCGCTCTTTATTATTAATGATAAACGACCTTCGATCTTACCCTTTAAACCAAACCTTTACCCTTACTTCACTTTTTTTTTATTTTACTTAAGCCAATTTGATCGCCAAGATCGTTGCCCTAAGTGAAAATACTAAGAATCGCCAAATCGTGCCGAGAAAGCTATGTCATGCAACTCCACATTGAATCGCCAAGTTCCCACGCATTTTTACGCTAAAATACCAAGTTCCTGCACTTAAAGATCACTAAGTTCCTCGACTTACGGGCCTTGAACGCTCCATATAAGTCAAACCATCAAGATGGCTCCTAGTCAGAAATATATAAAGAAAGTTAAAGCCCTTGAAACCGTTTTCGTTAACTATTACGACGAATAGTTTTGGACTATAGATGTCGACAAGACCTTAATTAAAGATTACCTGAATAATTACGTTGGTTAGTATATCCTCAACTTAGACCTTGACGACGATTACGGCCGCAGCATATGCGCTTTTTAAGATTTCCGTAAGTTTTTTCACCATTAAATTTTTAATATATGGAAAATGATTTAGCGTATAGTTAAAGCCAAGTTAAAAAAGGATGTTACTCGCCGTGGAATTGATATTTTCAAAAAGACCCCTTTAAGATTAGCAAAAACCTTTTGTAAATTGGCTTAACATAAAGACCTTCTTTAAGATCTGAACCCTTAAGATTCCCGAGTAAAAGGCAAGTGTATTAAAGACATTTAAAACCTTTATACACGTTTTGGGGAAGTTCCCCTTTACTCTTACCTAAGTTAAACCTCTTTATGTACTGATGATAAAAAACTTGTTAATCTGCTCAGTAACCTAGTACCTTGACGCGGTAGCGCAAAGTATGCCCTCAACAGTAGTAAAGCACATAAAAGAGTAGTCGCCCACGTGGTTATAGGAATTAACGTCGGCACCCTACATTAACAAATTAAGCATGATCATCAAGTCTACCAAAACCTTTAACTACTTATCACCTCTTAACACTGTAATCGACAGGCCCCTTAAAAACCTTTCTACGGTAAGTTTGCCTACACGCAAGAGCCATTACAAGTCTTATCATAGGACTTGACCCCTCGGGCCAAGCGACTAGCAATTATCTTTAATACTGTACCTCGAAATCTTTAAGATTTAAATTTCCAGGAAATAACAATAAAAATCAAAATAACTATCGCGACCTGCCTCCTAGAATTGTCAAAATAGTCAGTATTAACTATAAGCTTTTTACAAAAATTTCCAAGATTTGAAAAGATGCCGAAAATTATAATGGGAAGCCTTATTACCTCCTCTATATAAAGATAATATCCTTTTTCAATATTTGCAAGTAGATAGAAGTTTCTTATTCTCGTTTTTACTCAATATTTTCTGGAATTCTTACCAAGTATGCCAGGGATTACAACTTAACCTTCCTAAAGTGAGTACCTAACTTTCGCGAAGTTTATAATTTAATAAATAGCCACTTCGAATACGACGTTCACCTCGCTCAATATAATATAAGTTGGGCTACCACGTGGTAGACTATAATGATGGCGAAGAAGAAAAAGGAGGAAACACCAATGGATATATTTAACCAAATGCCTCACAAGCTAATGTTATGCTAGTAAGCATTGGAAAAAGCCCACGTTAGCGAAGCCACACTTCGCGAATAGGTACAGGTAGTAATTACAAGTGATACCAAGTTTAAATATGTTCTATAACGCCCAAATATCACGTGTAAAGGCTTTTTTTAGCTAGTTACGTTCCTTTCTTGTCATTGTAATGGCACGTACACCAAACTAGCTTAATATATACCATTACGCCGGCAACTTCCTTAGTGTGAATAAAAAAGACTTTACAATAGTTAATTACATCGACTGCAAATATGACTACGAGTGTTTTTAACGCCTAAGATTTAGCTTATTGATTATAAACTAAAGGTATCAGACATCTTGGCGACAACAAGGACAAAATTTAAGCGGATCTGTTAATCATAAGCATCATCATCATAATAGTAGTAAAAGATATTGGATTTATAGCAAATATGGCTATTAGTTAACTTGGCACCCCTCTACAAAGCGAAACAACAAAAAGGTAATATATTATATACAATTCCCTTCCACTTTCAAACAGGACTTCTTTAATTAAATTACAAACTTCAAAGGCGACGACTTAATTGACAGTGATAATACCCCTATGTAAATTACATAGTATAAAGATCCTACTCCTACCGCTGCCCAGTAACTAGCTAACTACGACTTCTTATACTGTTTGAGCGGTAAACACCCTTAGCTTTGCCCTGACCAAGCCTCTAACCCCTTACTTACCTTTAACCTTCGCGATCACCATGTGAACCATATGTTTTAAGGTATTATTTTAGATATAAGGGCAATAAGATACATCACATGAGGCTATTCGTAATTCGTGAAATTACGGAGGGAAAGCATTACTGCCACTGAAATTAATTGTCATAATACTAGTAAAGCCAAAGTTGGCTTGAGATCTGGCGAACAACTATCATTACTAAGGATTATATTAATTTAAACTGTTGTGGAAACTATTATATTCCACATTTTTAAGTTTCTTACCCCTTTCCTTCTTTTCTTAGAGGATATGAAGACCCTCGACGTTAATGTCAACATTAACGTATATAAACTGGTTAAAAACAGCTAAAGGTTTCCCCTTGTCTTTGAGTAGGGATACTTATAGTTTTATTTTGAAGGGCGTAAAGTAATGGTATTGAATATGACGGAGCTATAGATAAGTTACCTACATTAGCAATTGAACCAACTAGCCATTAACAGGCTATATAAAGTCTTAAAGTTTATAACGCATAAAGATATGGAATAATTTACCCTGGAAGTAATTTAAAAGATTTGTTATTACTGTTAAACTTATACCCAAACCCCCAGAAAATTCAAGTTTATATTGAAAGACAACAAAGACTTTAATTACGAGGTCTTTATTAATGTGTTTTACTTGGATAATAAGCCTTTTTTTACGTCGTTAATTTCGTAACCTTTTTTTTACGGAACCAAGTTTTTAAAGTTCATTTCGGCAAAGGATACGTGAGAAACACTAAAGAAATTGTGAATTGACACGTACTTGAGCCGCCTTAATATCATCGTCCACGATACCGGTACCAAATTTACGGCGGCGGAATTTTGGGAAAATGTCCAGATAATAGGTATTTAGTGTAAACAGGTGCCTGTGAAGACCTACTGGAATATTGGAAAGATTAAAAGGGGATACGCCCTACTTCGTCGAGAGTATAACATCTTTACGCTGGAAATTAAAAGCTTTATAGATCCAAAGACACGCTTTTAGATGTCGGTAAAAGGATTAAACGATACTGTGAGCCTTAACGGCCTAGTGTCAATACTACTGGTTTTTAGAGAGTAACTACGCCTAACGAGTAAATCTCTACCATTAACAAGTACCTAAAAGTGTATTGCAGTCTACAGCAAAGTTTTGAAGAAACTTCGAAGGGAATCAGCACGCTATTAGGTTAATATCGCCCTTAATACTAGGAATGAATTTATAACAATCGACGTACTTGCTTTGTTATTACAAAGTAAAGTCCTTACGTAGCGGGAGTTAGGTAAATGGAAAGGCCTGTATAAAATCCTAGATATTGTAAATTTTAGAGTAATTGTTAAAATTGTTAACGGTATTATATTTTCTCATACCAGCTAGATTAAGCCCTATATTAAGGCTATTAACGATAAAAACCTTTAAGTTAAGCAACCAAGCTAATACGAACCCCTTTTACCTGTTATTTATAAGCCAATAAAATGCCGCTGGCGCGGACGACCCCTCCCAAAAAGAGAAACGTTAAAAAAGAGGAATACATACCGGATCATATCTATAATACTGCTTAGGTAAGTAAAAAAGAGAATGATAATGAAGACCAAGTATCAAAGCTTCGAGCCTAAAGGATTATTCAGACTTTCGGTAAACCTTTTTAAAAAAGCAAAAGAGTTAAAATTGATGGCCTACTGATTTAAAGGGTTGTACAATTTATGCCAAAGGCTGATTTTAACCTTTAAGACCCGAATATTACGATTTTTAGGTTGAGGATTATCTATGAAGTTAAAGGTAAAATAATGGGGCGGCCGTATAAAAAGTTACACCTCATTATTTAATAATACAGCGATAAAGATAAAGACTAGATCCTCATGTATTCGCTAAAGATTTAAAAGATCAGCTAACGCTTGGTAATTACTTTAGTACTAAGCTTACTAACTAGGATTAAAGGCAAGTTTACACTGGGTAGACGTAATATAATGTAGGTCTATACGTAATTAGTAATATATTTACAGAGAATCGTATTACTATAATTTACATAGAATTACGTGTTATTTACCCTTTAAGGTACGATATATTAAGATATTATATGAATTGGTTGAAATATACGTTGATTAGTCTCTAACCTACCAGTCTTACTTTAAATTACGGCTAACTATAAAGCTTTCAATATACTACCCGTACTTACTAGTAACACAAAAGAGGGATTTCGGCTTAGTGGGTATGTCAAGTAATAATAATCTTTTCGTCGGAACGGCTGGCTTTATGATATCAGAAAAAGAGGCGATTAAGGATTCTAAGTTTTGAAATTACAAGCCGGTAATAACGATATCAGAAAGTAATTAACTTAACTTTAACAGATTGTTAATCCGTATACTTGGTGTTAATATTGGCCTTGGTTTTCACTAAAAGGGCTAAGGCACTGATTTGGCTATAATAGACAAGACTAACATAGTTAAGGCCCAGCGGTACCTTAAATAGCGTACCTGTAGCAGCTATATTATTACTCTGTACTAATCGGAGGTCTCTTACGACCTTTCCATTGCGACCTAAGCACAAAACCCAACAGGTAACGACTTTGACCGGCTGAATAAGAGGATCAAATAACAAATGCAAAACCTTGACCAAGGGATTAATATAGTTTTAATCGACTTATCGAGGGCTAAGTTTATAATCTTTACGGATATTCTTTTTCGCAAATAAAACCAACTTTTTTTAATAAATCGGATTTATAATAACCTTTATTGATGAAGCTAATCAGGAAAGCCAGTTTAGTATTATCGGAAGCCTAATACATGGACCTTTATTAATTGTGAAAGGATTACACAAAGCGTGTTGGCTTCGGAGGTCTACGGCATAATTGCAGGCTTTAACGTAAGCATAACATTATGGGAAACTCTTAACCTGATTACTAGGTAATTAAAGATTTCTCTCATTTCGGTGGTAATATGTACCGACTCGAAAATCCTATTCGAATACTTTTTGAAGCTCGGAACAACTAGTAAAAAACGCCTGATAATCGATGTAATAACACCCTATAAAGCCTACTAAGGGAGGAAGATTGAAAAGTTCAGATAAATTAACGGTAAAGATAATCTTACTAATGTTATAACGAATGCTTGGCTGAATAAATCCTTAAAGAAGTTTGTAAATAGTAATAGACTAACTATTCGTATCAACGGATATATTAATAGGCCTCCCAGAAAGCCTATATTATGTAATAAAGGTTAGGGATATGCTGGTAAAATAAAAGACTTTTAGAGAATTAATAATGTTGATTTATTCAATTGACAAGGCTAAAGTGAATATTTTCAAAGTAGAGGTTTACAAAGGTTTATAGAAGAAAAACTTTTTGTGGGAGTTGATAAAGTCAGACCTTGGAGCCGTGGGGAAACTGGCGGCAATTGGGGTCAATTTTCATACAAATGTGTGCATTTTAGTGCGGAGGTCAATTGGAATTGATAGGGGTTTAGCTAGTTGACGAGGTCGGAGTTTAGAATTTACTGGAAAAGATGAGTTAACTACATTAGCGTACGCGTACAAACTAAAAAGCCGCCAGTGTTGAAATAGTACTACGTGCAGTGTAATAGATCAACTTTACTTACAGTAAAGTTGACTATACTAACTACAAGTTGAGTGTATTGTTTTATATAGGCCTACTGTATTGAGTGTAAGTCGAGTACAATAGTCCACATTTTACACTAGGGAACGAGCCAAGAAATTGGCCATACAAATTACAGTGCAAACCGGTTAATAGTTTGCCAAACCTAGAACAAGACATCCATCACTTGACCATGCAGTCCTACCGTTACTTTGACCAATCAAATCAACAACGTTGAAACGTCTAAAGACATACCAACAATAAATAAATTATTCAAAACGAAGACTAGTAAATTGATTGTATTCCTTCTCTCGGTACTGAGTTTATCCATTTTAGTTAATAAAAATAGAAATAGTGTTTTTTAGTCTATTATTTAGAATTTAAATGGTACAAATGTGTATTTACTATTATTATTCTGAGTAATAACGCTTTGAATTAATAAAATAATACTTTTTAATGCTTTATTATATTATCGAATTGAAATTTGAGAAACTTCACCGCAAAAACGTCGAATTACCGTTTTCCATTGGTGAAGATTCTACGGCGCTAGTATTTAATATGATACCCTAAAATCTGTAATGATATCTATTAAACAATGTTAATGACGATGTTATATTGGCGTTTAACACACCATTGTCTCCATTTTAACCTACTTAATATACAAGTAAAGTATTTTTCGAATTTGTCAATATACATTAGTCCATTTTCTATCTAGATTTATCATGTAAATAATTTCTTCCTCCGAGTCGTTCTTCCCAAAGGTATATTCGTCTAAATAAACATTGAAGTTGTATTGATTGTTTTTGTAATTGGCTATGTAAGTTGTAAAATTGCTTTCTGCTCGGTACTACAACGTGTAATCGGCTTCAAATTATCGTTTAACACGGATTTGTTGGTACATCAGATAGTTTTTTAACTAGTAACCGATCGTAATGCACACAAGATACCGGTTTTTGAGATTTGTAAACTTTCGTATACTTTTAAGAGGGGACGGTAAACCTAATCCATATGAAGAGTTTCGATTTAAATTTTAGGAACGCTCGTAATCGTATATATTCAATCTGTAGTTTTCAAAACTTGTTCTTCATTCTTTATCGCCCTTATATCTATATCGGGTTCGGGTTGTAATCTTATTTCTAGAATATACCTGAAATCATTCATTTAAAACGTTGTGAATTTGTTTAATAAAATTTGTTTTTCATAATTTACAAACTTTCATTGTAGCTTTCCCGGCTATAAATATTAATCCGGGATTCGTTTGTTAACGCATCAAGGTTTCAAGTAATATTCTAAAGCTCTTGTGAAGAGCCACCAAATCATTTTTCGATTTTAATAAAGTATGGTTAAAGTTCTAATTTCTATGATAAGCTTTTATAAATATTTAGATAAACAGTTTATCTATTGAAATAATAGTAATTGGAGTGCAGTAAGTTAATTTTACTTACAGTAAAATTGACTATACTTACTGCTAGTTGAGTGTATTATTTTGTAGGTTTACTATATTGGCTGCAAGTTAATTACAGTATGTGCCCACTTTACACTAGTGCACGAGCCAAGCAATTGGCTATAAAAATTACTGTTCAAACCAGCTAGCGATCTTCCAAACATAGAATAATACATCCACCACCTGACTATTGCAATACTATTATTACTTCGACCAATCTAATAGACAACGTTACAAAGTCTGAAGACTTATAAATTGAGCCAATCTCTACGGCAGTTTAGAAGCAAAGATGGTATCTTCATTCAAAACATCCATAAATTTTCACTAAATTCTTCTTAAAGAAAAGCGTTAATATTGACTGCTAATAGTTTCAAACCGACAACTTGACAAACAGTTAAGTTAGTATTACTGCGATTGCTACTACTGCGTAAATAATTAAGTCTCACGCTAAACAACCATATTAAAAAATCTTCAACCTGATATTTTATAAAATATTTACCCTCAACATCAAGTTTTTTCCTCTGCTCTACTATTTTCTCCCTCTCTACATTAATTTTATTGTTAAGATCTTTACTTTAAGCTAAAATACTGAAAATCGCCAAGTCACCTCATGAAAGCCATGTCGCGCGACTTCATGTTACATCGCCAAGTTCTTACGTTCCCGAATCACCAAATTCTTAAACAACCACGTCCCACACTAGCCAAAACGTCAAGATAGTTATCGCAAACGCCTACTTGAAAGCTATTACCGACTTTGACAGGAAAGAGGCAATCAAAGCCCTCGGATCCCTCTTTTCCACTGAATACGATAAAGACTTTGAGTGAAGAGATGTAGACGAAGACTTAATTTAAAAACAAATGGTTAACTTCATTGGTTACTATATCCTCGACCAAAATAATAGCGAGCTCAATCGTAACGATAACAATCTTGAAACTTTTTGCAAGTTTTTTAAATATTATGAATTTTAAATATGTAGAGTAATCAAGAAAGGGGTTAAAAATAAGTAAAACACAAAGCTTATTTTACGAAAAAAAATATGTTCCAAGTAAAAACTTCACCAAGTTAACAAAAAAATCTTTTCGAATTAGCTTAATTTTAGGAATACTCTTAAGATCTACATGCTTAATAAAAGGGCATTAAGGACTCTTAACGCCTCTACATACGTTCTAGAGGACTTTTCCTTAATTTTCAGTTGAGTTAAATTCCTTTACAAGCTGATGATAAGAAACCTGTTGATCTACTCGATAGCTTAGCACCTTTATGTAATAGCGCAGAGTATACTTTTAGCGGCAGCAAAGCGCATAAAGTTGTGGCCACTAACGCGGCAAGAGGTATTAACGTCAGCGCTATATACCGGTTAATTAAGCGAAATAGTTAAACTCTTTAAAGTCTCCCTTATGGCTAAATTTCTTTAACCCTTTAATTATTCCCTCAAAATCGCCATATCCCTTGAGGCGAAACTTTCCATAGGAAATATATCTTTACGCCTGAGCTTACTATACGTTATACTTCAAGACTCTACCCATAGGGCTTTGCAACTGGAAACTACCTCTATTATCACAACTTGGAAGTTCTGAGGCATAATTTGATGGTAGGAAACACTATAAAGAATTGGGATAACTATCGTCACCTTCTTTTCAATCCAATTAAAATGGTCAAAATTAATTATAAAGTTTTTAAGGACTTCGTAAAAATTTGAAATAACGTAAAAAGGTATAACGAAAAGCCCTATAACTTCCTTGATACGAAAATAATGCTCTTTTTGAATATTTATAAATAGATAAAAGTCTTTCCATCTCATTTTTACTTGCTATTCCCCAAAATATTTCTAAGTTACACCAAAAAATCATTACCTAACCTTCCTAACGAAAGTAAATACCTTCTACGAGATTCATAATAGTATAATTTTTTTTGACACAAAGTCCAGCTTGCATAATATTATACGGACTGGGCTACTAAGAGGTAGATGATAATAATACCTAAGAAAAAAGAAGAGAAATATTAATGGATATACTTAATTAAATGCTTAATAAGTCAATATTATGATAAAAAACAATGGATAAGGTCTATATTAGTGAAGCTATGCTCTGCAAACAAGTGCAAATAGTATTTACGGACGTAAACTAATTTAAATACCCCTTATAACGCCTCAATACCACCTGTAAATACTTTTTAATGTAAAGGAACTAAGGCTGGAACTGTAGATTAAGGTGGTCAGATTCTATCTATAAACCTAGATGAAAAAGAGAGGAGAAACCCCTGTTAGTAAGCATCTATAGAGCTATCGCGAGAAATAAAGAGTGACTTATTTACGTAAAGTGTAAGGGAATACTCACGTATAGCTTCCGAACGGCTTTCAAACGCCGTAAAAACATGAAAACTACCAGAGCCAAATCCCTGGTAACCACTAGCCCAGGCATTAGCCTGTGATATAACCTCTCGTTATACCTCCTCCCCCTTTCCCACCTTTTTTTATGTGGCGTAATACTAATAAAATGTAATAAAAGGTGCTGGTGAACCAAAGGGTGCGGTAAGTACGAAACAATCGCTCCGAAACGACTTAGAACTTTATAACATAGCGTAAAAAATTCCAGGCCATTAAAAGATTTAAGGAAATATAAAAGGTGTCGCCATCGCTTCACCCCTATAAATAACCCCGTAACCCCCCCTCCCCCCTAAATACAAAACTTATCCTTTACAACTATCCTTCCAATAGTATAACGTAACTAACCGTACATACACTAAGGCTAAAACCAGAAAAAAGTCAAATTTTCTATTCTTTATCTTTTTCTGTGTTATTTCTTTGTTCACCGCTTACCTTCCAAAACAAATCCTCAATTAGTTGCAGAAGTGAACAAAGATATTGAAAACGTTAGTATACCTATTTAAAAGCTGCTAATTCCCTATTAAAAAACATATAATTCTCTGTTTTATAGGCTATCAACATATATCCTAACGAAATATAGAAGTAAATTTACTTTATGTATACTTACTGTATAATGAATTATTCGAAAATTTTTACCGAGAACCCTAATATAATTCAAACTTATGTAATAGTTAAAAAGCTGTTAATAAGCGGCTAAATATTAATACTTGCTATCGTTTTTATTTTATTAGCATTATAAGCCGTAGTTTTAGTTATATATATGCATTTTAACCTAAATCCTAATAAAAATAAAACTGTTAAAGAACTATTTAAAGCTTGTTTGGTGTTCAATACTCAGGACTCATGTAGATTTAATATTCATAAATTGCTTCCTAAGCGCTAACGAGCGACTAAAAAGCGTACAAACATAGGTTATCGCAGCGAAAAGAACTATAAGATTTCGGTGTACTATATGAAAGAAGGTTAACACTCGTGGAAAAGCGATCTCTATATCCGCCATTCCTATCCGTTCCAATGATTTACAGTCTATATAATTCTCAAATGGAAAACGTAGCTCTCAAGTAAATTAACTTGTCAAAACGAAACGAAATAATCGAGTCTAATGATCAGATAAGGTACATAACTTAAGGTGACCAAGAAACTTGTCAAAGTATCGGAATTTATAGATAATAAGTTAGGCTACATTAATGCCAATGGAGGCAAATTGATAGAAATAAGCAAAAAGTTATTAAGAAAAGATAAAAACGAAGAGTTTGAAACATACTTAAGTAGCTTTGGTCATTTGTTAATATAAAGTTCGTTACGTTTATGCTCGGTATCGGTAAAATAATAGCCTTTATACCGCTTTATAATGTAGAGTGTAACAATTTAGATCTACTTACAAGATAAGCGTAAGTGTCTGTCGTTATATTCGGCCAACCTATAACGTAATTCAAAAACGTCGAGAGCCGCGACATTTAAAAAGTTTAAAAGAGATTTTTGAAGAAGATATACATAACCTACCCACTAAACTAAAACCTGTAATTTTGATTCATTGCTACGTTGGGAACGACGAACTAAAGATTTTTTTCGAGTTCGTAAAATTATTTGAATGTAATATTCCGGTTTCATCTTACCGTCGTTACCTATAATATTGACAGCTCATAGTTAAAAGTCGTGGGATCGTTAGTTCAGAAACGGATTTGAAGCGACTCAGATAAATTAGGTTGCGTAAAACCAGGTATTTTTCCCTTCCGAGATATTATATTCGACAACATGAAAATTAACAATACGTGTTATACGATATTCATTGTAAAGCTAATTAAATTTCTTTCAAAACTTACCTGGATTATGGTTCTTTAAAAAAGGAAAACGTCGTTACCGATTCGAAAACGTTTTAAAGGGAATCGTTCCTTATTAACGGTTTCCTTTATACGTTAATACATAACCGTTATTACAGCTTACAAGAACTCCATAATATTACGGATACGTTGGACGAAATCTTCGGCCTTTGCGTACGACTCTGTAACTAAAACGAGTAAATATTATAAGGGTAATATAGGGTCAAAGTGGTAACCATAGGTTATAAAAACGAATTAATATCAATAATAGTCGTATCTTTATGATTGAGCATTAATGAATAACTAGGTACTGAACGGCCCTATTTAAGGTAAATATAAATGTTGAAGGAACGTAAGTATATTAGGACTTTTTAATTAACGCGTTCGGTTGAGTCGTCAGTTTCGGTGTAAAAAATGGTGTTTAGGTGCTACTTTACCTATATTAAGTAGAAAAGTTGTTTCCAAAACCTACCGGTTTAATTCGACCCTTAGTTACTGATAATTGTATATAAAAACCCATAAAATATTTGATGGTAGTTTATAAACCGCTTTATATAAACTTTGGTGTTTATAGTAGTTATAGTCTTAAGAGTAACACTTTTACTTAAACGGTCCGTAATAACTATAAGATAACGTAAGTTTCTGGCATGTTTCTAAAGCAAGTCGACTATAAAGTCGATAAAAAGCTCGTTTCAAAACCGCTTAAGAATCGGGAAGGATTTAAAAAGCTCCTTCCGATGGTAACTCCAATAGCTTTTATGTCCATAAACATTGTAGTTCCGGTAAAAGCGCCGAACTACACAGTATAAACTGGGTTAAATGTATGTTTTATAAAGAATAACGATAATAGCGTTGTGACTAGAGTGGTTTATACGGAGTAAATCTTAAATAGCTTATATCAACGCGGTAATAAACTGTTTGTGAACGGGTACTCAAATACGGTTTCGAAACCACAAAATACTATCGTTGTTTACTGAATATTTCGAAATTGAAATTTTAAATACTCAATCTTAACTAATACGAATATTAAAAGAAAAACTCCGGTTGCCGATATATATCATAGATTGATCGGAGGTAAATTATGTTACAGGGTCATAAAAACGTTTGAACTACTTTAAAAGTTCAAATTAATAAAAGTACTCGTAACCTTTAAAGATAAATTCACTAGCGACGGTTAACCAGAAACCATACATATGTGAAATCCACTTGAAAACAGCCTACTTAGGGCGCAAAAACTAAAGTTTCTAGTCTAAAAGTTGTTGGTGAGAGAGACCTTTAAAAATACACTAGTGTTTTTGTAACAATATATTGGGTCGTGTATAATTGGCTCCCTTATTACAAATGAATTTAAAACGAAATTAAAAGAGGCATTTGAACTAAAGAACTTATCGATTCGAAAGCCGCCGTATAGTTATAAAGTATTCCAAGTTTTTATAATTCTTAAAAATAGTAAATGGGCATATTATACACTGGATCATCGTGTTCTATACTTTTAAGTAACTTATAATCCCAAGAAATTCCTTCTTATAGATTTCGTAATTAAACTCGGTAAGCGATAAAGGATAAAAATAGTATACCACTGGGCGTAAATTGCTGTAGTTATTGATTTAAATCAAATAACCACCTAAGACTTTACTAAAGTAATTGGTTTTTAAAAAGATTTCGCGGTCGATATCCCATTAAATAAATACGGATTTGAAAATAAAATTAAACTCAAGCCGTTTAAACGCGTATTTTTCCTGAGACTTCCAATGAAAAGGGATACATTTTCCAGTTCATAGAATTGAAGACTTAATAATCATAAAACAGTTATAAATAAAATATCGGTGAAAGTCAACCAATTCGAAAAAAACACTTTACCTTGAAAATAAAAGTAAAAGCCATCTGTTACCACATAAGGCGTAGCTTTCCAAATATATGCGGATGTTGACATTAGTTTCTATAACGAATCACAGATATTAAGTTTTTTAAACGCTGAATTTATATTTGAATATATGGAGATTAAGGCACCCGTCATTGAAGGCGTTTAATATCCGCTTAACCGTTACATTATTATCGTTAAAGGAGTTACGAAAATATATTAAAACATCTTCTAATTAAAAAAAAATGAAAAAATATCTTAAAATGAGTATAACGAATTATTAATATATCGTTAAAAGGCAGCTGGTATATCAAATAGACCAAAAAAGGTAACGAGCTATTTGAAAAGTCTAAAGAGTATACAGAAAGCAGTCTTCCATTTATCTTCCTCTTTACTATAAAGCTTTTTAAGCGAGGCTTTAACATCCTACTTCATAAACTATTTAAATTGAAAGATATTTGTAAGCGTTTCCTCAATAAGTAAAAATGGGTAACGATTTGTTTTCGTAATAACGTTAAGTCGACGGTAATCAATATAAAAACGTAAGCTACCTCCGTGGTTTTGAACGAAAATTACGAGGGCACCCGTTAAAAAAGCCATTCGCTAGAATATAACCTTAATAAAATAACTTCATTAAGGTTTTCTTTAATACTAAAATCTCCTCCCGCGACATATTATATAATAAGCTCTTCATGACCTTGAAGAGCTAGCTTTAATTATCGTTTTTAAAAAATATTTCACAATCGGCTTCGAAATAGTAAGAGGGCAGCTTGTCTTTAAAAAACCTTATCTAATAAGAGGGCGAATTCTTTAAAAGTATCGGTGAGTTTGTTGTTAACGAAAATGAGTAATTTCGGAGCAAATAATTTATTAATATCTTCAAGGAAATCGGTCATAAGCCGCATAAAAGAAGCTTTGATCTTACTCGTCTTTCTCAAAATAACGTGGAATACAGCGGCGCCGACCCTTTTAGGTGTCTTTGATATCAGAAAAAACCTTCGTTTTTAAACGCAATAACTACTTATTTATCCCCAAAACAATACGTATTTCGAAGCAATGTAAATTACTTATTAGTATTTTACTAATGGTTTACCTAAAATAGCGTCGTATCATAGGGAAAAATTTACGTACACCTATATCTAATATCGGTACCTATTGAGGTTAATGTGTAAAAAAGTTATATAAAATCAGCCGTAAGACGAAACCAGATGTGTAATACGTAGATTCGCCGAGTCGTCGGAGTAAGATAAAGATACGCGGTAACTTTAAGCAATTAGTAAACTGCTTATTTGCAACGTTATAATATTTATCACCCAGATTTATTAAAACGGAAACGAATGAAATAGAATTACAAAGTAAATTGACTTTGAACAAAAATCTATTTCAAAGCTAAGGCGAAGCTACCGGATCGAAATAATGTCTCATGAACTCCTATATACGACTATATACAAAAGTTACGCTTTTTCCTCCTAAATATTAATAAGATCCTTAATCGAAGTCAAGTAAATTCCCATAATAGATTTAACGGTAAATCCGCTTGGGCATCACATGAATTTTAACGGATAGGAATGAATACAATAGCTGTTCGTGCCATACCGCAAATATAACCTAAGGGTTTTACAGCAGGAAAGTTACAAAAAGTAAACTTAAGTAACTCGCCGCTTAAAATCCGCTCGAAAAAAACTTACGATAGTTATAATAACGTCTCCTTAGCTATTACGGGCAGGCACATCACCGTTACTATTCCCGCTACATAAATTACTCCAAAAAATAACGCTAACATAGCCAACGTTTTCGTGTCAAGAACGGAGGTTATTAAGTCGTTAATCGATAAAAAAGGTGCGGGCGACCTATTCGTTGTAATCAGTGGGTATACCAAAGGGAAACAACGTATTAGCTAACATATTGTTAATAAATCCCTTTAGGATAACGAGCTTGGCGGCGAACTCCTAGGTCATACCGATAACCTCCATAAATAAGGCCTTCTAAATATTTTTTTAAAAAAAAGTAAAACCATTTGTGGGCTCCCTACTTTATACTTGTAAGCCGAATAATAACAGCTTTAACCGTGTTAGGGTTATAATAATAGATTCGAAACATAACTATAAGAGTATTAGGGTTGCTAATACCACCATCGCACTCTAGGCGTAATAGCTCCTTATAACGGTCTTTACAAAGCCCTATAATTACTAAAAAAATACGTAAAAGCAATCTTTTTAAATACAGATAAACTTATGATTCCTATGTAACTTACGTAATATTATAGATTTTTATATTGGAAATCGAAACTTGATGTTGCAAAAATTAACCGGTTAGTTAAAAGGATTATATTTAGGTCGTTATACTCCGTCGAATAAGGCGCCATTATCGTAATCTAAATTGAATGAGTCCGAGTTATTGTCGTCGAAAAATCTAATACGGTCTCCGGTAAAAAGCGATGTAATAATTGCTTCATTCGTAGGTGACGTAATAGGAATCCCTTAAAGGGGGTTTTGTTTCGAATACGTAAATATACCGGTAATTTAAATTATCGGATTATATTCGTTAATTTGTTTAATATTTCAGTATTTCGTTATTTTAGCTTCAAAAAGTATTCACGAACAAGTTCATCCTACTCAACGAGCGTTATACGTAAAGCATCAGTAAAATGTTCGTATTAAACCGTAAGATAATCATACCAAACCACTAAAACGTTTCAAAGTTAATCCTTAACGCGTACATCGAAAAACCAGTTTAAAACTTAAAGATCTAAATTCGAAATATTGAAGGAAGATAAAATAACCCCAAGCTATAACCGCTAACAAATAATTAAAAAAAATATCGGAAAAAGAACTCGAGGTTTATATGTAAATGGATTAAAGCCAGAGCTATCGCTGAAGGTAGTCGTATTCTATTTATAAACCTCGATAAAAAAATAAGGAAAAACCCATGTTAGGGAATTACTACGGAGCTATAAAGAGAAAAAGAGAGTGATCTGATCATTTTACGTGTAAGAACATACTCTCGTGCAGCTTCCTAACGGCTTTAGAGTACCGTAAAAACATGACAAATACTAGGGCCAGATTCCTAGTAACTACTGGCTCAGATATTAGCCTGTGACATTTAAAAACAATTACGGTTTTCACTTACAGCCATAATAATACGTACGCCATACTCTCTTGGTATATACCCCTAAATCAATAAATTTCGTGATATATATAAAAAACCGCGTAATAATAAATTATGTTGATCATAAATACAGGCAACCCTAACGCTTAAAATCTGGTTTCAAACCTTTGAACTGAAACCTATATTTACATTAGCATTAATAAGGATAAGAGTTAAACTCGACGATTAACCGCGAAGACTATCGTCGTAATAGTAGCAAAAGGTATTAGATTTATGATAAGTTAAGTAATTAGTTAACTCGTTACACTCTAACTAAAATAATAACCAACAAGTAATATATTATATTTAGTAGCTCAATACTTCTAGGCAAAAATACTTGGACTATATTGTAGACTACGAAGGTAACAAAACTAGTAGCGAAGACAATATTCCTAAACGAAATTACGTAATGTAAAAACGTTACTCATAATACGGCCTAATAACTACTTGATCACACCTTTCTATACAATTGAAATAACAAAAACCCTTACTTTTACCTTAATCAAGCCTCTAACTCATTATGTATGTTTAACTTCTGCAATTATTACGTGAATCCTACGTTTCAAAATATGATACTCAATACATAGGAAATAAAGAACTTAATATGAAACTATGAGTAATACATAACATTACAAAATGAAAGCATTAATATTAAGAAAAACAATCGTTAAAATACCAGTAAAGCTAAATTTAGCTTTGCGAAAGGCTAATAATTATCATTACTGGGGATAAAAATCGTTTCAACTATTATTAAGTCTATTACATTATACATCTGCTAGTAATTTATCGCTTCTCCCCTTTTTTAAAAAATAAAAATAAAAACTCTCAGCATCAACGTCGACGTTAATACTAATAAACTGGTTAAAATACGGTCAAAGGTTTCCCTTTGCCTCTAAATATATGTATTTATGGTTTTATTTTTAACGCCTATAGGCAACAGTATTAAATTTGACAAGGTGAAAAATATGTTAACCATACCGACATTTGAGTTGCCCAAACGTTAACAAATTATACAAGGTTTTCAAGTCTATAGGATACAAAGATGTGTAATAATTTGCTCTAAAGACTATTATAAAGCTCTTCCACTTTTGTCTAAGGCATACCCAAAGCTCCCAAATATTAAAATTTAAATTGAAAAACTAAAAAAAATTAATTACAAGATTTTTATTCATGTATTTCACTTTAATAACAAGCTTATTTATTAACGTTGTTAACTTCGTGACCTATTTTTACGAAGCCAAATTTTCAAAATCCCTGTTGGCAAATGTTACGTAGGAAAATTTAAGAATAGTATAGATTAATAAGTATTTGTGCTTACTTAACATCGTAGTCTACAATACTGGAATTAATTCTACAGTAGCGGAGTTTTGAACAAACGATAAAATGATAGGAATTCAATGTAAAGAGATACCTATTAAAATTTGTTAAAATATTAAAAATATCAAAAAGAAATAAGCGCTACTCCGAAGAAAGTACAATATATTTACAATAAATATTAGAAGATTAAAGAATTAGGAAACACGCTTTTAAATAGTGGTAAAAGGCTTCAATAATACTGTAGACCCTGACAGCCTAATATTAATATTGCTAGTATTTAAAGTGTACCCACGCCCAACGAGTGAATCTACGCCATTGGAAAGTATTTAAAAGGAAGTTATAGGCTACGATGAACAAATTCAAGGAATTACGGGAAAAATAGATCCAGCGTTAAGTAAAAAATACCTTTACCACTAAAACCAATCCCACGAAAATCGACTTGTTTACCTTGCCCTTACAAAGTAAAGTCCTCGTATAACAGGAGCTAGGTAAATAAAATAGCCTATTAGCAATCTTAAGTATCACTAACCCTGACATAATGATTTAAATTGCTAACGGCTCCACGATATTTCGCATTACCTAAGTTGAACCTTACATCAAAACAATTCACAATGGCAATGAAAACCTTTCAATTGAACAAATTAACTAATAAGACTTTTATCTTCCCATCATCAACAAGCTAATAGAATATTGCTGACGCGGACGACCACTAGAAATAAAGAACGTTAGGGATGAAAAATATACATTGGGCTAGATTTAAAATAGTATTTAGGTTAATACCGGAAAAACAGACGATTAAAGCTTTATTGTAAAACTTTAAGCACAAGACATTATGAAAACCTCTAGCAAATCTTGTAGAAAAAGAATAAAAATAATATGAATGGATTCCTAACTCGAAAAGTTGTACAATTTGTACCTAAAGATAACCTTAACTTTGAAAACCCAAATATCACGATCTTTAAATCGAGGATTATACACAAGGTCAAAAGTAAAACTACTGGAAAACCCTACGAAAATTCACGTTTAATCGCTTAAAGATATGATAATAAAAGCAAAAACGTAATTCTTAGATACTCGCCAACAATTAAAAAATTGATAAGTATTTAATAATCGCCTTGATAACAAGTTCGTTAAGAAAACCTATAGGGAAATTCACCCTTCATATCCACAATATAACGTGAACATACACGTGAAAAAAACCAATTTTCAACGAATTATATTATAAGAACTACTATAGAAATTACGAAACAAATATCTTTTATATGGACATCATAATATATCCCTATATTTAGTAAGCGGTCACACTGTAGGGTGTACTCTTACAGAGTATATAATAACATATCACGTTGAAGGATGCACTTTTTAAAAGTGCATGATAGCATGTCACGCCTTAGGAGAGACGTTGGCAAAGTTTAGGGTAGAGTACCACGTTCCAAGTGATATCTTATAAACTTTTACCTTAGGTGTACACTCTTTAGATGCCTCTTTTATATTTTAATTATCTAATAACTTACCTCATCACTTGAAATACTATACTGTTATCTATTTATGTTAATGTATAGAGACCTTACCGATATTGATTAGTAGTCGACTCTATCGACTATGGATAACCTAGGAAAAAAGAGACAAATTTTAGTAAAATACTAATGGCGGAGTTTTATAGAGGTCCTAATGGTTGCATGATTTGATATTACAATGTATAATAAATATATGAGAGTGTTGAAATATGTGGGAGCGATTTTGAAACCCAAAGCATAGAAAGATTGTAAACCCTAGAGTGATTTTAAAAAGGATAATTTTAGTACAATATGATTAATTCGGTTGGTACTTCTTTATTATTGAAACTCCTATTACATCATTAGTTAACTCTGTTGGCGTTTTGGATGTATTCTGGTAGTTGTTAGAGAGTGTTTTACTACTTATCAACCATATAAGCTATTAAGTTTTGGATTCTCTCGTTGAAACTTATTTGGAAATAACTTATGAAACGTTTCGACAAGCTTGAAGATCTCCCAAAATAACTTTTTCAGCGTATCAGAAAATTTGGAGAGCGTTTGAAACGGCTTTTGAAGTGTTTTGACAATTACCCTAAGCTCCGAAAGCAGTATTTGAAGCATTTCACCAAAATATACCAAGCGTTTAAAGTGGCTTTCAACGAGCTTACTCAAAAATATACCAAGCGTTCAAAGTACTTTTCGAAGCGTTCTAGTACATTTTATGATCGTTTAAGACAGTATTCGAAACTTTTATATATTAAACAAGTTTAAAGTAACACCTAGCGTTCCTATAACATTTTAACTAGATTTTACATACCATTTCAACCCTTTCATACTTACTCCCTACTTTGAATACCTGATTTTCTTTTTAGCCTAACCCCGTTCAACTTACTATATATCAATTGGTGAAGTTGTCATTTGCGACTTTTAAGTTTACTAGTTACTTAGATAGTGTAGCGTTTGTAGGTGCTAAATAATTAGTTTAAAACACTTGAATATTTTGTGATTACATCTTATTTGAAACGCTTCAACGTATTTCATTTATATTTTATGTATGTATTGTATTCTTTTCTTTAACTTATTATTTCGAGACCTCTTTGGACACACTATTTTCAGCATATAGAATACCCTATCATTACGTTTTATTTATATTAGCTCCTTGCATAAGATAACCTCGCTTTTATGACACTAACTTTAATGAGTTTGGCTGAGTCCAGCGAATGCATACACCTCTTGTTCCAGTATACAATGATTGAAAGAAGCGTTTTCTAACTTATTAGCTTGAATATATGAGATAATGCCGTTGAAGCACCGGTGAAGAATTTGAACTTTTGGGCGATAAATACGTATATTACAAACGTGAATTTTCTTTATGGGGAAGAAAAGGCTTTAAGGCTCAGTGTATTTGATAATTTCTAAGAAGAATTTTAAAATTAAACGTTGGAATTATGGTATACAGTGTACAAATCGATTTCCAAAGTATTACGAGTATAGTTACATAGTCAATAAATTAATACACTAGGAGGTAGATACGGCTGTATTGTAAAATCCCTGTTTCTTACGGTTTAATTTAATGAAATACCAGATTGGAAAAAGAAGGAAGTCTTGTATGTAGACTTTCTGAAAGGATATTGGCTGGCGAAACGTAAAAAATAAATTATTAAAGAAATGTAGAAAAACATTTAAAAAGGAAATACTTTATGTACGAAAAGCTCAAGACGTTCTAAAAGACTAACCGCTTTTTTCGGTAATTAGAAGTAGTTTTCAAGATAGATAGAAGAGGAGGAAAAGCCGCGAAGATTATCTGCTATTCGGGTTGAATACGGACCTTTTCCAGTAAATAATTTTAAAGGGGGACGTTGGCCAAGCTACTTTCCAAACGTATTTGACGCCTTTCATAACGATAATGAAAACGTCCCGAATAAGGAGGAAAAACCGCGAAGGTTATCTAATTTCGGGTTGAATACGGACCTTTTCCAGCAAATCATTTTGAATAGGAACGTTGGCTAGGCTACTTTCCAAACGTACTTAATGCTTTTCTTAACGATAATGAAAACGTCCCGAATAAAGAAGACGGCGTTTGTAGAGGAAATATAAGAAACGATAAACGATTATATGAATTTTATGGCCTGATATCTATAAACCATAACTTATATTGCTACTTTTCACTATACCGGTTTTCTATGAATGAAATTAACCTTATAAAATTTACAAATTTTGCTAAGTTGTGGGATAGGAGCGAAAGTTACAGCAGCGAATCCTATGATGTATTCAATGACAAGATTTGTATAATTTTAAAAATTTGTAAAAACCTGGATATTAAGCCTTTTTCGTTTATATTATCTTGCCCAGTCTTTTCATTTAGCCTTCTAAAAATATTGTATGTAATATTAAACATAAGTAGTAATATTTTCAAATTGTTAAAAACGCCTAAAAATACATTATAACGTTAAGATTAATTATGAATCATACGATAAGAACTGTACGTGTCTTATATATGAGTTTATTAAAAATTACAGCAATATAATAAATAAAAGACTATAAGGCGTATTGATTACCATATTAGCGAAGTTAACAAATTATTAGACGGCGTTTAGACTAGAGTATAAAGGCAATAAACTATTTATTTAAGTAGTCACTAAATCATATAGTAAAAATCTGAACTTTTATTTTTTATTATTTCAATCGAAAAATAATAAGAGATTTTTATACGAGCTTCATAACAGCACCTAGAACTTCTATATACCAATAATCAATCTTTGGATTAATGTTTGTAACTGAGAAGGTTAAAGACCAAATTTTATAAATTAGAAAAATGGATTTCGCTAAAATTATTTACCATATTTTAAATCGGCGATTGAAAACGTATTTAAGAAAAACCCCAAGTACGGGTATAAGAGAGATGAATACTAAGACAAAAACCCCTGAAATCGACGATAAAGTGAGTATTAACAAAGTTGTCCCTATAATTAAGCATAAGACTTACGACATATACTATTATATTTATGTAAACGTATAGAAAGAATTGAAAGTTCCTAAGAACAATATATTATATATAATAAGGACGGTAGTTAGTCGATTAACTATCTGGTATACAAGCAGGTTCTAGTTAAACAATAATTTTAAACCGATTACCCGCATGAATAGTAAACGCAAAGAAATTTTATAACTATTGGTAATGTCACAAGCCTATAATATTCATGTGAATATAAGGTATTTGAAGAGTAATCAGAATGATTGGTATTGTAGTATAAAAAATATATGTTAAAAAGAATTATCTAGATATGTACGCCACAGGTGAGGGCTTATAAGCTCTCTACTAAGAGCGTATTACTCTGTAATAGTCCTTTTAGACCGATCCACGCATTGTTGTCGGTTTGGAATAGTCATTTCAGACCAATCCATACATGATGCACTTTGCGTCTTACAAGAGTACAGCCTGCAGTGTAACACGTTATCATGTACTCTGAAGGAGTGCACCCTGTAATAGAGTATACTACTACTTGACCTATATATACTATCTATAAGGATATATAGTAATATCCATATAGGCAATCTTTTTTTCTTTTTTATATACTCCGTACCTATAGCCTAATAGTAACAGTATTATTTATAGTATTAATTGTAATAGGTCCAAATTAATAGTTTCTGTAGTAATAGTGTTATTACCGTATTAATCGTAAAATGTCTAAGTTAGCAGCTTCTGTAGTAATAGTGTTATTATCGTATTAATTGCAAAAGGTTCAAATTAGCAAATTCGGTTAGAGTTAGTAAAGTTTAACCGAGGTAGTATTTCAAATTCGGCTAAAATTAACAAAGTTTAGCCGAAGTAGTATTTATAATTTAGGCTTGGTTAGTATCGTCAAATAGGGGCGATATAGTTAGTAATAGCGTTTTTTCGTAGTTGATAAAAGTAACTACACTGGTGTTGAAGGAGTTAATTACATAAGGGTAATTGCGTAAGGGTAATTATGTAATTACGTATTGAGTTAGTATAAAAAGATGTATCGTTATCGGCTGAAGTAAAACTTCTTTTCTTTTTCTTTTAAAGGCACGTAATCTTCACAGATACAAGTCCCTATTTTAATTTAACCTTTATTCCCCTTAACTAAACAAAGCTATATCCCCGTTTCCCTTTATTTTTTTAACTAAGACAAACCGCTGAAATATATAGATTATTTAACCAATACCTATAACTAACTTTTCCTCTGTCCAAATAACGCATAAAAACCGAACTATAAAACGCCATCTAGAGCGTAAGCAACGGAGCGCTGCCGCCGCTGTCGCTTCCGTTACTGTTGCTTTTACCACTATCACTAAAAGAAGTAGCCTACCCTCCTCGGGCGATATTTTCTCTATTACCGCCACATCGCCAGCCCCTGCTACCCCGCCCGCCACCACGCCACTAAGCCTTGCCGTTACCACCATTACGCCGCCTAGTCCCGCCGCCGCTACACCGCCCAGCTTAGCCGCCGCTTTCTCCTCGCCCTTCCCCACCGCCGTCGTCCAGACCTCCTCCTCCCTCTCCTCTCCCTCCCCTTTTCCCAGCTTGGGGGAGGAATAAGGGGTTTCTAAGGTTATAAACCTTACCCTTTCCTTACGGGTAAAGACTCTATCACCTGTAAGGGCCCCTTTACGCCATAAACATATCTTAACGTAATTACGACAAGGTATATATGTATTGATCCCTTCGTTTATAAGCTTTTAACTCTTTTTTGTTATAAATAAGAAATACGAGATAGATTTCCTCTATTACTTTAAACTCCATATTGTTAGGGTACGCCATAAAGCCTTTTTAACACGTTAAGCGTTAAAGTAACATACCCTGGTCTATAATTTTAAGTCGTTAATAAATATGCCTTACGTATCCTATATAGCGTCCGCGGTCACGGGTAAGTTTATTAGCGATTGTTACAAAAAAAAGGGCTATTTGGCTCGTTATTACCGTTATAAACGAATTAACAACTCGTATGCCTCCGTTCCATTAATTTTAAGCCATAAACTGAAGCCGTGTTATACGCCCACTAATTCTTTAATAAGTTGTGACCGAATGTTAAAACTTTATTTAGTAGAAAAATTCCGTTTGGGGCGATTCGAAAAACAAATCGTTGTAAATAATTAAAATAAGCCGATATTAATTAGTAATAAGCATTAACCGGAAAATTGGGGAAACAGTAGTCGTCGTCGCCGCTTCCAAACAGGGTCTACATATATACTACACGGGCGAGTTTAACGACGTTATCGTATGTTGCCACAAAAACGGTAATCCCTTCCTTATACCTTTGCCTAAAGGTATAATTAATAAAGCGTAAGGCTATATTTTCGCTAAAGTTCATAACGTCATTAACGGTAATAACGATAAAGTTAATATAAAAGATGAAAACGACGGGGAGGATGGCAAAGACGCGATGTCATCACCCTTTCCCTTTAATAGTAAATAAATACCCCTGGGGTCGAGTCGGTATACCCGGCTATAGTATAATACGTTATATAGTAATTTTATAACTTTGAAGAAAATAATTATTTAAAGTAATTAACGAAATTTGCAGCGTTACGATATCGTGAAAAAATAAAAGAAATGAAAAATCGTAAGTCGACGTAATTAGTTGTATTTAATAAAGGCAAAATCGGCGGTTGGAGCGAATATTTTATTTAAATAAAGATAAATCGTAAATTGGTACGAATAGTATCGATGAGCTAATTCGAATCGGCGAAAATTGGTATAATGTAATAGCTTAGTAAAATTGTAAAACCTTTTTAATAACCTTAAAAATGACGTATTTTCAAATATAAGAATTTTTAGCACGCTATTTAGTACAGCTTTTATTATTACATTTACCGGGTTAGATTTGCTTTTAATTTATCTTTTCTTTTCGATTTTCTATCGTTCGTACGATTAGCGTAATGATTTAATATAGATCATTAACTACTTTTTATTTGTAATACTTAATTTAACCAAACACTTATAAAATGAAAAGGGGTTAATGTAAACGATAAAAAATGAAGCGTAAATTAAAGTTAAAAAAAGTTATCCGAACCGTTATCATTATAATAATACACGAATCCAAGTCAATAATTATTTTATAAACTTTAAAAGTCAGGACGTTTCGTATACCCATTATGTATTTGGTAAAGCTTTAGTAAATAATGTTTTTTTTTAGAAACTTAAAGTCGTTTTGGGCTAGTATTTCGTTATCGAAGACTAAAAAGAAATAGATTTCGAATTTATAATCGTTATTATTAGCAATGGAGCCGTTGGGGAAAAAATAGCTTTATAGTAAATATATTTGATAATATTAATTATAAACCGCGTTTTAAATTATTTCTTTACTCCGAAAAACGTTTGTCAAACGCCCTATATATATTATTTGTCGATTCGGTTCAACATTATAAAACGATGAAAAGTTTAAATATTACCTTTAGTTATATTATAAAGACAACTTAAACACCACGTATACTTTAATATATTTATTCGTCGGCTCGTTTTACGTTATTTAAAATAATAGGGGTAACTTTATTTCATTACCCCTTTTACGTAAAGTTTAAAATGCTGTTTCGAAAAGTAATCTTAATACTATTAAAATAGATTACGCTGTTATTTTATTAAAAACGTTTTATGGTTAGCTTTTAAACTGGCTTTTAAAATTTACAATTTTGAGATACAGAAAACGAAAAGTTATATAACGTTAAGGTGTCGTTTATATGTATACCTATTAATATAAATCCCTTCTAACGGGCCATTAATATTAATAGGCATGTGTTAAAAATAAAGTTAATTATTTCGAGTTGTTTTTTATAATATCTTTAATAGGTGTTATACCAGTAAATACCTGTTTCAGCTAAGCCATAAAGTGGTTTTATAATATGTAAAATCGTATTAAGTATGTAATACTATCTAAAGTCTTTGAGTATATCGGCGTAAATCCATCGTTTTAGCAGTTTCTTGGATTAGGTTAAGGTTTACGTTATATTTCGAGGCTTAAAATAGAAGTTATATAGAATATTAAAGGAGGAAACGAACGTAAAAATCAGGCGATAATTAACCCGTTGTAATATAAGTGATTAAATTATAATATTCTTTTTATTTTTGTCGTTATAACCATTTATAATGAGGTGGGTTTTTTGGTAAAGTTTTCCGTCTTTATTCTTAACTTCGTGGATAAGGCGATTTAAAAATATTTTATAGTCGTTGTAAAAGGTTAAGTTAAAACGTTTAAAACGAAATACACTTTAATCAATAAAAGCTAAGATTTCCGTCTGGGTAAATTATACGAATATGTTACTTAAGGTAATAATAGTACCTTTATAACGAAGATTCAAGTTAAATTTACGGTTTTCCATTTCCTTTTACGCATTAAAGGTGTTTTTAAGTTTTCGAGGTAAAAAGGCGTTTTTGACGTAGAGGTTTTAACGGGTTTAATATAAATAAGCCGTTCCTATTTATCGTAGTTGAGCTAGATTTACGTTTTAAAGGTATGGCTAAAGTTAAATTCGATTTAAATTCATCGAGTAAGGTAACGTTTTATAGGTGGTTTTACTCGTCTTACGATTTTAAGCCGTTTATTTTTTATCTCACTTTTGTATTTTCGTACAATTTTTTAACAAAAGAAACATATTCTGTTAAGTAAATGAACAAATATGTTATAGCTCTTAAATCCGTCAATCCTTTAAAAGCTAATTTATCTATCTTCAAGCTTTTAAAATAAATCTCTGGATTATAATAATATGTATAATATATTAATTTTGTGTAGGCCGTTCCTTATAACCAACATTCTTAACATATTATCCTTTACTTGTAATAAGCAATAATACGCTATAGATTTTACTATCATATTGGTTATTTACATTGTAAATAGTAATAAGGTAAAGTTTATATGGATTTTCGAGTAGGAACCAAAAATAAAAAGCGTAGGGATAAGCCTATTTAGGTTAAAAGTATTGTTATAAGCGTTAACCTTTATTTAAAAGATAGATTCCTTAAAACTAATACCTTTTAGTTTTCTCAAGAATACTATATATGTTTTTTAGTGGTTTATAATATCGTTTACACATTTCAATACCTTATAAGGCTTTCACCAGGATTTACCTTTATTCGATACCGATTATCCGAATTTTTGTACGTTATTCAATGAAATTAAAAGCTTTTTCAGCATCGTACTTAATTTAGTTAAAGGGCCCAAGGTAAACGTTTAACAAAAAAATAATTAAAAGGTCCTAATAATCTATAACAAAAACGTTTGGTATAAACTAAATGACTTAAAATAATACAACCATATCGATGACATAAAGAACCAGTTAGTTATTTAGGTATGTAATATTAATATTTACTTTGTAATTAAAGTTTATATCGTTTTAAAAACAAAATTTAACCCATCGTAGGGCTTATAAGTAAATTTAGCATTTATAATGAAACTTTTCGATAACCTTGGATACGTTTTTCCTTATATTTATATAGCTTACAACGTAAAATAAACGTAAAAGGCGTTTTATAATTAGGTATTCGAATCGTCGGTACAAAGTTTGTAATTTGAGTTAAATTAATTTAGTAACCCTAAGTATTCATATTTCCGGGAAAAACTATAAGTAGCTGAATTTAAGCCTAAACGGTACAAATACTCCGTTTAAAACGCAAATGAGTTAATTAGTCGTATTCTAAACCTCAATTCCAATCTTATTTATATTAGTTAATAAAAGCAGAAATGGCGTTTTAAAATTTATTACGTAAAATTAAATCGGTTCGAAACGCGTATTTATTACGATTATTCTGAACAATGTTGCCTTATCTTTATTAAATAGAACCTTTCGATATTCTCTTATTTGGTTCAACCAAAATTTCGAAAATTTAGCCGTAAATACGTCGAATTATTGCTTTTCGGTCGTCGAAATCTCGATTACGCCAGTATTAGGTATAATACCTTGAAACCTGGTTTCGTATTTATTTAAAAAGGTAAATTACGACGTTATATTAGCATTAAGCACTTTATTCACATAGTTCAAACCTATAATAAATAAAAAAGATATATTTTATAAGCTGTTTAAAATAACTTAAGCGTTTTTATCGTTGTAGGCTAATAGGTAAGTATCGTATTATTTAAAGTCGTTTTTTTCGGATATGTTTCATAAAGTTATACATCGAATCCCTTATCTACACCTTCATATTTCGTTACGTATATTGTGAAATTAGCGTTCATTCGATCTTCAAAATCGTATTCAGCTTAAAATTATCGTTTAATTCGAATTTATTCGTAAACGGAGTGGTTTATAAACCAGTAGCCGATTTTGGCGTATACAATACACCTCTTTTACAAACTTATAGGGCTTCATATATCTTTTCGCAAGTATTACTATAGTTTCGATACGTTTTTTCTATTTTCGAACGATCGTTCTTATATTTTAATATTAGTACTTCCTCTTTAATACGTATACTTTAGGCGTTTATTTTACCTTAGGTAAACCTTGAATATTATGTTTTAAACGTGCTAAATAATTTCGGCAAGGTTTGTTTTGGTAATTTAAATGTTCTATTTAATTTTATAATTACGAATATTCATTCGAGGCTTACTTGTTGACGTATAAAGGTTTCGAACGATGTTTTAAAGCTTATATAAAAGGCTTCCAAATCCTTTCCTGGTTTAAAAAGTGTAAAGTCGAAATACGGGTTTTTACGATAGGTTTTTATTACTACTTAAATAAATAGTTTATCGCCTTTATATTTCGGTTCGAAAGTTACTTGATACTTTCAGAACTTCGGTAAAAAAGCGATAAGGATTTCCTATAGGTTTTTATCGGCGTTTTCCCATTGAGGTTTCACGAATTCTTAGGTTATAACAGTAAAGTTTTTATCGTAAAGCTTATAGTTAATTTCTGTATTAAAGTAGGATTTGAGGCGCTTATAATACTTTACAAATGTATTCACTCACGTAAAATAGTATATGTATTATTTTTTAACTTATTTGAAAAGTATACCGAATAAAATAATATGGAATTGAGATAACTTAATATTTATTTCTTTTATTTATTAAGTATTATTCGTATTTTGTTGTTAAATACGTTGTATAGCTTACCACTATAGTTATTATCCTTATTTATAGTATGGTAAAGTTAATTAACTTTATAGGGTCGTTTTTATCTGTGTAGAAGCAATGTAGTGGGAAATTGTGGTAAGGGTTGTAGTTAATAGTTATTGGTCCGTACGGTATGTATTGGCGGTTAACGCCGTTTATTATTTCTTGGATAGGATTGTTTTTCGTGTATTGGCCGATTATCGTTTTTTAAGGCGGGTTAATCTTTACGTTTCGGCTGATTATATTATAGTTGATCGGGTAGTCTTTAGCGTTCTGGGTGTGTTTTTGTTTTTGCGTCGGTTTAAAGTCGTATTTCTAGGGAGTTTAGTATTCGACCCTCGTTATAAACGATCATTACGATACTTCCTCCTCTTTTATTGATTCCTCCAGTTTTGTTTTCGCTCCTTGGCAAGTGTTTAGCCTTACTTAACGCCGTATCCTAACCTATGGTAGTTTTTTTTATAATCCAGGTCTGTAACCTTAATTAAGCGTTCCTAACGTTTTCTTTAAGCAGTGTCCCTTTACAAACTTTCCTTTTCCTACTCCATTGTCCGTCTATTTCGGTATTTGTATCAGCTATACCGTTATAAACAGGGCTTTTATGATACGGCTATTACTTTTACCGGATGTATTGATACCTTTATTTCGAAATTGTTTTTGTAGGATTTTCGTAATTGTATTATCCAATATTCGTCATATATTTAATAACTAATTCTTAAAATCTTTTCTAAAATCTTCGAATTAATCGCATCCTTTAATTTCGTTATTATAGTAGTTGAAAATCATGTTCGTAACATAGGTATTTGTCGTATAAAGGTTTCAATCCTCTACTAAAGTTTCGATTTTATTATTATAAAGGTTATGATCCAGATATTTAAAGATATTACTGCGAAATAACATATATATAGAAAGTTACTTCATATATTCGTTAGCTTTTAATAGATTTGTTATTAGTAAAGCTATCATGTGTTCCTATAGGATAACTTATATATAGTTTAAAATAGTTCAATGCCTAGGGTAATTAGGAAAATAGAAAGAAAATAAGGTAATAAAAGCGGTTGAAATAATGTTTGCTAATGTTTACTAATATTTACTAAAGTACATAAATTTTAAACGATTAGTAGGGCGTGACTATAAACTAGTTGGGCGTTTTAAATTAGTTTTATTAACGTTTGGTCGCACCAAGTTAGCTGAATTATTAGGGAAAAACTTGAAAATTATAAAAACTGAATTTAGAATGTATAGGGCGAACATAAAAAAGTAGGTAGGGTAAAGGGAATGTAATTATGTAGTCTGGTTTTTGAAGGTCAGTTTGGATTAGTATATTTTAGCAGAACTTAGTAAAGGAATCGGTTGGGTTTTTGGTTTGTAACCGATAATGTTAAGGCGGTCGGTTTGGTAATTCGTGTGTAACCGATTTTGGTAAGGCGATCGGTATGTATTATCGAAAATCGGATAGGTTTTAGCGAAGAGTTTCGTAACTCGGTAGGTTTTGGCTTGCGTGGCCTGATATATAATAGGAAGCCTTTTCAAAAGCCTCAGTTGCTCTTTTAAAGCGCCAATACAAGTTGACGGTTAATGGAACGGGGTCAATCCTTTTAAAGTTACTCCGAATCTTATAGTCTTGTAACGCTTCATATTTTTCGGCGCTTCCGCGTAATTTCATACTCCTGTATAGTTCTTATAAGACGTAGTGTTAAAGCATAGGTAATTGGGACCGCTATAATATCTCGCTATAGGTATTTATCGTGTATTTGTTTCTTATTTCCAAGGATGTCTATAGTAGACCGAGTTGACTACTAATTAGTGTCGGTAAAGTCTTAAGCTTATAATATTTACGAAAAAAAAAAAGTTTTTTGAATAGTAATCAGAATAATTGGTATTGTAGTATAAAAGAAGATATGTTAAGAAGAATTATCAAGAGGTGTATGCTACAGGTGAGGGCTTATGAGCCCTCCGCCAAGAGTATATCACTCTGGAATAGCCTTTTTCAACAAATCCACGCATTGCTATAGGTTTGGAATAGCTATTCCAGACCGATCTATGCATGATGCACTTTGCGTCTTTCAAAAGTGAAGCCTGCAGTGTGACATATTATCGTTTACCTTACAAGAGTGCACCCTAAAATACAGTGCACTACTACTTAGCCTATGTATACTATCTATGAGGATATATAGTAATATCTACAATAATCTATACAGCTGATTATAAAGATATTAAAAAGGATTTCGACGTTCATTCGTACAATTATACTTTTGAAAAAAACTCGAAGAAAGTCAAGATTTTTGTAACTATTAAAGATAAAAAAACGGATGAACGACTATTTACAAACCTGTAAAATACCTTCTTTTTACATAAAGTAGATTTGAATGGTAAAAAGAACGTAATTAATGCCTACATAACATCAAAATTCACATCATTTAATAGGTATAGTAACTGGTTTCAACGCGATATACTAAACAACGATGTAAGAGAAATCTCAACCATTGAAAAAAGATAATTTAACGCTTTCGCGGTAGGGTTTCCTGAATTTCAATTGTTCTAGATAGGAAAACAATGAAAAGTTTTATTTGTTAAAGGTAAAACGTCGTTACTTGGTATAGTAATAGTAAATATACAATTCGAACCAGTAAAACTTTATATAATGAATTTGAAAATACCATTTCTGTTTTTATCAGTTAATACAAATAAACTCGGAATTAAAGTACAAAATACAATCAACCAATTCATTCCCGCTTCAGATAGTATATTTGTACCTTTTCGTTCAAAGATTGAATACATATGACTTTTTTCAAAAATATGTATAATCGAAGTTATTTACTTAATACAATTAAATCTATATATATTATACCTATCATTTGGATATATGGTTGCGAATCACGTTCTGCAGCTTTTTATAAAACAGACCCTATGTATATAAGAAAGAGAACCTTAAAAACTATTAAAGGTCTTTTTTTATAAATGCTAGCTGTACTTATAGACATCACGATAGTTGAAATTTTTCCTTTAAAATAACGTTAACTGTAACTAACAGGTCATTATAAATATAATATAACTTAACTAATACTCTGTTATTTACGCTGCTGACACTACAAAGTCATACTAAGCTGCGAAATTTATACAACGTTTTTGTAACAGATTGTTGAAATACGTTGATTAATTACTAAACAAACGTTCATTTCAAACTTCGGAGCTGGATTACCCACAATACAAACACAACTTTCGTCTTTATTAAATGACGAATCAAATATAAAATAACCGAAAACAAATTCAAGTAAATTCCAGTAAAACGTTTTAGAGTATCAACAGGTATAAATAACACTACGAACCGCTTCAAAAAGAATAAATGGTTTTATCTAGAGAATCAACAAAAACTAGCATAAAAGAATCAATACTTTAAATAGCTGTAAACTCCGTAAACAACACTTTTGGACCAAATAGCTTAATTCATATATTCTTTATTTCTGGTACTTATCCCAAGTTATATACAGATTCTATACCATTACAAGTCACGATATAAATAGAAAATTTTGTAACAAAGCTTATGTCAACTCTACGTTCTATAAAAGTTAGTAATAATATTTCACAAGAGTTATTGACAAAAAAAGGCACACGGGAAACAGGCGTTTTAAAACTTCCGTTATAATCTAAAGGAATAGTTTGGCAGAAAAATTGAATTAGCCATTGGGAAATCAACGGTATAATAAGATACAAAATATTTGTAAACTTATGAAAAGATAAGAATTTTTTTCGCTAAATAATATCGAAAAAGTATGAAGCCGAAAAAGTGGACGATAAAACCCTTAAAACGTAATTTACCGAAAAATAATAACCGTACTACTCTTATAATGTCGTAAACTACACTCCCTCGAAATCTTTATACCCTTTGAATTCCCTTATATTACCACTGCCACCATACTAAAACATACAATTTATGCCGTCAAAGCTGGTATTACGGTAACGAAAACCTCCGCTTAGTTTAAAAAACGAAAGATGTTTTAAATATTTTGTTATAAACCCCATTATCACCTGAAAAAAAGACGACGAACCGTGAGTTAAATACAAAACCTTTTTGGAAGAACGTTATTACAGCCTTGTTTAACTCTTTAAAAAAGTCTATCTATAAAAGAATCGTCGCATTAATCGAACAGGGCGTCGTTCGACTTAAAATTGATTTAGAAATTTAAGACAATTATAAAATCTTCCTTAACCAATAAATCTAGAAAGTAAAGAATAAAACCGAGAAGCCCTATAAAAACCCGTTTTGTATTCAAAGGATATAATAACGTTGGAAAAAAAAGATAATATAACCTAATCACCTACTTTATAATAAGCGAGCCACCATTTAATTTTAGTGTTTACCATTTACTTATAGTTTTCTCTCAACCTTTATTTTAAGGTTTGAGATATTATATAAGCTTATAAATAATTACAAACACTTTAAACGATATACTTGCATATATTTGACTGTAAAGCTTCAAAAACATCATTTATTAAAAAAATCATATATATTTTAAAGTATTTTTATAACTTTCATAAAATTGGTATATACTAGTTTAATAACTATGAAAAGAATTATGAAAAACGCTTCAAAATAACCGAGTTCACCTTCAGTCCTTACTTACTAATTTTAACACCACATTTTGAAAAAATTATATTTATTTGAATAGAAACGGAAGATACACTTATATTTCATAATATGTTGTTTTCCATGGTATAAAAGAAGAAGCTTTTAAAGGCGAATTTAATGGAGAAACCTAAAGTAGACCTAATGACATACCGTCCAATTAACTTTCAAAACGTAATCATTATACCTTTAAACAATCTTTTAAAGCTTATATGCAACAGATGATGAGTAGAAGTTACCAATATCAATTGAACAACCGCAAAGAAGGTTAACAATATAAATACAAACCTACAAAAGATGTTTGGGTTATATCTATCATATAATCGAAAACGGCGTTCAACCTTCTTATTTTTGCAAAATATTAAATAAACCAACCAAATAATATATGTAAAGCGTTAAATAAACGCCTTAAATAGTAAATTAGTAATCCGAAATGCAAGTTTCACCTTATACAATTTAATATACGTATAATAAAGTTATTCGTTTTCATTTATAAATTCTTCACTAATAACCACTACAAGTCATGAATAATTTTATTCATTATTGATAACGGAACGCCGACCCGTAACGGATTTACCCTTTATAATAACGTTATTTATCAAAACGTGAAGAACTAAAAACGAGTCATACAAAGCATCCTCAACTTCGAAATTTATAATATAGTTAAAAGATTCAACTCTATTATTACTATAACAATAACAATTAAAATGATTATTTCGAACCTTAATTTAAAACCCCTCGCTTTATTTATTTATATTAACACTTATTCCCTTTGGACATACGTTGTTGAATTCAGTATTACGAATGAAAAGCGCTTTATAATTGATATTATAACCTTACGCGAGTCATACAAACGCCGAGAAATAGAAGAAAAAAATCATTTGAGGTAAATAGAACTTTACGAATATAATAACTAAAGGCAAACCGAATAAGGTATTAAAAAATTTATATTTACAAGTACTCCATTCGTTGACATTACTACAGAAATTTCACGACTTGACCGTAGATGAGAGTACTAATGTTTACCCATTTTTCTATATTATACCTCGTATTTATCGCTTCCATTTTGCATAGGTGATTTACTACATCTTCAATATATTATCACTTTTTGTATTTGATATTTTCCGTTTTATTAACAAATTATTAATTTTTCTATTTACCATTCATCACTTGCTTTATAATATTTTTTTATTAATACAATCTATTTTAATATAACTATCTACACTAAAGCTGTTCAAAATCGAAAAATCTAAAAGATAGCAGTTATTCACTGCCAATGGGGGAAGGGGAGGTAGGGGCTACATCGTCGTACTTCTCCCGTCCTCGCTGCCTTCGTTGTCGCCATTATCGTCATTATCATTAGCATTATTGTTACCGTAGACGCTGTAATCGGCGACATCGCTAGGAGGAAGGCTGAGTGCCTCCCAAACCTTAGGCCAAATAACGTTTAGACAAAAGTGAGGAACTAGTTCTCCTTCTTTATGAAGACGTATAATAACGTCGTCGAACTTACTTATATAATATATATGCAAACCCGCTTGCTAAACGGTAATAGCAATTGCCATTTCCTTCGGCCGCCAGTTAATTCTTAGTAATAGTTAGTTTTGTTTTGTTTTATA
Source organism: Anisogramma anomala (assembly GCA_038502455.1). NCBI lineage: Eukaryota > Fungi > Ascomycota > Sordariomycetes > Diaporthales > Gnomoniaceae > Anisogramma > Anisogramma anomala. Next base: position 13,926,384 of record JASMMZ010000004.1, on the reverse strand, counting down.
TATAAAAAGAAGTTTTTTTTTAGAAAAACCACAACTATAAATTTAAAAAAATGGATTTTAAAAAGTTAAACCCAGGATTACGTATTTTCAAGATGAATATTTACTGTGAAAACGATGAAAGCGTAATAAAGCCTAGACTTATAACCTTAACACTACTAGAACTGAAACATATCTGTTACTAGTCAGTTTGCAACGAAAACAACGAAACGAATTACCCCTACTTTAACGGTATTCGCTAATAAATTTACCCGCAATGATGAACGTAAAGTTCGACATATAAAGAATATACATTTTCAGTCCGGGGATGCAAATTAGAATACGCTACTTTAAAGTTTTATATGTTAAAAAAAAAAAAACTTCGGAACGTATCCTCGGAAAACACGCTTCGAAACAGTTAAACCGCTGCTCTATCTCCACCTCGTTTAATAAACATTAATATAATACGATTTAAAGGGATAATTATTACTCATCGCATTAAAACTCTATAATATTACATTTATAATAGTAAGGAGCTGCTACAAGTAGAGGAGTTCTTACCTGTAACGAAAAGTTAATATTTATAATCTTACAAAACCTTCTTTTTTACCCTTAGGGGTTAAGGGAAGAAATGAGGGGGAGAGAAAGAAGGAAAGGAGATGTGGATTATGATATTAGCGACGACGGGCAGCGAGAGGATAAAGTTGAAGATTAAGGATATAGTCAATTTGTTAGAGCTAGTGTTAGTATTGGTATTAGCCGTGTCGCGGCATATAACCGCTGTTATAACCTTTGCTTGATTCTGTTATAGCGTCAAACGGCGCCTTTTAACTCTAGTTTTACGCAACATCTGTTAAAAGAAACGACTAGAACATAATATTAATTAAGTGATTAATCCATATAAAAACGCCAAATAACTAATCGAAAATGAATGATGTAGGCATATAAACGCCGAATAGCAATTTAGAAGCTTATCTTGGAGGTGGAGGCACGTCGTTAAAGGGATTTTTTCAAATAACCCGATAGCAATACATCTTTCTATACTAACTACAAAATACGTAATATCAACAATTATACTTTTACAATCCCACCATTATAATGATCACTAATATTCACGAATAACTTTTTAAACCCTACATTATTATTATTACCAAAACAACTTATAAGGGACTTAAACGAATTAAATTACTATTATTATTAAGATAACTAATCAAGGGTTTGGTGGAATTATATTATTAATACTAAACGACTCGTCAATAGTTTGAAAAAATTGTATTTTCATTACTGGATCATGAATATAGAGCTTTCCAAAGAATAAAATATTATCTGTATATTTTCATTACATATCACTTTGGTTAGGAATCGGTCCCGTTGTAACGATCACCCTTTTATAGTATATAATAACTTGTTATGCTGTAGGATACACTCTTGCAAAGTTTATGATAGTGTGTTACACCCTAGTAGAGACGATAGCAAAGTGTATGATAGAGTGCAACGCTCCAGGTGAAAGCTTATAAGCTCTCACCTAAGCCGTGAATTCTTCGGATGCCTCTTCTATCTCTTTATAATCCAATCACTTACCTTAATACTTGAAATACTATACTGTATTCTTCTTATGTTGACTTACAAAGATCTCACCAACACTTCGGAAACGGTAATACAATATATTAAACCACTATCCAGACTGTCTTAAACCAATATCTATTGCTTTCTAACCTATCAATCGAACTTTAAATCAAAGCTAGGAGTAAAATCTTTAACCTACGACCAGTTCTTATTGATAACGTAAAAGAAAAATCAGCTTAATAGGTATATAAATTAACGATACTCTCATCGTTGAAATTGTTAACTTTATAATATCGGAACAACTAACGACTAAGGACTTGAAGTTCTAAAATTACAAGCCGGTTGCAAATTTAGCAAAAGAAAATAAACTTTACTTTGACGAATCGTCAATCCGTATATTTAATATTAATATTAACCTTGGTTTTCACTAATAAGCTAGGATTCCCACTTACCTATAATTAATGAAATTAATGTAATCAGAGCTAAACGATACTTGAAACAACGCTTTTGTAATATTTATATCACTAGCCTCTGTTAATCGAAAACCTTGTATAACCTATTAATTATAGTATAAATATAAAACCTAACAGAATAAAATTTCAAATAATAAAATAAAAAGCTAAAGTGAAAAATGAGGAACCTAGATAGAGGAATAAATATAATTTCGAACTACTATTCTAAGGCTAAGTTAATAATTTGTACCGATAGTTTATTTACTAAAAATATAAAACAGTCGTTTCAAATTGGTTTTCTGATAACCCTTGTGAGTTAAAACAAACAAAAGAACTAATTTTACATCATCTAAAGCCTAATTTATTAGAGCTTTATCAAATGAAAAACGATTACACGAAGGGTGTTAACTTTTTAGGTCTACATTATCATAGCCGGTTTCGAAATAAATATAATATTGTTGGAAACATTCAGCGTCATTACTAAGTAGTTAAAAATTCCCTTCATCCCAGTGATAATTTGTACCTACTTGAGGATCCTATTAGAGGACCCTTTGAAGCTCAGAACCATTAGCAAAAAACGCTTGATAATCAATATGATAGAATTTTGTAACGCCTACAAAGGAAAAGAGATTGAGGAGTTCCGATGGATTAATGGTAAAAACAATACCGTTGATGCCATAACGACAAAGTCGTTTAATAAGGCTCTTGAAAGGTTTATAGATAATATTAGGCTAACTGTACATATCTAGGGCTAAGTTAACAGGTCATCTAACAAGATTAAGTCACGTGATAACAAAAAGTAATATCATGGTAAATTAGAAGATTGTTTGCGAAATTAGGTTAATGACTTATTTAATTTATATGATGAATTGAGAGATTTACATTTGTTTGTAACGGAAGAATTGTTCGTAGAAATTAATTAAGTCGGAATTCGAATCCAAGTGTAAATGAAAGTAATTAGGGTTAATTTAGCTGTGAAACTGGCAGGGGTTTGGTGAATTAAATAGTTTTTAATTTAGTAGTAACCGGAAAAGATTAGTCGATTACACTAGCGTGTGAGCACAAAACAAAAAGCCGCCAGTGTTGGAATAGTAGTAATTACAATATAGTAAGTCAATTTTACTTAAAGTAAAGTGAACTATATTGACTGCAAGTTGAGTTTATTATTTTATGGGTCTACTATATTGATTGCAAATTAAGGGAAATATGCGCCCACTTTATACTAGGGCATAGACCAAGCAATTGGCTATATAAATTACTGTATAGACCGGCTAGCAGTTTACCAAACCTCGAACAATACGTCTACCACCTGAGTATTGCAATAATACTGTTATTGCGACCAATCAAATAGACAACGTTACAATATCTAAAGCCCTACCAACAAGTACCATATGAATACATTAAATCGAATCAATTATTTGATATTAAATATCTTTATTGAACCTTCAAAAGTCTTTTGTTTTTGCGGATTTCAAATTTATCTTATAATCGATAAGTTATAAAGTGATTCCGATTTGTATAATGTAACGATATAAGTTGTTTATATTCTTTATTCTTAAAATCGTTATAATTTCACATCAATGATCTTGTTGATTTTTAGTAAAGTCATGGTTTATTATTTTCAACCCATGATGAAGCATTTATCACAGATATCGTCAATATTATAGATATGGATTAAATATTTGTTAAAGTTAATTTGTATACCCTTACTTGACATTATGATCGACCTATACTTTTCAAGACCTAATTATTCGATAACAAATGATTTAACTGTAATAAAATTAATGTTTATGAAAAAAATATTTATCCTCAATTTACATACCAATGATATCGAAGTTTTCATCTCACATAATCAATAAGTACGGATTGAACGTTAACGTCCTTATATTTATTTGATTCATAAAGTGCTTTTCATATATTAAACCCAGTAAATATATTTTTTGCCCATCTATGGAGAGATTTTTCATATAGTATTACCGTACTAGTAGAAAAATTATCCCTTAGTTCCTTAAGTAGTTCTAAAAGTATAATCCGTTAAAATTTTATGGCGGATTATGTATACGTTTGCGAAATTTCACAACCATTAGAGGTAAACTCACCGCTTGCGCTAGCAGTAAAACTAACAACAAGTACAACGATTTAATACTGGTTGATGTTTCAAATTATAAGCGTTTAAATAAAGATTTGAAGTTCTACTTTCTCACTATATCCTTAAGCAATGAACTTAAACTTTTTATACAGACGGTTCGAGGTTATACGCTAAATTTTGTAAATTATTCTTAATTTAAAAATAATTCCGTTTCATTCCTTCCATTCCGCCAATTATACGAGTCAGATAACTCCGCTTATAAAAAGGCTATCGATTTTAGCTCGGTCTCTTTTTTCAAAAGATTTACCCGGTATATTAATAATACCTTTAACTTGTAACTTAAAGGCTAGATCGCTATACAATCTTTTACCTCTTGATACCCAACCTATTGTATATATTCGCACATATTTATAATCATCATCGACGTCCTCCTGTTTAATATGTATCCTTCTTTTAGACTATTTTCCGCCCCTCAACATTCTATTGGCGCATGAATGATCCGTTCAGGAAAATTATATTAGTTGATACGTTCGATTTCAGAATTGTATAATTTAAAATCTTCATTTGTCTTAAGGCTTTTTAATAAGGTTTAAGTAACATAATGCGAAAAGTAAAGAAATTGTTAGCGGTTTTAACGACTACGTTTAAGTTGAAGATACTTAATATATTATATAGCTCATCATATTTAACCCTTTCCCTGCATATAAGGACTTTATTTCCATGAGATAAAGATATCACGTTCGTTATCGATAATCCGTTCCTGATGTTAATGGTGTTATGAATCTAATAACGTACTGATTCCTTATTCATTTTCTTTAAGGCTTTTCAATATGTCACAACTCGTTTTGAAGTATTTAACAATAGTGGTGATTTAGTCGTCATACTCTTATACGCTTTGAAGACTAGTAAATCTGATATAAGATCACTGGAATTAATAATATTGTTAAGTATTTTTACTTACATTTACAGTCTTACTTTGAAAGTTATAAAACTACCGATTTCTAACGCAACGATTTTATAGGTCTTTTGTAAAAGTAAGTATATCTTTTAGACCTTACTAATAACCCAATAGGCTTCAATAAAAACTATTTTTACGCTAAATCTCTATCGACTAAGTATTAATCTAAAACTCTACTGTGGAAAAGTTAATATTAGTATCGTAAACTAGTATATTTAGAGGTATTAAAAACGTTTTAATTCATTAGGAATTTAATGATTTCTATATTCTCTTTGATATAATAGTTGAATGAACTTGAAACCGTAAAACATTGTTGCAGAGTTGATAACGTAAACTACAAGCTTTTCATCTAAGTAAAATATATTAACAAAAACGTTTATCATGAAGTTTTAGATTTCTTATAACGTAAATTCAAATTTAATAGAGGGTTGTAAATGTTTTTTGTAGTAATAACCAAGATATTTAATTAACTTTAACGTTGTAAAGTCCATATATTTATAGCCAACCACCTTAAGGACTTTCTATAGCCCATTAATCAATGTATAGTTCAATTGTTGATATCATTAACGATATTTTTACTCCCTGTTAGGTTTAATACTGTTTCCTCAAGACCCTCCAGATAAAAATACAAGTATCTATATTTCAAACTCAGTAGAATCCTCTAGCCGTTACTTTTAACCAGTTGATTAATTTTAATATCGATATTAACGCTGATTTTTTTCGTTTTTTTAAAGTAAAGAAGAAAATCAGTAAAGTATTTCAAGATGTGAAAAATAATAGGTTTTATGACTATTATTACAGTTGTCGATTCTAATAAAGAGTTTTTTTTACAGAGCTAAATCCAATTCTGGCCTTACCAGTATTTCTATAGTTAAGTTTAATAATAATGTTAGTATTTCTTTATAATATGATATATTATATATATCTTTTAGTTAAGTAATGTGTTGCTTTAATGTCCTTCATAATACTTTTAAAGCCTTTCTCTGCATGGCAATTACGAATAGTAAATAAGTATATAGAATTAAGGTTTTTATAATTTTAACGAAGAGAAGTGGTTGTATCTATTAAGCGGTATGCAAAGGTGTATTTAGCCAGTTATTATGCTGCTATAGGGTTATAAATAGTAATTTTATACCAGCTAATAGCCTTAGGCTTTTTTTTCTTATCTTATACCTCCCCAAATTTAAAGTTTGTAGCCTATTTAATCTATGAATTATTAGATATATAGTAGTATTATGTATAATACATTACCTATTTATATTGGTTATTTGTAACAGTATAACGTGTTCAATAATAATTTTATTTGTTATAAATACATGATTTCTTAGTGTTTTGGTGTATCTTATATAGTTAATTTGATGTTTTTGATTTTGAGTATCCTTCTTTTTGCGTACGTTACTGTTTTTGCTTGCAGATTAATGTTTCTAGTTAATTGTATTGCCTATGCCTACCGTATTTACAGTCAATGTAATATGTATAAGCAAAGTTTTTATTATCGTCGTTAAAATTGTAAGTTTAGTGATATATACCAGATAATCTCGGTACCCATATCATAATGATTGTAATAGATGATTATAACTAGCTAAAAAGATTTTATAGGTTGCTTGAAAGTATTATAGAGCGTATTTAAAGTTTTCATAACTTGAGATAGCCAGGAAAACTTTTTGACGTAGTATATCTTCACCAGTTACCACATTTATTATTGTTTAGTAACAAAACATTAGTCAATTGAATATCTGATCAAGAATGTCTATCTCATTTGACAACTCTTCTTTATATTCTAACATATATGACTACTTGTTAATGTTTTCATTAGTATCGTACTAGGTAAGGTTGATATTATATTCTAAATAACCTTTGAAACTATCGTAAATTTCCTGAAACGACAAGCGAAAGTGATTCGATAAGTATTAAAGATAGTAATACTTAGTTTATCTGGTCAATATATTGGGAAATAGCCAATGGAAACTTGGTAACTTAATCCTTATTCGATAACAAATGTTGAAAGATGGTTGTAACTTAATGTCGAAAAGATTGTACAATTCATTATTCTACTTTTTCTTGCCTTTTCAGATCTTATCCAAAACTGTGATCATAGTACAGTCTATGTTCATTATAGTAATATTAAGAGGGAGAGAGATGATATAATGGTTATAAAGACCCTTTGAATCTTTCGACTGGTAATATTAGGACTAGTATTGATATTAGTGGATAGGATAGTTACTTTTTGTAGAGTTTTGAAAGGGAAATCAAATGATTGTACATATAATGGATTTGCACGTAAAAACGTTCATTTTTAAAGCTTATATTATCATCGGATTTGTTGAAATGAAAAGTATTGGGAAACTTAAAAAGTGCTATGGATTTGATAATAATCTTATTGATATTAAGAAGCTTTCTGATATGGTTTTTATTCAATTTATTGGTGAAATTGGGGATTTTTTATATTCTGATCAATTTATATTTCTTGTTGTAAGTGACGCTGGCGTATTAAGGTCCTTAGGTAGGAAAGTTTAAGGAAGTCATTTGGATTGAAGCAGGTCTTTTGGAACATATATGAGATCATTAAGGCATTCTTTCTCCAGCAATACTTGTATAATTATATTTACGTATCGATTTAGAATCTTCATTTATCGCATATTCGTATAACATGTGTGCTAAATTATCATTCTCCTCTTTTCTTACAGAGAGGTTGACTCTTTAGTTATATAGTTTAATTTTAGCTTCGTTTTGATGCGTTTCTTCATCGCATTTCATATATATAAGGTTCAATTGTTAAATCATTTGTCAAAGTTATCGAGGGCTATAGGTTCTTTGTTGGTTCCCATGTGGTTTGAGTTGGGGATGAAGTAGATAATGTAGTTGTTGAAGTATTTGAGGGTAGAGTATTTATTCACGTTTTTTTGTTATAGGTCGTTATTCAAGTATCTGACAAACGTGAATCCGAGTCTTTTTTTTTTTTTTTTTTTTTTTTTTTGCGGGGTCGATAATGATATTCATTTTGGCTTTTACGGTATTTATTTCAACGAAGATTGAAGTAGTGTAGAAGGGAAAAGAGGAATTTAGGAGAGTAGGTCATAGATTAGTTGCCGTTAAAGTTGTTGTTTATAGTTAAAGGGATTGTGGGATTTAGTTGTTTACGATTTAAGATTTGTAAAAGTAGTACCGATAGTGATAGTAGCCACTTAGCTTTTTGTTAAATTTGGTAACTTGAGACTTTTTGGTGATCAATCTCAACGCTTCTAATACTGGTTCGACAAAGATTTTCTTCGCGTTTTCAATAATAGCGATACCGTTGCCACTAACAGATTGCCGCAAACAATTAAAAAATCTATAAGCTTTCACTATTTGCTACCACAAACAACTCCACAGCTTATAGGAGTACTTTATAAGAATCTTTCCTCTACTTTGCTTAAACAAAGAATAATAACCGGAAATTAGATTCTTATTTCATGTAGCTTGTTTGTGTTTAACCTAATAAGCACTGATTAGTGTTGGTAGGATTTTATCGTTGCAATATAGTCGATTCGAATATTTGTTTGAAGTGACTAGTATTGCATTGAAAGTGGCGATGTGTTACCTCTAAGTTTAGCAGACCGCTAGTCAGTTTGCAAACTAATTTGTATGGGCTACTGCTTGGCTCGTGCCTTAGTCTGAAATGGGTACCTACTGTACTTAACTCGTAGTCAATACAATCAATCTTACAAACAATATAGTCAACTTGCAGTTAGTACAATCAACTTACTGTCAGTATAGTTATCTTGACCGTACTGAAATTGACTGCTGTTCCAACATTGAATAACAGTAATAATTAGTTGAAATAAGTATTCATTCGTTTTAAATTTATCAATTGAATTTTTAGTTCAAGCTAGATATAAAATCTTTCACTTGCAACCCATTTTTATTTATTGTTTAAGTTAACAAATATATAGGTATATCAGGTATATAAACTAATAATAACCTTTTGTTCGGAATTACTCGTTTTGTGGTAGCGGAATAATGTTCGATTAAGGACTTAAAGTTCTGGAATTACAAGTCTATCATAACTTTGATGAAAGGCATGCATTAAGACTTTTAAAACCCGTCAATTCGTATATATAATACTAGCTATATTTACTTCGATTTCCGTTGAAAGGGGAAAATTGTTAGCCGGGTTAATATTAATAAAACTATTGTAGTAATGGTTCAAAAGTATTTGGAACAACGTGTCAATAGCAGTTATATCGTGGCTTTATATTGATTAGATACATTATACGATTGATTAGTTGCGATACAAGCTTAAACTCTATCTAATAAAGAAAACAATCGATTGAATAGAGGTTTGGATTAACAGAAGAAAAATTTAAACTAAGGGATTAATAAGTTTTTTATTAACTTATTGAAGTCCAAATTATTTTTACGAATGGTTGATTTGTTAATAATATGAACTTATCATTACAAATCTAATTCATTATGAAAATTTGTAACAGGTATAAATCACAAAAGTACCAGTTCGATTTTATAAGGAACTTGATTTATTAGACGTTTGTTGAGTGTAAAAGAGTTTCATAAAATATACCTACCCCCCAAAATTTATAGTATAATAACTGGCTTTAATATGAGTATATCTACGTGGGATATATTTAATATCATTATTAAGCAGTTGAGAATTTCACTTATTCCTGTTGTTATTTATATCGATTTGAAAAGCTTGTTCGAATAACGTTTCAAATCAGGAATATTTTATGAGAAACGTTTGATGACTGACGTAATAGCTTTTTGCGAAGCTTACAAAAGCAGAAAAATTAAGGACTTTCGATAAATCGATGGCAAAGATAACCCGGCTAACGTTATAACGAATTTTATACTAAATAGGGCCGTGAAAAGGTTTATAGATAGTAATAGATCGACTATCCGGATCAATAGCTACGTTGAAAGGTTACCTATCAAGATATTACGTGATTGCGGATACGGAGGAAGATAAAGGTACCCTAGCAAACTAAAAGAATATTAGGGGGCCGAGGCTGTTGTTAATGCGTAATTAATTGAATGGTACGGTTAAGTTGGGTGTGTAGTTGTGTGTATGTTGAGGGATTGGAGTGTAAAAGTGGTATAGCACTTGGTAGCGGGATCGTAAGTGGCAGAGAGTAAAACTGCCATACAAATGGTAGTGGGGAAGACATAGGGAAGGACTAACGTAGCCGAAAAGTTTTCCTATAAGACGTACTAACACTATAAAACAAAAAGCTATTAGTGTTGGAATAACGTTCAAGTGCAGCATAATCAAAGTTGACTGTATTAACTGCAAGTCAATTGCAGTAGAGTGCCCAATTCAATGTGGGGCACGGGCCAAGCAATTGCCCCTACAAAGTAGTGTGTGCAGACCGGCTAGCGGTCTGCCAAACGTGGAAGTAACTATCCACCACTTCAACACAAAATACTACTGTTACTTCAACCACGATTCGAATTGACAACGTTGCAACGTCTAAAGGCCTATCAACAGACGGTATAATAGAACCAGGTGCAAAGTTAAATCAAATAGACGGTATTGAAAGAAAGAAAGTTAGGTCACTGCAAGTCAGTAGCCTAAATATTTACATCTATAGACAAGAGTGAAGATCACCCTCTGTGTGACTCATTGATTGATATGTGACTCATTTCACAAGTAATTCAATTTACTTGTATTACAAGCGACTGAAGTTTGAGCCACATTATTGGCATGGAATTTGACTGATACAGTTGACAATAGTCAACTATATTGCATTACAATCAGCAGTAGCCAACTGCATTGCATTACAGTTAATATTCCAACAGGTTTACTAATAATGAAGTAAATATTAACGATGATAGAATGGAATTGGTTCATATGAGCGAGTAAAACAGCAACAAAAAGTTGAAAAAGGAAGCAATGAGAAGTTACCCAACAAACGTACAAAGCCTTCAAATAATATAACGTAAACCAGGACATTAAGAAAAATAACCAAAATTTGAGAAATTTAAAAATTGAATTCTTCTGTGAATATACATGGTTAATGGTAATAGTGTTTTGGTAATGTTTTTACAGCGTGAACTGGTAATGGTAGCGACGTTTACAATAGTAACGGTCATGGTATTTGGTATTTTCAGCCTTTCAACAGCTAAAACTAATATCAAGTTGAATACTACAATTCAAAGCTACTATTTGTTGGAAACAATGATGATTAAGCAGAGATTTTCGTAATAGTGTAATACTCAAGTTAAAAGGGGAAAATAAAACCAAGTTTCAAACTGGTAAGCGTGCAAGTAAACAATACCATTATGTATAGCTTTTAGTTTGTGCACATAATATGTATGCTCTGTCATCTACAAATTACCGTTAGTTGTTTTACTTGTTTCAACTCTTACAAGCACAAAAAGAATTTGTTGAGTTACATGATGTATATGTTTTTGCAATGTGAAAACGATAAAATAACGATGATTCTTTTCCACTAAAACTAAATACAGCCTTTCCACATCAAAATTCATATTAAAAACAGCAATCAATTGTTATAACATCCATTTCAAGAAAACCACAACCAATTACTATAGAAAAACTGTGGGAAATAGTAAACTATTACACCGTATTGACAAATATAAAAAGCATAGAAAGACATGAATGCCCTATACAAACAGGTGTAAAACAACAAAACAACCAACGATTTTTAGCTGAAAATAGTTATATAGTTGCTTTCGTGGGTATTGTTGTTTTCATCAGCTCAAAATAATAAACAAAGATAAACCCCCCCTTTGTTGGAACAGCAGTCAATTGCATTGCCGTCAAATTGATTGTATTGACTGCAAGTCAATTGTGCTGTGCCTAATTCAATGTGGGGCACGAGCCAAGCAGTTGCCCATACAAACTAGTGTGCAGACCAGCTAGCGGTCTGCCCAACTTCGAAGAACAACCACACACCACTTTCAATGCAAACAACAGTTACTTTGACCAGACATTTGAATTAACTACATTGCAATGATTAAGACCTACCAACACCCTTATTTATTCACATGAATACCACTGTCCTTCGGATTCTTATCTTCATTCTTTTTTAGACCCTTGTCTCCGTTCTCTTTTGAATCCTTATCTTCGTTTCCTTTTAAATCGTCGTCTTTATTCCTTTTTGGATCCTTGTCTTCATCCCCTTTTAAATACTTGTCTTTATTCTCTTTTAGATCTTTGTCTTTAATCCGCGCATTTACAAGATGGGTACCAAGTCTAACATGATCCACCATATAGTAGTAGAAACTTAGACAATTGAATTCTTCAGTGAGATCGTCCTGGTCTGCCATCAATACCCAGGCTTGAGCAGCTGCGTCCAGGGCGTTGAAGTTGGCCCTTTCCGGGGTCGACTGTCCTCCCCACAGAGTTATCTGATCCGACCAGGGTCCATACCATGCGACATCGTCTCCAAGATACCAGGTCGCTTTTTTCGACGGGTCTTCACGGTCACTCAGGAGTCTGACATGGTAGTAACGCGCGTCGAACTGCGACCTCTCGTCCTGCCCACTGGTCCGCCCGACCACAATGCCGATGTGGAAACAACCGGTCTTGTCCAGGATGCACTGGTGGACGTCGTTCTTGGGCCTGGGGCCCCAGGGATACACGTTGCAGAGGAGGAAGTAGTAGTACGAGTCGGGCTGGGGGCCCGGGGGCGGGACGATGCCCTCGATGGCGAGCCAGGCTAAGACGCGGAGGTCTGTCACCACAGTGCGCGTGAGGGAGCTCATGCCATGGGGGAAGTCCAAGAGGCGCGGCAGAAGGCTCGCAGAGGCGGAGGGACTCGAGGCTTTGGGGGAGGGCAGAGCGAGGCCGGACGCCGCGGCATAAGTCAGGAAATATGGGAATCGCATTGTGGGCAACGACACGTTATTGTAGTCTGACAGGAAAATTTGGTCGCTGCTAAAAACAAGTATCGGTGGACATCATAAATTAAATACAGTAGAGTGTTTGAGAATCCCTAAAGTGTGCCCCTACGTGTATTTCCCGAACAATCAAATAGACTCTTGGACTAACCAACACCTACCGCATAATCCAGAGCGATAACCAAAGTATTCTATTTTTGTTCCGTTAATTACATGTTCGAGTTTGATGATTAAAAATAGTGTTCCAGATCTTTACGACAGAAGCAAAATAAATCGTGAATGGTCAGCACATTATGGCCTCTTCGGCTGTACTGATTATTATTTTTTCGGTCCTATTACAGTACACACGTTTGGAGTTTACCTGGTTACAACGATGTATAGTATTAATATCTATTTGAAGCTACATGCCAGGAAGGTTTGGAAGGCGGGGCCCACTGTCCCTTACTCCCTGATATGTACACACGTGATTACAATTCCGGAAAATGCTCACTTGAAAAAACTTTCTGAAGAAAGGCAGATACATACTGCGACTAGGTAACGGAAACAGCTTTAGTCTGGCCCTTGAGGCTGTAATGTAATGGGTGACCTGTGGAAGGGTTTGTGGGCAGGTTCTGAGGACTGGGGCTTGGCTGCTAATAGTACAGCTTCTGCAACGATCTTGATAGGAGAGCTTTCTTCTCCGCAACACCACTTTACTTTCGTGGCTGGCCATTCGACAACTTCAGTGCTATCAGGTTTTATTCTGGGTGTAGAACCAAGCAGCGTTCCATCTCAACTATCAAGGATCAAATACAGAGAGAAGTTGTGGAGATGAAGGTCTTTATTTGCACGGAGTATGAAAAAAAAAACGAGAAAATACAGATAATGTTGTACCAGCAGTTGTACCAGCAGTCAATTGCAGTACAGTAGAGTTGATTTCAATGTGGTGCCCAATTCAATGTGGGGCACGGGCTAAGCAGTTGCCCATACAAACTAGTATGCAAAACTGGCTAGCGGTCTGCCAAACTTAAAGAATACAACACCACTTTCAATGTAATACACCAGTTACTTCGACCAGAGATTTGAATCGACTACGTTACAACGATAAAGGCCTACCAACATCAATTAGTGCTTATTAGGTTAAGCACAGATAAGATAGGTAAAAGAAGTTACATTTTGATTGTTACGCCTTGCGAAAAACATTAAGGTAAAGTAAAGATATCTACGAAGTACCCCGGCTGTTACCTTATTGTTTACAGATAGTATTAGGGAAAGCTCTTAAATACGCTATTATTTGCGGGTACCGAAAAGTTTTAACGATATCGCTAATCAATCAAAATATCTTTATTAACCCAATCTTAAAAATTAAACGTTAAAATTCACTACCAATAGTCTTCAAGTTAAAAAGCGATAACCAAACTTATTAAAATACTATAGTTGATAGATGGTCAAGTTGTTACTGTAAACCGCTAAATCTAAAACCCCTTTAATGACAAACATTTTTTCCCTATACAATTAACTCGCTACACTTAAACCCCTAACAATCACCATTTTTCTACACAACTAAAAGATCAAAATAATCAATAAAAAAATAAAAAAACCTTAAAAACCATCGAACAAATATTTCTCAAACATTAAAACAAAAAGCTATAGTATGAGGACTCTACTGAGAAATTAATAACAGAACATTGAACGAAATTTATTGGATAATTCATTTTGGAATCCAATATTAACAAACATAGTTAAGGTACCCCTAACGCTTATCTTATTATTGATGAATAAATCGGTAATTAAACGTCAACTATATAATCTAAGTCTACCAAAGTAGCCAAAATAAGGTTAAAGATTAATTTTTGTAAAGGTAGCATTTTTCTCCTTATTAATAAAAGCACTTTTGCTAAAGCTTTTTACGCCTAAATTTTGAAAAAAGAGAACTTTCAGATAGTCAAATGAAGACAAAGGTAAAATTAAAGTTAGTGATAAAGTTCATCAACGTTTTTATATACGTTCGCAAAGCCCTATTCAAAATCCGGCCCAGATAAATTCCTTAAACCATATTGTTGGTAAGGTCTCTACCTTTTTATGTGAACGTAAAGAGTATATGAGCATTCGTAAAGATTGGTACTATATATTGAAGATAGATTGATGAAAGGGAGAAGAAGTATTCAGAGAGTGCACGCCTTGGGTAGGAGCTTATAAGCTTTCACCCAGGCAGTAACACTTTACCGTATACTTTGCTAATGCCTTCTCCAAGCAGTTGCATGCTATTATACACTATAGAAATATATCCTGCAAAGTGGCATATTACCATACACTGTATAGAGGTGTAACCTATAACGAAGCCATTTACTAACTATACAAATATATAATAATATATATATAAACAATCTTTTCTTTCTTTAATATGGCTCGTATCCGTAAGCTAATAGTAATAGTTTGAATCCATAATTTAGTAGTAATAGTTTATTTCTATAATTTAATAATACCAATTTAATGTATAATACAATTCAGTTACAGTTTTAATTAAGTAGTTACAAAACAAATTGCATAGGTTAGGATTAGCAATTTTAATCGCGGTAATAATTACAGTAAAATCCTAATTAGTTCAAGTAATTAATAGCGGTATATATTGGTAGCGTTTTAGACGTTGGAACGTTATCAATTCGATTGGTCGTAGTCACAGTAGTATTGCATAGTCAGGTGGTGGATGTATTGTTTTAGGTTTGGCAGACCGCTAGCCGGTTTGCATAGTAATTTTTATAGCCAATTGCTTGGCCCGTGCCCTAGTGTAATATGAGCGTATACTGTATTTACTTGGTAGCTAATACAGTAGGCTCTTAGTGTTATGACCCAACATCTGCAGGGCGCACCAGCGGCGGCCCCGCAGCAGATAACAAAGGAAATCGGTTGGACACAGCCTCTCGGCAKGCACCAGGGATCCACAACAGACACACCGTACACAAGGGTTAGGGTCAGCATGGTGTGAGACTCGATGGACTCGGTATCGAGCCAGTCGAGCCTACACTGAAGACGTATGAAGGCGCGGATATATAAGGACACTTTCATTACCAAGATAGATAGTATTTCCTTCATAGCTCTTCAGTTGTCAATCTAAGTATTCAGTCTACCCTGAATAGCCTCACGGCTTCTGATCATCACTCGCACGAACACAGTCTTGATATTGCACCTTTCGTTACCTCTGCTACCTTACTGTTAACATAAACCCTCTGACACCTTCTACATACTCACGGGTATTTAGTGTGATCATTACACTTAGAAAAAATACTAAACTTGCAGTCATTATAATTAACTCTATTGTAAGTAAAATTGACCTATTACACTGCAAATACTATTATTTGAATACTAGCAGCTTTTTAGTTTGTGCGCATACGCTGATGTAATTAACCAATCTTTTCCGGTAAGCGCTAAACTGCGATTTCGCCAACTAGCTAGACCCCTGTCAATTTCAATTTACTTCCATATCAAAATGCACACATTTGCATATAAATTATACCTAATTACTGTTAATTACCCTACGGTTTCAAGGCCCGACTTTATTAACTCCTACAAAACGTTTTTCAGTTACAAACCCATATAATCTTTTACTTTAACTATACTAATTAAACAAATTAATATCATCAATTACATAACAGTCTTTCAGTTTGCCAGTATATTCCTAACTATCACCACGTAATTTAGACTTACTAGATAGTTTATTAACGTAGTCCTTGATATATATAGTTAGCTTATTATTATTTATAAACCTTTTAAAGTTCTCATTTGGCAATATCTTCGTTATAATGTTAGCAATATTATCTTGACTATTAATTTATTGGAATTTCCTAATCTTCCATCCTTAGTAAGCTTAGCAGAGTGTTATTATATCGATTATCAGGTGTTTTTCACTAATTTTTCTAAGTTTAGAAAGGCATTAAAACAGGCCCCTCGAATCAATATAAATTACCTATGACATAAAAGAAATCTTAAATTACCTTATGATAACGTTAAGGGTTTTCTACAGTATTATACCTACATTAAAACCTGTTATTTTACCGTAAATCTTTAAAGTCAGTACGTTGTGTATAATCTTTTTGCATTGAATGAAGGTTTAGTAAATTAGGTTACCGATGATATTAAATTACGTTTCCTGTCTATATTTATTAAAGAAGGTTATTAAAAAGCTGATTTATCAAAAAAATCGGTATTAGTTACAAAAAAACGTTTATAAAGATTATTAACTGAGTCCTTAATAGGTCTAATAAAATCATATTAATTTTTCGGTTTAAATTCTACATTTGCCATTTCATCTTTTTTAAGCTAGTTGAGGTATTTACCTATTAAATCTTGTATTTATACCGTAATGAAGAGTTCGTAAAACGCTTCCAGTTAGCATAGGATAACAATATAATTGTAACAAGCACATTATTTTAGATACCGTTAGCTGTTGACCACGTCAGTCTTATTGATTGTGGCCAAATAATTGCCTTAGCTCTTTTAACTAAAGTTAAATCCGGTATTAATACTAAGAATACGGATTAACGATTCGTTGAAGTTAAATTAATTTCCCTTTATTAATGTTGTAACCAGCTTATAGTTTTATAATTTAAGGTTTCTAATCACTCATTATTTTGATACCATAAAGCCAGCCTTTTTAACAAAAAGGCTATCGTTAATTTATATACCTATTAAGTCGAAGTCATTCTTTCATGTTACTAGTAAATACAGGTCTTATATTGATTTTTTTATATCCACCTGTAATTTAAAGTTCGATTAATAGGTTAGACATTAGTAAATTCTTACTGTATCCAATCCGTATAAAGGCATAATATATCGTATTACCGTACCTAAAAAGGAGAAAGGTCGTAATTCCTATGATAATTCCATTAAAACGATCCGTTGTAAATCCGTTTCTAATTGCGTGTAAGCTTACTATTGGTAGGCATTTATCGTTGCAATGTAGTCGATTCGAATCACTGTGGTCGAATTAACTGGTTCTGCGTTGATATTCTTGTTTTTCGTGATCCAAGTTCTAAGTTTGACAGACTGCTAGTTGGTCTGCACACTAATTTGTATGGCCAAACGCTTTGGCCTCTGCCCCAATTTGAAGTGGGCACCTACTGCACTGCACTTGCAGTGCAGTCCCACAAACTGAAGTCAATTTGCAGTACATACAATCAACTATTCTGCAAGTAAAATCGACTTAACTATACTGCATTTGACTGCTATTCCAACACTTACGTTATATTTCGATTATGAAGCGTAAAATTACCTTTAGTCCTAGATAACAAACTTATTGTTAAATCGATTATTAAACGTTAATTAATATTTTAAATCGGTAATGACTATATAAGTGTTTAATCTTTGCCTATATCATTGAATCTTTAAATAATTAGACATCATTTTTCGTACGGCCGCCCCGTAGTTTTACTCTTAACCTTATAGAAAATCCTCGATTTGAAAATCTTAATATTTGGGGTTTAAAGGTTGAAATCAGCCTTTGGTACAAATTATACGACTTTTCGAACTAATAAGCCATTAATATCGACTTTGTTGTTTTTCTTAAAAGGTTTGCCAAAAGTTTTAATAATACCTTATATTCGAAGCTTCAATACCAAGTCTTCATTATTCTTCTCTTTTCTGTTTACATAAATCGTATTATAAATACGACCCAGTATATATTTATTATGTTCAATATTCCTTTTTGTTGGAAGTAATCCGCGCTAGAAAAGTTTTATGGGCTTATCAATAATGGGTAAAGGAGGTTTGTATTTGTTTAGTTAGTTAGCTTAAAGGACTTTATTGTTAATAGCCTTGATATAAGGCTTAACTTGAATAATACGGGAAGATACAGGACTATTAGTAATTTCAACAACTATTTTAAAGTTGGAGATACTTGAGGTTTTATATAGGCCTTTCTATTTGCCCGGCTTCCGCTACACGAGAACTTCACTTTATAACAGCAAAGCTAGTAAGTCGATTGTTGTAAGGTCTTTCCTAGTATTAAGGGTATTATTAATCTAACGGCGTGATGATTCCTTCTGTAGTTTTTTTAAGACTTTACCGTAAGCTATAACTCGCTTTTGAATACTTCCTAATAATAGAGATTCATTCGTCAGACGTAAATACGCTCCAAAAACCAGTAGTGTTGGAAATAAGCTATCAGGGCCTATAGTATCGTTTAAGACCTTTACCGCTATTTAAAGGCGTGCCCCCGGATTCGTAAAGTTTTTAATTTCTAACATAAAGATGTTATATACTTAGCAAAACAAAGCGTATGCCCTTTTAATCTTCCTAATACTTTAGTAGGTCTTTATAGGTATCTATTTACACTGAATACCCATTATTTTAGCATCTTTTCAGAACATTGCTGCCGTAAAGTTGATACCGGTATCGTAGACAACAACATTAAATGGGTCTGGATAAGATGTAATTTATATAGTCCTTAATGTTTCCCATATATCCTTCGCCGAAAAAAACTTTAAAAACTTGACTTCGTAAAAATTGTTATGAAGTTAATTACGTGAAAAACATCTTTACTATCCAAGTAAAACACATTAATAAAAACGTCGTATTGGAAATCCTTATTGTTCTTCAATGTAAACTTAAATCTTCGGGGGACTTAGGCATGTGTTTTGTAATGGTGAGAAAGCTTTTTAATAACTTTTAGGGTAAATCATTCCACATTTTTATACCCTACGGACTTTAGGACTTCGTATAGCCTGTTAACGACTGAGTAGTTGAAGCGTTAGTATAATTAGCGTATCTCCAGCACCGTCAGGTTTGACATCATTGTTTCAAGGCCTTAACGATAAAACTATAAGTACCACTACTTAAAGGCGAAGGGAAACCTCTAGCCGTTCTTAACCAGATCATCGGCATTAATATTAACTTTGACGCCAAGGGTCATCATATCCTCCAAGTAAACAAGGAAGGGGGTAGGGGACTTAAGGATGTGGAACGTAATCGATCCAACAACAGTTTAAACTACTATTGTCCCCAGTGACAATAGTTGTTCGCTTGGTTCGAAGCCAACTTTAGCCTTTTCTGCATCGTTCCAGATCTTGGAGAAGTCTGTGAGAAGCTTGTAGTTGATTTTAATCATTTTAACAGATTTTAAAAGCAGGTCGCAATAGTTATCAGAGTCTTCATTGGTAGTGTTTCCTGACAATTCAAGCCTTTGAGCCTCCAAAATGCGGTTTTAAGGGTAATTGTTAGTCGCCTAGCCAGAGGGGTAAATTCTTATGGTAGGACCTATTGTAAGCTCGTGTGTATAGGCAAATCTGCTGTAGGAAGGCTCTTAAGAGACTTGACAATTAAAGGGCTGGGGGATAATAAGAGCTTAAAGGTTTTAAGGAACTTAACGATTTTACTTAATTAATTGGTGTAAAGCGCCAACATTAATACCTTTAGCCGCATTGGTGGCAGTTACTTTATATGCTCTTCCGTCACTAAGGGCGTACTCTGCGCTATTAAGTATTTACGGTAGCTATCTTGGCGTTCTGACTTATGTAAAACGTATAAGAAGCGTAAATCTAGGTATTTGGTAATCGTAGTCGTAGGGACTTGTTATTTTGGTATGAAGTTGCACGGGAACTTGGCGACTTGACGTTGGATCGCGCGGTGTAGCTTTCTTAGCACAAGTTGGAGATTATTGGTATTTTCGCGTAAATCAATGAACTTAACGATTGAATTGAGGTAAAGGAAGTGAAAAGAGGAAAGTAATAGTAAAGGTTTGGTATAAAAGGTAAGGTTGAAAGTCGTTTATAATTATTTGTAAAATGCGAAGGTTAAAAGTTGTTTCGGCCGTGAGACTTAGTCGTGTTTCTCATAGTAATAGCACCCGCAGTTGTAATAACTTAACCGTTTGCCAACTTACCGAACTTTAGGACTTCTGACAGTCAATTTCAATGTTTTCAAAATAATATCTGTAAAAATGTCTTAGTGTTTTTAATAACTACACTGTTAATATCCCTAAACGTCCGTGAAAACCAGCTAAATTAAAAAATCTTCTCTTCTTATTGCCGTGAAAACCGATGCAGCAGTAAGGGCTCCTCGAATTTTTTTTCCCTCTACTCTAACCGTCGTTTAATGTAGAGCGTAACCAGAAAATAGCATTTTCTTTTACTTAGATTATCTGTGCTTAACCTAATAAGCACTAATTAGTATTAGTAACGCTTTAGACATTGCAACGTTATTAATTCGATTGGTTGAAGTAATAGCAGTATCGTGTAGTCAAGTGTTGAATGTATTGTTTTAGGTTGAGCAGACCGCTAGCGGGTCTGCACAGTAATTTATATAGCTAATTTTTTAGTCTGTAACCTAGTGTGAAGTGGGCGTATACTGTACTTTCTTTTAAGTTAATATAGTAGGCTCGCACAAAACAATACACTAAACTTGCAGTCAGTATAGTTAACTTTACTGTAAGGAAAGTTGATCTACTGCGCTGAAAATACTACTATTCCAACAGTATGTTTATTAATGACAACATGGTTAAGAATTCTTATATGATGTAATTGTAAAACCCTAAGGTAATTGTTGTTATTACGTGTTTCAGGGTTAGTATAAACATATATATTGTTATCGGTTGAGGTAAAACCTTTTTTTCTTTTCCTTGAATAATATGCCCCTTTTTATACTGTAAGTTCCTCATAAATTAGTTAGCATAAAAACCTCTAAGCTATTCTTTAATGAATTACCTACACCAATTTTATAGGTAAGTCGATTAATGAACGCCGTATTCTAATCGCTTCCAAAAATAAATAATACATAGAAACTGCTTTTTTAGGCGTCGTTTAATGTGTTAACGTAAGAGAAAAGAGGTCGCTGGCACCGCCGCCTGCCACGCCGTCGCTAACGATAACCTTAAATTCGCCTTTTTTAGTAGTATGTCATCGATATTAACCTTTGTTTTCAACCCTTTCTTTACCTCTGCCGCCGATAAAACCCCCACCTCTTTTTCTTTTTTTCTCTCCCCTTTTCCCTCTACCCCCTAAAGAAAGAAGCAGGGGGTTCCTAAAGTTATTAATTTTACCCCTTTTATACAGTTAAAAACCCCTTTAACCGTAACGGCTACCTCACGCCATCCAAAACGTAATTTAGCGAAGTTATAACGAGATTTGCATTACTTATTCCCCCCCTAATTTACGTTTTTTCAATTTTTCAATAAACGAAGCCGAGGCATTCAACCTAACTCGTAGTTTCAAGTTACGGCTCATTAAGGTGCATTATAAAGCCTTCTTAACGCGTAAAACGTTAAAGAGACGTATCCACACTCGTGTTTTTGGGCTGTTATTAAACAAATTTTACGTGTTATATATTGAGTTCATGTCCGCGGAAAAATCTATTAACGATTACCGTTAAAGTAGGGGTAGGTCGTTTTGTTAATACCTTTACAAACGGATTAGTAATGAATAATCCCCCGCCTCAATAATTTTACAACCATAAGATAAGGTTTTATTACGTGATCTTCGTTTATACGGTAAATTTACATTTAATTCGTAATACTGACTGCAAAAAATGAGTATTTACCATTGTAATATACTATTCCAAGCGCTCTTTCAAAATGATCACTTTTGTAATAGCTAAAAAAAACCAATATTAATTAATAATAAGCGTTAACCAGCGGTCGAAAGAAACGAAAACCGCTATTACCTCCGAAAAGGAAGGTTTATATATATATTATGTAAACGAGTTCGACGATGTTATAGCACGTCTTTGTAAAATGGGTGTAACCTCCCTCCCCTCCATGTTCAAAGATATATAGCATAATGAACGTGGTCACTGCTTGATCAACGTTGATAGTGGCATTGATAACGGTAATAGCGGCGACGTTGGTATTAACGGTGGCAGTGAAAACGGCGAGGAAAATGATAACAAAGATGATAACAACGACGCGACGCCGCCTTTTCCCTCTACTTTTGGTAGTAATGAGAAGCTTGTTTTTATACTTCCGCTGGTTTACCCGGCTATAGTGCCATTCGCTACATAGTAATAAAATTACTTTTTAAAAAATAAATCGTAAGATAAATAATATATTTGAAGATAATGAGAGAGAAATATTTTCAGTAACGTTGTAAATAGTGAAACGAAAATAACAGTATGTTAGAATCAGTACGAATGGTAAATCAAAATAGCGATAAAATTTCAAAAACAGTGTAAATAGTAGGGTCAAACAGCAACAAAATCCTAAAAATAATGCAAATGATAGGTCTAAATAGAGAATTATTTTTTTTTAAAAAAATTGATGTACGAGGTAGATTGAAATAACGACAAGATTCCAGAAAATGGTACAAATTATTCAACTGGGTAAAAGTCATAAAACTTTTCTAAAAACGCAAACAACAAAAATACTAGTTCATACGACCTTTTTCAATATCGTATTCGGGGCACCTTTCATTATTCAATTTATTAAGTTTAAATTCATTACCCAAACCGTTATTATTATCTTAATCTCAAAGTTAAACCCTCTAAATTTCTGAGGTTAAAACGCTTCGAATAATCCACTTGTACTTGCTTAAACTTGAATGAAAAATAATATCATAAAGAGCAAATCCGTTTCAAGTGTTTTAAGTTACCAAAAATAAAAATAAATTCTATTTACAAGTTACAATCGATGTTATTCGTGAAATATTCGTTAATAATAACAAATGGTTTTATTATACGTATATTGAACGGTATATATTGTAAGCGGTGTTTCGGATTATTTTTTTGTTACACGAGACGATTGTTAAACGTTTTACATACATTATTCGAAAAGTTGGTTTGACATTATTCGGTGACCGAAAGGTTTAATACCGCCTTTAATTATATTACTAATACGATCAAAACATCACGTATTCGTTAATATTTATATTTATCGGCTGGTTCAATGTTCGTTAGTTAACCATAACAAATTCATCTAATTAACCCTTTTAAGCTAGGTTGAAAATATCGGTTTGAATCGTGATTATTAAGCCGTCAAAATCGATTATACGGTCCTTTGTTAAATACACTTTAGGTTTCGCCTTTAGGCCGGCTTCTAAAAGCTTTTTTTCCTTGGCAACGGAAAACGACGTATTATATAACGTGAGTATATCGTCCGTTTACATGTTAATAAATGTAAATCCTTTAAAACGTGGCGTTAAAGCTAAGAGGTATGAATCGAAGGTCGAGTTAACTATTTTGAGCTGTTCTATATGATATCTTTGAAAATATTGTACTAATAAATCCCAGCTTGAATGAAACTCTAGAGTGATTACACAATACGTAAAATCCTTTCAGATAAGTAATACTTTAAGAAATTCACAGGTATGTAAATATAAATATACCTTTTCAATTGCTCCTTCAATTATATATAAGCTTATATAATATTACGAAGTTCGATACAAAGATAATAAGATATTCTTAAAAAGTCTATAAATGCTAAAATCAAACGATAATTTACTTTTTTATAAAATGGGAAATTGAGTTATAATATCTTTTTACCGGTATTATTGTATCCTTTGACTATAAAACGGCTTTTTTATAATATTTATGTAATGATCACACTAAATACCCGTGAGTAAATAGAAGGTTTCAGAAGGTTTATGTTAGCAATAAGGTAGCAGGGGTAACAAATGTGCAATATCAAGAAGATGTGTGTTTTTGCTATAGAATGATCACTAGCTATTAGGCTACTCAAGTGTGTAGACTGAATACTTAGATTGACAACTGAAGAGCTATGAAGAAAATAATATCTATGTGGTGCTGACCGTGTCCTTATATTTCTTATCCTTCATACTTTCTTCAGTACTATCCTGGGTTGGATCATACTGGATCGCTATGATCTTTCGTTCTCTGGATCATCTTGGATCGCTATAATACTTCATGATCCATCACGTGACTTTTCTTAGTCATCATGGCTGACATAAGAGATGTTCTCCGCCTGATATGTTAGAATTTAGGCTTCTCAGTAGCGCAGTTGCATACTGGCCCGTTTTCTGACCCAACTGCTTTCTGGGTTATGACAATTTATCGGAGTTATATTTTACCTTATAAATTAAACGTATAGGGAATATCCTGTAAACTTTGTAAACTGTTTGATAAAACCTTTGAAAGTAAAAAAACGCCTTATTCGATTAAAGTTTTAATTTCCTTTTGTATTAATTGTTTCAAAAGGGTATCTGGAGAGGTTATAATTCCTTTTTGGAAACGCTTTACACTTAGCTCGCGATCCGTCGTTTCTTTATAAATAATTAAAAAGCTCGTAATAAAGTCTTAAAAATAGTTTTTGTTTTTTGAATTCAAAGGACGTGCTCGGCGGAGCGGTATTAGTTTATTTGGTATGTATAAACCGGTTTTATGATGTAATAAAGATGGTGAAGAGGTATTCGAGGCGTATATAAAATTTAAGGGCGGTTTAAATTCGTCGTTATAAAGATAGGATTGTTAAAACCACTTTTTCATTAACATTCTCGCGCTGTTATCGTTTATAACTTTCATTTTACATTTCCTTATTATCGTATAATAATAAAAACTCGTATTATTTAATATATTGACGATTACGTTGTGGTTCTCAAACCCGTTAATTTTCCAAGAGTTACTGCTTTCGTTTTTCAAACCAAAACTTCAAATTATAATGGTAAGTTTAAAACGACAGTTTTACGCAGGCTGTTTCTTATAACTAATACTTACAAAGCATTATTTCCAACCCGTGGGAAAAGTAATAGTGCCATAGCTTTCGCTATTACATTTACCCTTTACATCGTAACTAACGACGATACGAAATCTATATAAACTTTGAGGTAAATATCGAAAATAAGTAGTATCATGATTAGTCTTTTCGGGTCGGATATGTTTTTTGCGGCTGGAACTACTATTTATAGGATGAATTACTTAACACTAATATCTTTCATTTCTTAAACAATATTATATATACTTTTTAAACGGTTTATAATATCGTTCAAATTTTCTGATACCTCATAATTCATTTATTAGTATTTGTTTTTACTTATTACCAGTAATTTTGGCTTTGGTACACTATTAGCTAGATTCGAAGGTTAAACCGATATAGTAAGTAATTTAGTTTAGTGGTTCTAAGTAAACGTTTGACTGATATTTTACGAAAATTTCCTTATAATCCGTATAGAAAGCACTTTGTGTAAATTTCGGGGGTAAAAATAACATTATTATATTGACGGCGTAGAATAGTAACTCGTTATAAAGGTTTATTATATAGATAATAACTTCGAAATTGAAATTTATACAATCTAAAAAGCGGCATTTACATCTACATAAAGCTTGCGAATAAAACTAGCACTTGTAACAAAACGTTTTGATAGCTTTCAACGCTTTATTTCTTATATTTGTATACTCTATTGCATTAAATAACCAGAAAAGGCGCTTTACGGTTAAATGTTCAAATCGAAGGTACACTATGCTTGAATTTAATTTCATTAGGTAAACAGCTTTAATTACACGCATTTTAAGGAAAAATCATAGGTAGCTAAACTTAAAGCGCAACAGCGTGGATACATGAGGCGCAGATAAATTAGTTAGTTATATTCGAAACCTTCAATTTTTGCTTTTTTATATTAACTAATAATAGCAAAAATCAAGTTTTGAAGTCTACTACGTAAAATTTAGCCGGTTCGAAACGTATATTTATCACGACGGTGTTAAAAATAACTTCTTACCTTTACCTAATAAAGTTTTCCGGTATTTTCCCATTTGGTGGAGTTGAAATTTGAGAAATCTTGCTGTGAAAACGTCGAATTATTGTTTTCCGGCGATGGAGATTTTTGTTACGACGGTATTTAATATAATACCCTGAAAGAGGTTGCCATACCTATCAGAAAGTGTAAATTACGACATCATATCGGAGTTTAACACTCTGGTTTCGTAATCCAGGCCTACTATATATAGAAACGAGGCATTTTAAAAGCCAGCATATACTCTTTAGTTTGTTTCCTTATCATGTGCTATCAATTAAGTCTTATTATCCTTTTAGTCTTTATCCTTCAAGGTATATTCGTCAAGGTCCTGATTAAATACCTCTTTTATGCCTTCGTAATTAGTGACATACGTTACAGAATAAGCTTTAATCTAGTCTTCGCGTAAATAAACAGCTTAGAATTAGCGTTTGATCCAAATTTACCAGTATACTAGATAATTATTCGATTAATAACCGATTTTGTTATATATAATACATCGTTTTAAAAAAAGAGTCAAGTTACGTATACTTTTTTGCGGATATTGTAAAATACGTAATAATTCTCGTGCTTATTTATAAGGTCTTTTTCGTTAATAAATGCTTGGATTTTGGTTTTCGTGGCTTTCTTCTCATTTTCTTTTACTCTCGTAACCGTATTTATAGTGTTCATTTTGTTTCGAGTATAATTTAAACCGTCAGTCCAAAACATAGTAGATTATCTCGGCGAGGTTGAATTTCGTAATTTAACTTTCAACGTTGATCCTTTTCATTGTAAACCATAATTCAAAATTTTCTCTTCGGCATATTAAAAGTTCATGTGATTTTTTAAAGCTCATGAAAAATTCAATTTTTTTCTTGTTTGAATAAAGTAAGGTTGAAGTTTGAATTTTCGCGGTATGTCTTTCTAACTACTTATATGAACAATTTGTTTCCCTTGCATTTAATTTTAAGGATCGTTTAACATTTACGACACATCGCTACTCAAACGTTGTGTACTTTTTAAAGGGTCTTATGAACGTTTTTACGTTTATTGCTTACAAATTCATAAATAGTACTTATATGGAGCTTGCTGTAAAGTTCGTAATCCATTTTGTTATTAAAATATACGTTAAATTGATTATAATATTTTACAAAAATATTTCCCTACGTAAGTTGATATAATTTTCACTTTACCCATACCTTCTTAATATACTGTATAATGTTAACTATAATCTTTCTAATTCAATGTCTATGCTTTTATAAGTTTTCAGTATTCCACGAATTTTATTGTCGAATACATTATATAATTTTCCACTATATTTCTCGTCTTTATATTATCATTTAACGAAATGAGTGATTTTTTTAAAGTTTCCTTTACTAATGGGAAAACCGATTAGTAAAAGGTTTTATTGATAGGCCTTTATTATTGCAACGTAGTCGATTTGAATCACTGTGGTTGAAGTAACTGGTGTTGCGTTGATATTGTTGATTGGGATGTGTAGGCTCTAAGTTTGTCAGACCGCTAGCTGGTCTGCACCCTAATTTGTATGGCCAAACGCTTTAGCCTATACCCCACTTTGAAGTTAACACCTACTATACTACACTTGCAGTGCAGTATATTCAAATCTCACAAACTACAGTTAATTTTTAATGCGTATAATTAGCTTTACTGTAAGTAAAGTTAACTTAACTGTACTGCATTTGACTGCTATTCCAATACTGATGTCTTTTTGTTTTGTACCTGTATGCCAGTATGACTAACCATTAATTGGTGGTAGCCTATAAAATCCCTCCTCGATCCATAAGCCAGACACCTGTTAATTCCGATTAATTTATACTGAAATCAACCTTAATTCTAGTCTCTTGAAGCCCTTTTACTACATCCCTCCGCAACCTCCGTTTATTAATTCCCGTATACAGATCTTTCGCCATAAACTTGTGTAAATTAAGTACGTTATGAATTGCTTACCTTTTGCGAATAATTTAAATTGCTACCATTGACAACTTTCTCATAGTTGCCATTAAAGTTACTACCCTAGTAGCATTTTAGTTTGCTAAGATTATCCTGTTTCCTCGCGTTACGTGCCGAGCGGTCCACGTAACTCTCGATTCATATAGTTAGCTTATTGCTATTTATAAACCTTTCCAGGGCGTTATTAATCGTAGCTTTAGTTATAGCGTTATCAGGGTTATTTTTGCCGTTAATCCACTCAAATTTATAGATTTCACTGGATTTATTTGCCTCACTTAAAGCTATTATGTTTATTATTAGACGTTTTATATTAGCCGTACTCAGTTTTAACAGACATTTGTAAAGGTTTCGAACGTTAATATATACTGCCATAGGTATCGGAGGTAATACCAGCTATTCGGTACTAATTCTTAACGTGCTGTTAATTAAAATACCTATATTAGAGCCTACCATTATACCGTAAAATTTTAAGGTTAGTACGCTCCGAGTTATACGCTTACACTTAACGAATATCTAGTATATAAGGTTACAGGTAATAATAAATTACCTTTGAAACCCTTCCACATTAACAAAATTATTAGTAAATTAGCCTTTAGCAAAGATTGTCAGTTTCGCCTTAATCAAATCCATAAAACCCATATTAATACCTCTTTTTATATAGCCCATTTACTACAAAACAAGATTATTTAATATATTAAATTCCTTATATTGTTAATTTTATACCTGTGCCATAATCAAAATGTTTTATGATGTTTCCAGTTAGTATAACGTGACAATATATTCTGTACGAACCCTTTACTTTAGGTATTTTTGTAATATCACCTCGTCGGCCTTATTGATAATCGTTAAGCTTATAGTTTAACCCATTGAACGTAGGCTAAATTAAATTCCGTTATAATCCTCAATACCAAAAATACGGATTAATGATTTATTAAAATCAAGCTATGTACCCTTATCTAACGTTTCGACTAGCTTATGTTTTTAGAGGTCTAATTTATCTATAGAAAATTGTTTCGCCGTTATAAACCTAATATTTCCAATGAAAATGGTATCGTTAATTTGTATGTCTACTATACCGAAGTCTTTGCTTTTTATAATTAATAAGCTTAGGTTAAACGTTAAAGTCGTTATACCCAACCTAATTCCAAAATACGTTTGGTACGTTAAAAACCAGTAGACGTCCACCTCGGCTAATCCGTGTAAAGGCTTCGTATAATATATTATCGTATTAGATAGAAACCTTCTTTTTAGGTCTTTTGGCAGTTTTGATAATATAATCCGCTAAAAATAGGTGACAAACTATATATACACCCACGTAACATACTGGCAATTAAATGTAAACTAAACTTTTACACTAACATTTAAACTGGCAGTAATTACGACGATGAAATGTTGACTAATCTTCTAAATTATAGGCGATTAAATAAGGATTAAATCGTTATATTTATTACTGTATCATTAAACGATTAACCGTAACTCTTTTACGGCCAGTTCGTAGGATGATCTTTAACTTCTTAAACTACTTTTAATTTGAAGATAGTGACGTCTTAGCCTTTAAATTGCGTTAATAGCATCAATTATATAATCCCTCATAAAAGGGAGACCGTTAATCTCTACTTATTCGCTTTCTTTAAACTTGCCTAGCATATTAATAATATTTTCGATGCGTAACTTAAAGGCAAGTTTTCCGTTTAACTTTTCCTTTTAAGATATCTACGCCGTTTTATACGCTTTACCAGGATTATAGTCCCTATCACCGTCCTCCTCTTAAGTGTATATCTTTCTTTTAAGTAATCGTTTACGCCGTCAACATTTTATAAGCTTATTAACGATCGGTTCTGGAAGGTTATATTACCTAATTCGCTCGGCTCGAAAGTTACTGATATTAAGATCTTCATTCAAATCAAGGTGTTTTTGGTATAACTTAACCTATATAACTTGAAAAGTGATAAATCCGTTAATAGTGTTAACCACTACGTTTAAATTAATAATATTTAAAATCTTATGTTGACTATTTTACTTATCAGGCTCGCGTTACGTAATTATTTTACTTCAAAGAGAGAGGAATGTTATGTTTATTGTTAATAATCGTTTTTAGTATTAAAGGCATTATTAATCTGCTAACGAGCCGATTCCTTCTTCAATTCTTTTATGGCTTTATTTTATGTTATAGTACGTTTTTAAGTGTTTAACACGAGCGGTAACTTAGTTATTTTACGTGAATAGGCCTCAAATATCAGTAAAATTAATATAAGTTCGTTAGTGCTAATAATGTAGTTAAAACGTTTTACCGCCATTTAAAGCTGTGCTATTTAACTTATAAAGCTTTCGATTTCTGATGTAAGGTTATCGTAAGCCTTTTATAAAATGGTATATACCCTTTCTACTTTACCTATACCTTAATAAACCTTAAAAGTGACCTATTTATACTAAATACCTATTAATCTAACGTTAACTTGAAATTTAATCGTTACAAAGTTAGTACCGACGTCATAAATTAATATGTTCGGTGGCGCAAAATACATGTCAATTTATAAAGCGCGAAGTACTTCTTACGTTTCCTTTTCTGTAATGGTTTTATAAAAAAAATTGGCACCGTAAAAAGCTGTGGCGGAATTTACAACATGTAATACTAGCTTACTATGCAGGTAAAATACATTTACGAAATATTTCGAATTATAATCTTAATCTTTCTTTAACTTAAACTTAAACCTTAAAAGTTCTGTACAGTGTATTTAATAATAATAACAAAACCGTGTTATTGCCTTTAACGTTAACAAATCCATATTTTTAATCAACTACCTTTAAAACCTTGTAAAGCCTATCAGTTGATTGATAGTTAAACATATATAATTAACAAAGTTCTACCTTTATTATGTTGAATACTATTATACCTAACCCTGGAAAATACAACCAAAGGTACCTTGATTTAAAGCTAAGTGGAAACCTTTTGCCAGCCTTAACTTATATCAATTAAATGGTTTAAATATTAAGGTTGATGCCGAGGATTTCCATATCTTTAAGTTGAAGAAGGAAAGGGGTAAAGGATTCGACAATGTAAAAAATGATAAGGTTAATAATAGTCTCTACCATCGTCAATCGTAAAAAAGATAGCTTTTTCAAAATTAAAGCCAACCTTGGTTTTGCCATTATTAATATGATCGAGTTCCATAACAGTATTTATATTCTTTTGTAACGCGATATATTACGAATGACCTCTTGTTAAATACCGTGCCGCTCGCGTGTTCAGTATAATCCCTGAAAAGACCCTCTCCATATAACAATCTTAAATCGTAAAAACGTATATAAAGGTAAGGTCTTTATCTTTATATTGTCGATAAGGGTATTTACATATAATATGGTATAAAAAAGCATTATAGAAGAGTTATAATATTGCTTCGAGACTAATACCAATATCTTTATACCAGCTAATAACTTCAAACTTATTTTCCTCCTCCTAAACTTTAATACATTTATTGTTTTTGACGGTATTAAGGTAATCGTTAGTAAAAATGGAAAGGAACTGTATGTAATACGTTAATCGCTTATCCTTACATTTGGCGATAATATAACGTGTAATTCAATAGCTTTATTTACCGTAAATTCAATTTGTTTGAGTGATTAAAACAAACTTGTTTAGCTAACTAAAAGACTTAAAGGAAAAAGAATAACCTTCGCTGAGGTTCCTTCCCCAGGTCGGGGACCTTCTTAGCTTTACTATCTGAGTCTTTCGTATTTTAGATTAATATAGTACGTTTTAGGGGAATCCTTTTTATGGTCGGTAAAATCCGGAGCTTAAAGTTATATACTAATCGAATAGGAAACTCGAAGTGTTATAGTGGCTAACAAGAAACGCAATAAGTTAAAAAAACCTTCGTAAATGGTATTTAGGTGTTGGAAGGCGTATTATAACTTTTTATAATCTATAAAGGCTTACCAGACATGCTGGAGTAAAGTTCCTTCATCAATTCCTACGTTCCCTATTACTTATTAGCAAAGCATTAGCCTGTCAAACATCTAATTAAGGAGGTCTATTTAACTTTTCAACTTGTTTTTATAATCTAACATATAAAATCATTTGATAATATTCTAGCTGGTGTGTCATTCATTAAGATTGATATCGTATTCGAAAAAACCCTTTAGACTATTATAAATTTCGTAGAAAGTGGATTAATTCGTCAGGTACCGCATATAGTAATCCTCGACTTAACCAGTAAGAATATTAAAGCATAACGAGTAAAAACCTGGAAATTTAATCTTTATTTGGCGGAAAATATTAAAGAATAGGTGCAACTTGATGTCGAGGACGTTGTACGAATTACCGTTATTTTTTATTTTTTAAATCTTAATAAATGTAGTAATTACCGTATAATCCGTATTCATTATAATTACAAGTTGAGAGGTAAGGGTGATGTACTAGTTGCATAGACTTTCCAGATATTTGAGTTGTGGAAAAGGTGAAGATTGTTGGTATTGGTAAGTAAGGTAATACCTTTAGCTGAATTTAAAGGGGAAAAGCCAGTAATCGTACCAATAATACGCTCTCGTGTAAATCTAGTTCGCCTTTAGTCTGGTTACTAAAATTAAACATACTAAAGGGTTTAGGGAAAAGATGCTTAGTAGTTTTCGGTTCGGAGCACTTAATAATAATATTTTTAATGTTCAAGGGTACATCGATACTTGTACTAAATCAACGGGTAAAGTTAAGGGCTTACGGCGTATGTGTTAATTATCTCTTTACGGCCAGTAGCATTAGATCATTAATCTTGCATAAAACGGTTTAAGGAACTTATCTGGGCTTAAGCCGGTCTTTACGAACGTGTATAAGGGAATTAAGGGATATTGTCATTAGCAATACCTTTACCTTTGGCTTCAATTCATTAAGGGTCTTTATTTATAACGTATTCATAAAGCATATATAAAAAATTGCTTTCTTTACCCTTTTTTTTTACGGGAAAATTAACACCGCGTTTATATAATTTAACCTTTTCCCTTATCTTTACCTATCTCTAAGATTTTATCTATATATTTATAATCCAATCCCTAAACTATCTATGAAAGGTGTCGAATATTCGGAGTTCTTAAACGTTTTTAATAGTGTTTGTATCAAGGATATAACACCCAATTGAGTTAATAAGGTACTCGGAGGTTAAGCTATTATCGACGTCCGTAAACCAAAGGTTCTTGTTGTAATGCTTTTTGAAAACGGCGCCGAGGTCCTTAATTGCCTTTTTACGGTTGGAGTCGTTCACAGTGTCCATTCTAACGTATTTTAAAGCCATCGTAACGAAGATTAAATGATATAAATAAAAAATGAGTGGTGTAAAGTAATGAATCGTAGGTTTGCCGTCAAAGTTGATATAAGTTAAAGATTGTAGGACTTAGTCGTTTTTGCGGTTTGTAGTAGTAGTACCTGTAATAACAACCGTAATAATATTAACTTAGCCGTTTATCAACTTGCTGACTTAGTAATATTTAAAAATTTTAGGAGGTTAATCTCAAAACTCTTTAAATAGGATCTTTAGTAAAGGTTTATTAGTGTTTTCAATAACGATGCCGTCGCGTACTTCTGAATTGCCGTGAAAACTGATACAATCCAGAAGCTGTTCCTACTTATTACCGCGAAAAATAACATAACGTATAGAGGCCAGTCGTAGGAATCTTTCCTCTTCCTTACCTAAACAAAACGTAATAATAGGAAAACAGTTTCTTCTTCTACTTAGCTAATCTGTACTTAACCTAATAAGTACTCATCAGTATTACTAGGACTTTATCGTTTAAATGTAATCGATTTGAATCAATGTGGTCGAGGTAACTGGTGTTGCGTTGATATTATTTATTGGGATATGTAGGCTCTAAGTTTGGCAGACTGTTAGCCGGTCTTCACACTAATTTGTATGGCCAAACGCTTTGGCTTGTGCCCTACCCTGAAGTTGGCACCTACTACACTACAACTGAAGTGCAGTGTATTCAAATCCCACAAACTGCAATCAATTTTCAGTACATATAATCAATTTTACTGTAAGTAAAATTGACTTGACTGTATTGTATTTGACTGCTATTTCAACAGGTTTTGGTATAGGTTGTAATTATTAGGCGTTAATCAGTAAAGCTCGTATTGTCGTTTTACAACGCTTATCTTTTCTTTAGGCGGACCGTTTTCCTTATTCGGGTCGCCTTTGATACGGGCGAAAATGTTGCTAATTATATTTGGGCAGTGGTCTTATTTATATCCTTTTTAAAAAGTATGTTTTAAAAAGGGTTTATATTCGACCCGAGTAATAAATAATTTCTGTGACCCTTCCTCCTTTTTTATCGATTCCTCAAGTTTCGTTTACTTTTCATTGCATACGTTGAATCTTACTAAATGCCCTACTGCCTATGTTTATGGAGTGTTTTTTATTTCTTATCTATTATTTTAAAAAACTAGTTTTGGAGTTTTTCTAATTAATATCCCTTTACGAATTTGACGTTCATTACCTTATTATCGATTTATTTTATCATTTAAATAAACTGGGTCGTTATTACCAATATTTATAGGATACGATTGTTATTGCTACCGGTTGTATTAATACCTTTATTCCGTCGTTATCTTCATAACATCATTAAGATCTTATCGTCTACCATACGCTATATATCTGACGTCTAGTTCACAAACTTCTCCCAGAAATTACTAAATTCATTGTACTCTTGAATATCTTCGTTATAAGAGTTAAAAGATTATATTTATAATATATATATTTGCCTTCGAATGGTCTAAATTTCTCATCAAAGTTTCGATCTTACTATTTCTCAAGTTAAAGTCTAAGTATTTAAGTATTTTTTTGCGAAACGATGTATCCTTATACAAATATTCTATATATTAGCTAGCTTTTACCAGGTTCATTATTAGTAAAGCTATAACTATGAAGCTACGAATTGTAACGAGACGTTTTAAAGGCTAATTTCGTTGTATATGTAAATTGTCTAAGCGGTGTAAAAGCTAATTTTACGTAATATTTTAGATTTAGGTATGCTGTACATGTTATATTGAAAAGGTTTTTTGAATGAAATATAAAAAAGAAATACTAAAAATAAAATGATTTAAATAAAAGCGAATAATATCTGCATAAACATCGAAAAAGATATAATGAAGCGTTTCAAATAAGGCTTATAATGCTTACAAATCACAATGAAATTCTAATAAAATACAAATAAAACGTAATTATAAATTAGTTCGACGTTTTAAATTATCCTTTGGATGTTTAACAAGCGCTACGTTAGTTACGAGGCTAGTAAACTTAAAAGTTACACATAACAAACTCAAATAATAGGTGTAATCTAGGGAAGATAAGGGAAGAATAATAGAGAAAAGCGAACGGATTAATGAAACTGTAGAAAAGAATATTTAAATGAATATATGAAGGGTTTTGGTAAGTTAAGATAATGTGGTAAACGCTTCAAACCTTATATCTGGTATGCAATATACGTTTGGTAAACCGTTGGAATATTGTATCTTAATCGCTTCTTAAGTTTATAAGCGATTTAAGTATCGTATCTTAACTGCTTCAGATATTGGTAAACGGTTTAAATATAAAATCTAAACTAAATAGTTTTTCATAAAAGATTCTATTACTAATTTTCATAGACTCAGGCCATTGGCTATTGATCCTATAGGTTATGGGACTGTACACGTAACGGGATAGACCGCACTCAGCCTAGGCTCAGCCCGAGCGCAAACAAGGTAAGATTCGGGTACAGGATGGATATGGTCCGTGCATAGCACGTGTAAAGGCATGTGACAGGCTGGGCATTAGCCTTGCCTAAGGGTCCTACATATTTGGTTACGATAGTCTCTTCTAATCTTTCTCTATACCTTAATAGTAAATCCCCTTTTGTACTTATTTGACTTATTATTATAGGTCGGATTATAATATATTATTAAGTTTTTTTTTGAAATTTGTCGAACGAATAATACTTACGATAAAGGAATCAATAAAAAACGTCAATAATTTGACGTTATAATTTAACGTTATTGGGGAGGATAGGCCGTCGGCAAATACTAAGTTTTCCACTTTTATAAATATACTTTCGGACCCTTCGAAGCCAATTTAAGCCGACATTTCTCGTTTATAAAATACCGTAGGCTATATCACATCGGTTATTGAATAATTACAATAACCGAATTAATTGACTTTAACTATCGATTTTACGTCGGACTTCGTTTGGGTCGTCGCGAAGATCCAATAACTCGAAGCTATATTAACCGTAATTCGCGTTAGGTTTTCATCGGTTGAAGGTGGACGAAAGTAAAATAACTAATTGTAATTGAATAAATTAATTTTTATGTAAATGGCGTCGCGTAAAACCATTAAATTTATACCAAAAGAAGATAAAATGTAAATTAAAAAGGGTCGATAGGCGATCCTTAACATATTGGAGAATTATATTGCAACGGTAAAATAAGAGGCTATGGCATATTATGAAGCCGGAGAATACTAAGATATATATAATATAGGAATTCTTTTCGATTATATCAATAGGGCTTTTAATAAACTTTATCGCGCGAATAAGGGATTAGTTCAATTCAAAAGTTTGGTTATAAATGATAAAAACCTGTATGCACTATTTGTTATTAGTTTTAAAATATTTTTAATTTAAGTAAGCGGCTTAAATTAGCCTTCGTCCGTGAAGTGTAATTATTTACGCTTTCACGTATCGTTACGTATCCGCGACATGTTTATTTATGTTTATTTAAATGGCTGGTTACTCTTTTCGGATTGGCGGGAACACCAGTGACGTTTAAGCAATATATTGATTATATAATAATGAATATTTTAAATAATTTCGTTATAGTGTATTTAAACGATCTTTTGGCTTTTTTTTAGGCATTAAATAGGTTTGTATAACCAAAGTTTACGTGGTTTTAGGACGTTTTCGTAATACGGGGTTGAATTTAGATTTAAAAAAGTGTAACTTCGTAGTTAAGGAGGTAAAATACCCGGGCTTTATTATAATGGTTAAGGTAGGTATTCGGGTTGACCCTGAGAAATTCCGGGTAATTCGCGAATAGGAATTACTACGTACGGTCTAGAAGGTTTAAAACTTTTTAGGTTTTACCAACTTTTATCGTAATTTTATTAGTAATTTCTTAAAGTGAGCGAATTTTTTTTGTTTCTCCAACGAAATAAAGTATTTTGAAGTTTAAATAAAACAAGAGGAATATATATTTTAAACTTCAAGTGATGTTTTTATTACGGGCTCGATCTTAGTATATTAGGATTCAAATTGATTAATAATAGTAGAAACCGATTATTCGGAAACGGCATTAAGTGGGTATTTATGGTAACGTAACAACGATAATATTTTAAAGTTAATAACTTATTATTTTGTACGATTAACGGATGCGAAATGTAATTATATTATTTACGATAAAAACCTTTTTACGGTGGCATCCTATTTCAAGGCGTGGTTTTTCGAGTTACGTAGTATCTGTATACCATTTACGATTTTAACGGATTATAAGGGATTAAAGTATTTTTACTACGATTCATTTCGGAACTCCTAGTCAAATGGGTCGAAATCCTTTCCCTTTTTTAATATTATTTGCGGTATAGACTCATAACTTAAAGCGTCCACCTGAATATATTAACCCGTAAGTTATAAGATAAGCCCAATATTAAGGAACGCCGTACGTTGGGTTTTTAGCTTATTTTTATTATTACGTTAAACGTGGTAATAATAGACTTGTGTATTAAAGGGATATAAATTACAGAGAGTTATGTAAAGGGGTTTCACTAAATGGAGGCTTGGGTACTAGATTACGACGATATATATTTTAAGGGGGGGTCGGGAGCTTTTAAAGGGCCGTTAAAAACAGCACCACCCCGAATCCGGCTTACGCCTAGATCGTTATCGGGGATAAAGTTAAGGGATTTTAATACGGAGATACCGGCGATACCTTCGCGAGCTTAGCTTATGTTAGGTTTGTTGGTATCGTTAACGTTAAATAATTTTTTAATTTTCGGCCCTAATACGATAACGGAATTATAGGATTAAGGAGTAACAAACGACACGTTACATAAGGTTTTTTTTATCAGCGGTTTCTAAAGGCGTTAGGCGTTTTTTACCTAAAATAGGATAATTAGTATAGATTGTGAATTACGGGATAAATTTGTAAGGGGTATTACGTTATCGTGGTTGTTTGTAATTATCCAATTGAAAACTATTCATAATAAGAATATGAAAATAAATTTACGACTCGCCTATTATAAGTTATACGGGTAAAAACATTTTATATTACGTTTTTTAATGAAATTACTATAAAAAGGTGATAGTCTTAAATATTCGACATTTATATCAATATATACGTAATGTAACGGAACAAAAACTTATCGTACCTTATAGCAAAGCCTTTTTAAACCTTTTCCCATTTCCTACCAGTATTAAACGTATATTTCGGTAGACTTTATAATGGATTTACCTGTTATTAATGGAGGCACTCGATAATTGCTGGTTATTACGGATCTCCTTTTTAAATTTGTCCAGTTAAAAGTTATATAGTTTATAATAACCGATACGTAAGCGGGGCGCTTCCAGAATATATAGTGACAATTTTATAGGTTTTTAACATCTATTATTCACGATTACGGTTCGAATTAAGTAAACGTATTTTAAACAACACTTTTTTAATAAAAGTCGAATAACTTTTATTTACGACGTATTATTTATAAATAGAGAACGGTATTGAAAGGGTAAACTAAAAGGGTTTAAAATATTTACGTATAATTATCGTCTTTTCGTCATACTATTAAGCTTTATATTGACTCGTTTATTAATTTACGTTAAATAATCGGAAATCGACGATTATTGGATTTAATACGAACTATTCAGTAAATTTGTACGAAATGTTACTTTTTTAAATGATTAACAGAGATATAAGGTCGTTAATTAGTCCGGTAAAACGAGTTATTATGTTTTTAGCTTGTTTATACGAAGGGACGGAATTAGTTTAAGCGACGATAACTTATATTTAATAGTAAATAAAAACGGCGGCGAATCGTAAATGACGTTCGGCGGAGCATTATAAGATAGGGGATTAAGTTTAATTAAGCCTTTGTAATATCAAGATTAATCGCATAATTAAAAAATATGATTAACTTTATAATTAGTACCGGGTGGTCGGTATTTCGGACCCGTTTAATAACGTATTAGATATCTTTGGTAAATATATAGTAATTTACAAGGATTTAATTAAACTGGCGGCTTTGGATCTCGTTTTTTCGTAATTTTTATCCGATATTCGCCTGGGATTGGTTTTAGTAACTAATGATATAAGGGATGGTAAATACGAAAAAATTAAAGTATAAGATATCCTCACGGTAAACACGGAGAGGGGCGGGGTTTGCTACGTATTAATTAAGTGAAATGGTTATAATAAGCCGAAATAGAAAAAATTGGAAAATTTTTAATTTATTATAGTCTTAAACAAATTTAAAACGAAATAGGAAAATATTCAGATCAATAATCACCCGGTATTTCGATGATGGTGTTAAACTTATATTAATCGACAGGTACGTAGCAAATCGTTTATATCTTTGAAAAAATACTTTATTTGTAAATAAAAAGAAGAATTTATTACTACACGAAATTACAATACCATAAGTAGAGATGTGTAAATATCACCAGATTATTTCGGATACGTATCTGAACATAAAGCGGCTTTTATTATATCTTAATGAAAATCTACATATTTATTATTATTATCCTTAATTAAATTTAACTAATAATAGCGTTATTAACTTTAAAGGGTCTTTTATGACTGGCTTCAAACATTAGACGATATTAAGGGAAAGAGACGGTAAAAGATATAGCAAAAATTGGTAGGCGTTGAAAAAGGGGGTCAATAGGAGTCGGGATGAATACGAAACGATGTTAAAAGGGCGGATAACACGAGAAGGGGCGGCCGTTAAAAGAGACCGATAGCGTATAATATGAGGAGGGACGGACGTTAGGGGAGGTCAACGATAAAAAATAGCGTTAGGAGGGACGTGCGTTAAAAAAGGCCGATGATAACGGTTAACGAAAAATAGGGCGGGGGGTGGGGCAGGGGTAGTAACCCTTTAGGCAGGCTTCTAAAGACTATAATACATTAGTTTAGGCCTAGGTAACGCGATCGGTTCGGATACGGTTTTACGCCCGTTTGCGATCGGCCCAATTAACTTGTTTTTATTTAAAGTTAATAAATAGGATATGGGTAAAATCGGAAATCGTATAATTAAGCCTTAGATGTCGCTCGTAATATTTTATAAGCCATAGCCTATATTAGTTATAGAAGAAATAACTTAAGTGGTTATATCATTTTGGCCTTTTCGGTTAAAATTATGAAAAGACATACGGCGATAGTTAAAAGGGGCCGAGGCGAAAACGTTACGCGTTAAAGTCCGGTTGGTCGAAGGCGTTTTATCTTTATAAATAGGCGATATAATGGAAAGCGACGAGGAGTTCGGGGTAAAAACGGACCCAAAAGGAAAGGGCGACGTGGGTGTATAGATAAAGTGGTAACGGCCTATACGGCCGATATAATGGAAACTCCTTATACCTGAAGAACATTATGAAGCTGGGTAAATTAATTAACTAATTTAAAAAAAGCGAAGGCAAAAACAGTTCGATAACTCGAGATATCTTTTTAACACTTACGTGTAAGGTATGAAATATAGCCTTTATTCTTTACCGTAATAGCTAACTGATATAAAAGGGCACGTGAAGCGGGTAAGGTCGTAAATAAAGTTGTCTTTTGAATATATTACAAAAAGGAGTTAATTAGTGGTTAGGCCTTTTATAAAGCTTATTTGTAAACTTACCTTATTATAAACCTTTTGATATACGTGACACCTTTATACCTGATAAACTCGGACGTAAGATAAAGAAACTTTAAAGTTCAAAGGGCGTTTAATATATACTATATAGGAGTTTTTAGCTTATAATAAAGAAAGTTTAGTTTTATTTTCATTATCTTTAAAAACGAAAAGATCCTTCAAACCCCGAAAGAATTGTAAAAGGTGATTAGTAATAGGGTATTGGTATATAATAAGGTGATTAATAATAGGGTATTGGTATATAATAAGGTAATATACTTTACGGGGAAGCTTGTTATCCCTCTTAAGAACACCAGTGGTAAGGTAACCAAGGTTAAAACTATTGTATACGTCGGTTATATCAATAAGCTAGCATAAAAAGGCGAATATATATTTACGCGAATAACTAGCCGGTATATATAAAGGAAAGTTAAAAGGGTAATAACGGAGGTAGTTAACAAAAAAGGGGGTGGTGATATAGAAGAGAAAAGAAGGAAGGTTTAAAAACTACGTAAAATCGTTTATATTTATAAAGATTGGTGAACCGGATTCGACAAAGGTTACGTATTATACGGGATACGTTAAACTATATTAAAAGTAGGAGCATAACTTTATACGACGTTGGCGGCAAAAAAGTTATATTATATGGCGCGTCGACGAGTATATTATACGATATCGACGGTAAAAATAAATGCCTCACACGGCGTGTTAACGGGTGTGTTATATGGTGCCGGCGACATAGTGTTGGTTGGCCGAAGCGTTATATGATATGTCAGACGTAGTATTACTGGCCCGCATCCGGTATTTATCCAGAGGATCGCCATAGCCCTCGCAGAATCCTGGAAAAAGGGAGCATATTATAAACTTAGGCCGTTGGCTATTAAGCCTATAAGTTACGTAAATATAGACTTAACGGAATAGGCAACAACTGGCCTAGGCCCAGCCCGGGCGCGGACAAGGTACGCTCCGGGTATAAGCCGGACATGGTTCGTGTAGGGCACGTGGAAGGGCACATAACAAGCTGGGCATTGGCCCTGCTCAAAGACCCTGCACGTTGGGCTATGGTAGCCTCTTCTAGTCTTCCTCCACACCTCAATAATAAATCCCATTTGGCACCTACTTAGCTTACCACCGCAGGTCAAACCATAACACTAATTAGTTTTAATTTATATGGTTTAATACGTGATAAATAGCTTTTTCAAAAATTTCTGGTGACATTCAAAGCCTCAAAACGAATCAACGGATAATGTAACAGAGCTTTTAATAAATAAAATACTAACTGAGGTAATAATATCATATTAAAGTTGTCCTTTTTAAAGTTACTCCAGATTTTATATTTTTCATGGTTCGGATTTTAAGGGAATTTTCGCGTATTTCTATACTTCTTTTTAGTTTTTATAAGTCATAATATTACAGTATGAATAATTGAAACGCTACAACATCCCTCTATAAGTATTAAATTTAGGTACATCTCTTCTTTCCTAGGTTATCTTTAATCGACCGAGTTAGCTACTAATCAATATGAACAAAGTTCCGGCCTATTTACGTAAATATTCAAAGTAAAAAAGTAATCGTAAAACTTGTTAATGTATATTGAAGATAGATCGACTAAAGGGAGATAACGTATCCGGAGAGTATACATTTCGGATGGGAGCATATAAACTTTCATCCAGGCAGTAGTACCTCACCATGCACTTTGCTAATCTCCCTTCTGGGAAGTAGAACTCTACCGTGCACTTTGCTAATGCCCCTTCCAGGCAGTGACACGCTATCATACACTTTGCTGGAATACATCTTGCAGAGTAGCACGTTACTGTGCATACTACAAAGGTATAACCTGCAGCGTAGCTGCTTACTAACTATAGAGATATATAATAACATTGTTGGAATAGTATTACATGCAGTAAAGTAGGTCAACTTTACTGTAAGTAAAGTTGACTGTACTGCAAGTTGAGTGTATTGCTTTGTGCGGACTTACCGCATTGGGTGTAAGTCGAGTACAGTACGCTGTACTTCACTCTAGGGCACGAGCCAAGCAATTGGCCATACAAATTATAGTGCAGACCGGCTAGCGGTCTGTCAAGCCTAGAACAATACATCCATCATCTGACCACACAATGCTACTATTACTTCAACCAATCGAATCGACAACGTTGCAAAGTCTAAGACCTACCAACACTGATCAGTGCTTGCCTACCTATTAGGTTAAGCACAGATAAGCTAAGTAAAAGAAGAAGTTACTTTCCGATTATTACATTTTACGTTAACGTTAGGGTAGAGGAAAGATTTTTATAAAGGGTTTTTACTGCTGTGTCTGTTTTTACAGCAGTAAGTAGAAAAGACTTCTAGGTTGTATTTATCTATATGGCAGCTTAGAGGTAGCGACGGTATCGTTACTGGAAAAGACCAATAATTCTTTATTAATCTTTTTTAAAGACGTTGAGATTGACTATTGGAAGTCTTAAAGTTAGGCAAATTGGCAAATGGCTAAGTTAGTATTACTGAGGGTGCTATTACTGTAAAAACGACTAAGTCTCTACGCCAAAAAAACTACAATAAATAACCTTCAAACTTTATCACCACTAACGACCTTCGACCTTACCTTTTACACCAAACTTTTGCCCCTACTTCACTCTTTTCACTTTTCCCACA
This sequence comes from Anisogramma anomala, assembly GCA_038502455.1. Lineage (NCBI taxonomy): Eukaryota > Fungi > Ascomycota > Sordariomycetes > Diaporthales > Gnomoniaceae > Anisogramma > Anisogramma anomala. The sequence continues at coordinate 13,882,399 of JASMMZ010000004.1, read as the reverse complement.
TCACTTTAATCGTCAAATTCGCTACCCTAAACGAAAATAACAAGAATTGCTAAGTTGCACCGAGAAAGCCACATCGCGCAACTCCACGCCCAATCGCCAAGTTCTCACGCGACTTTATGTTAAAATACCAAGTTCATATGCCTAAAGATCACCAAGTCCCTCGCCCTACGCGTCCTTCACATACTTGACAAGGCAAACCATCAGGATGGCAATAAGTTAGAAATATATTGAAAAATTTAAAACCTTCGAATTAATCTTCACTGAATATTACAATTACAACTTTTGGGGATAGAATGTTAATAAGGAATTAACCGAAAAACACTTGACCAACTTCGTCGGCTATTATATTATTAAGTAATGTAATACTAAGGATCCTAATTATGCCTTTAGCAACTTCCGTAATCTTTTTAACGACTAGATCATTATTATATAAACTTTATTTTGAAAAGTAATTAAAATAAGAATTTAGTTATCACTTAAGAGACAAGGGGTTTATATACCATTATAAGGAATTACAAGGCTGGAATAGGAACTGTTCGACTTAGCCTAGCTTTAAAAACATCTTTAAGACCCCTACTCGAAAAAAAAGGAGGTTGAGAAGCCTCACCATCCATATACGCGATTTAGAGGATCTCTAACTTATCCTTAACTAAGTTAAACCTCTTTACGTGCTAGCGATAAGGAACCTATTGACCTGCTCGGTAGTTTAGTACCTTCAAGATACAGCGCAAAGTATGCCTTTAGCGGTGGTAAGGCACGTAAATTAACGGCCGTTAATACGATTAGAGGTATCGATATTGGTATTTTCTACCAATTAATTGAGCAGGATCGTTAAGCCTTTGAAAACTTTTAAGTATCCCTCACCATTTAATAATTTACTTGTTAAGTCCTTTAAAAACCTTCTTGATTTAGATTCACCTACGCGCGGGAGCCTATTATAGGTCTTACTACAAGACTTTACTCTTCGGGCCAAGCAATTGGTAATTACTCCTAACACCGTACTTCGAAAGCTTTAAAGCTTAAATCGTTAGGAAACACCAATTACAGCTAGGAAGATTATCACGACCTTTTTCCAAAACCTATCAAAATGGTTAACATTAACTATAAGCTTATAAAAAACTTTGACAAGATTAGGAATAATATAAAGAAATATGAAGAAAAGCCTTATAAACTTTTCAACACCAAGATGATGCCTTTTTTAAACATCTACAAATAGATAAAGTTTTTTCCTTTTAGTTTTCACTTACTTTTTCCCGGAATTCGTATAAGGTATACCAAAGATTACTTTCTAACCTTCTTAACTTAAGTAACCACATTTCGCGAAATTTATGACGGTATAAAGGTTTACTTCAAATACGAAGTATACTTAAAGTAATACTACACAGACTGAGCTATTATGAGATAAACTATAATGATAACGAAAAAAGAAAGGAGGAGGAAACACTAATAGACGTGCTTCATCAGATGTTTAACAAGTTAATGTTATATTAGAAATCAATGGAGAAAATCCACGTTGGCGAAGTTACACTTCGCGAACAGGTACAAATAGTAGTTACGGGCGTTAGCGAGTTCGAATACACCTTATAACGCCTAGATGCCATCTATGAAGGTTTCCTTACCGACTTACGTTTCTCGTTCGCTATCATAATAATATATACATCAAACTTGCTTAGTATATACTTCTAAGTCGGCAATTTCTTTAACGTAAATAAAAAAGACCTTACGGTAGTTAATTACGTCGATCACAAGTACGTACATCTATAACTCTTAAGGTTTGATTTATTAACCTTAATCTTGAACTAGATATAATAACTACGCTAACACTAATAAAATTTAAGCGGATATGTTAACTGTAAGTATTATCGTTGTAATAATAATAAAAGATATTAGATTTATAACAAGTTTGGCTACTGGTTGTCTCATTACCCCCATGCTAAACGTAATAACTGAAAGGTAGTATATTACTCTCAATACCTTATTTCTTCGAAATAGGATTACTTAAATTAAATTGTAAATGTGAAAGGAGATAATCTAATTGACGTCATCGTTAACGTTTGTAAGCAGCTTAAGTATTATAAAGATACTATTCCAGATACGGCCTAATAATTAGCCGACTATATCATCCTGTATCGTTTCGATAGTAAAGACCTTTACCTTTACGTTAACTAAGCTTCTAACCCCTTATATACCTTTAACCTCTATAATTATTACGCGGAATATTCGTTTTAGGGTAATATGCAAGATATATGGGTAATAAGATACTTAGTAGGAGGCTATTCGCAGTATGTAATACTGCGGAGGGAAAGTACTATAGCCATTGAAATTGATCGTTACGATGTTGGCAAAGCTAAAGTTGGTTTTAACTCGAGCGAATAACAATTGTTATAAGGATAACAGTAATTTAAACTATTGTAAAAGCAATTACGTTTTATATCCTTGAAACCCTTACCCTTCTCCCTATTTATTTAAAGGATATGAAGACTTTCAGCGTTCACATTGACGTTAAAATAGACCAATTGGTTAAGAACGGCTGGAGGTTTCCACTTGCCTTTAAGTGAGCGCACCTATAGTTTTATCTTTAAAGCCTGAAATCAGTGTTGTTATACCTTATAAAGCCTTAAATACGTTAATTATACCGGTTTTTTAATTATCTAGCCGTTGATAAGTTATACAAAGTCCTGAAGTCTGTAGGGTATAATGATATGGAATACTTTGCTTTAAAAGCTATGAAAAGACTTTGCTACCATTACCAAATATATAACCAAGCCATTCGAAGGTTTAAGTTTATACTAAAAAATAATAAATATTTTAATTACGAAATCTTTATTAATGTATTTTACTTGGATAATAAGCATATTTTTACATCGTCAATTTTACAACTTCTTTTTATAGAGCTAAGTTTTTAAAGTCCCTTTTAGTAAAGGATATATGGGAAACTTTAAGGATATTATAGATTAACATGTATTTGGATTCACTTAAAGTCGTCGTTTACGATATCGGTACAAACTTTGCCGCGGTGAAATTTTAGAAAATGCCAAGATAATAGGTACTTAGTATAAATAAGTACTTGTAAAAGCCTATTAGAGTATCGGGAAGGTAAAAAGGGTATATACCTTACTTTGCCGAATATATAATATTCTTACGTTAGAAATTAGAAGTTTTACGGATCCGAAGACACGTTTATAAATGATAGTAAAAGTTTTTAACGATATTATGGGCTTTGACGACTTGGTACTAACTCTTTTAATTTTTAAAGAGTACCTATGCCTAATGAGTGAATCTCCGATTTAGGCAAATATTTAGAAACGTATTACGGCTTATAATAAAGCTTCAAGGGAATTAAGAGAAGGATTGGCACGCCGTTAGGTTAATAACACCCTTAACACTAAAAATAGTTTTTCGACAATCGATGTACTTGTTTTGCCGTTGTAAAGTAAAGTTCTCGATTAGCGGAAGCTGGGTAGATGAAAGAGCCTATATAAGATATTAAGTATCGTAAACTTCAAAGTAATCATTAAAACTACTAAAGGTACTATATTCTTTCGAATCACTTAAGTTAAGCCTTGTATCAGTCGTACTAAAAATAAAAACCCTTATTCTTTTTAAGTCAAACGACCGAATTAATAAAAATTTCCTTTATCAGTTATCGATAAACCGATGAAACGTCGCCGATATGGACGAACCGTTAAGAAAAAAAATTTAAAAGAGGAGGAATATATACTGGGGTGGATTTACGATACTGTTTAGGTAAGTAGAGGGGAAAAAATAAGGGAAGCCTAACTTTAAAACTTCAAAAATAATAGATTATTAAAACCTCCGATGAGCCTTTTATAAAAAAGTAACCGGGTCGAAATTAGCGGTGATCAATCGGAAAAGTTGTATAATTTATATTTAAGACTAACTTTAACCTTTAAAACCCAAAAGTTACGATTTTTAAATCGAGGATTATTTACGAAGTTAAAGGTCAAATTATGGGGCGACCGTACGAAAAATTACGTCTAATCGTTTAAAGATATGGTAATAAAGGTAAAACCTAAACCTTTATAGAATGGTTTACGATTCGAAAAGTTAGCTAATGTTTAATAGTGACTTAAGTAATAAATTTATTAACAAAAACTAAAGGTAAGTTTACAGTTAATAGTCGTAATATAATGTAAGCCTATACATAGTTAATAATAGATTTATATCATAATCCAGACAGCGGTTGGGTCAGGAAACGGGCCAGTATGCAACTGCGCCACTGAGAAGCCTGAAGTCTAACACATCAGGCGAGGAACATCTCTTATGTCAGCTACGATGACTAAGAAAAGTTACGTGATGGATTATGAAGGATCATAGCAATCCAGTATGATCCAACCCAGGATAGTACTGAAGACGGTATGAAGAATAAAAGATATAAGGAAACGGTCAGTACCACATAGATAGTATTTCCTTCATAGCTCTTCAATTGTCAATCTAAGTATTCAGTCTCAATATATTCTGAATAGCCTCATAACTTTTGATCATTACTTGCACGATTGCGATATTGTTCACTCAGCACCTCTGCTACCTTCTTGATAACACAAACCCTCTGACACCTTCTATATACTCACGGGTATTTATTGTGATTATTACAATTTATAACGGATCGTACTATTAAAGTTGTTATAGGAACTCCGTGCTAGTTAACTCTTAAGTACGGTAATACGTTATTCAAAGCTATTATACGGATTAGCTAAAATAAACTTTTACTGGTTTTTAACCTATTAATCATACTTTAAGTTAAGGCTAGCAATAAAATCCTTAATGTACGATCAGTGTCTATTAATAACGTAAAAGAAAAACTTCGGTCTAATAGGTATATAAATTAACGATACTCTTTTCATCGGAATAGTTAGCTTTATAGTACTAAAACAATAAGCGATAAGGGACTTTAAGTTTCAAAATTGTGAACCAGTAACAACGTTAACTAAAAATATCGAATTAGACTTTAATACATCGTTAATCCGTATATTTGGTATTCACGTTGACTTTAGCTTTCTTTAAAAGGGCCAGAGCGTTATTTTAGTTATAATTAATAAAATTGACGAGTTTAGGGTTTAATGGTACCTGAAATAGCGTGTTCGAGGTAGTTATATTATTATCTTATGTTAATTGGAGGCTTTTTACAACGTATTTATTACGGTATAAGTACAAATATTAACAAATAAGGAGTTTAACCGGTTAAATAAAAAGTTTGAGTGGTAAATACAGAATTTGGACCGTGAGATTAATATGGTTTTAATCAACCCTTTAAAGGCTAAATTAATAATCTTTACGGATAGGTTATTTATAAATAATATAGACCTGTTTTTCTAGATCGGTTTTTTGATAACCTTTATTAATGAAAACAGGTTGTAAAACCAGTTTAGTATTATCGGCGACCTAATTTACTAGACCTTCGTTAAGTGTAAAAGGATTATACTAAATGTGATGGATTTAAAGGTATACAGTATACTGACGGGCTTCGATTTAGGTATGGCAATATGGGAAACCCTTAATATTATTACCAGGTAGCCAAAGATTCCTTTTATCCCGGTAGTGATTTATACCGACTCGAAGAGACTTTTCGAATGCCTTTCAAAACTCGGGACTATTAGTGAAAAACGCCTGATAATTGACGTAATGGCACTTCGGGAAGCCTACGAAGAGAGGGAGATTAAAGAATTCCGATAAATCGATGGAAAAAACAATCCTGCTAACTCCATAACGAAAACATCGCCGAATAAAGCCTTAGAAAGGGTTGTAAATAGCAATGTGATAATTATACGAATCGAGGGCTACGTTAATAGACCTCCTAGAAAACCCGGATTATATGACAGCAGATAGGGGTGTGCCGGCAAACTAAAAGACTGTTAGACTGATGACGGCGATTTATTTAAATGGAACGGTTAAAGTAGAGGCTTGCGAAGGTTTGTGGTGGAAAAACGTTTTGTAGGAGTTGATAAACTCAGACCTCGAGGTAACGAAGCAATTGAGGTTAAATGAGGTTAATTTGCATTCAATTGGGTGCAATTCAGTATGGGGGTCAACTGGAATTGATAGGAGTTTAGCTAGTTAATGAGAAAGTAATTTAGTGGCAACCGGAAAAAATTGGTTAGCCAAACTATCGTGCGCGCATACAAGCTAAAAAGCTACCAGTGTTGGAATAGTATCAAATACAATGCAGTAGGTCAACTTTATTGTAAGCAAAGTTAACTATATTGAAAATTTAGTGTATTACTTTGTACGGACTTGCCATATTAAGTGTAAGTCGAATACAGTACGCTACACTTCACTTTAGGGTACGAGCCAAGCAATTGACCATACAAATTACAGTGCAGACCGGCTAGCGGTCTGCCAAACCTAGAACTATGAATCCACCATCTGACCACGCAATACTACTGTTACTTCAACCAATATAATCGACAAAGTTGCAACGTCTAAGGCCTACCAACAAATATCTACATATATTATTCAAGTCGTCTTATACGCCACCGATTTTAGCAATAAAAAGTAGGTTTATATTAACTTAGATACGACTAACACCTTATATGACCATTGATTGGTGAATGAAGGACCTTAAAACCATTAACATTAGAACAAAAACTTTTTGATATTATGAAGGAAATCCTCAACAAGCCCTTTCATATATCTAATTTCAACGTGATCGTTAACATATGCTTTATGAAACTTACTAATAAAGAAACCAGTTCATGTGCGAACCTTTGGTTGGTATAACCACTAGGTTCCCCCTCCTCCTAGACTACACCAAAGGTAATTATCTTTCCCACAAAAACTTTCGATTTACAAATTGAAATTTCAACTAGGCCTATAATTAATATAACACCCCTCCCCCCTTGAAGAAACCCATAATAGATATGGATTGCATAACAATTCCGATTTCTATAAAAATTTAATATAGTGAAAAGAAAAATGACTATAAGTTGTATAATCTTTTAAATATTGAGTTGCTACTATTATTCAATATTTACCATTAAATAAGGACTAAACTATTAGGTTTACACTTGTTTCTTTCTCAATATTCCTACCGGTTAAACGAAGACATATCACCTCCATTTCCTAATGTTGGAATAGTAGTTAAATGCGATAAATTCAACTCAACTAAACTATTAGTCTAGTTCATTGTACTGATTGAAAATTGGCTGTAGTTTGTAGGAATATACTACAAGTTTAGTGCAATAGGTACCAACTTCAAAGTGAGTCACTGGCCAAAGCTTTTGGCCTTACAAATTATTGTGCAGACCGGCTAGCGGTTTGACAAAATTGGAACTTACAACTTACCATCAACCAATTTTAATGCAGCACCAGTTACATCGACCACAGTGATTAAAATCGACTACGTTTCAAAGAGAATGGCCTACCAACACCGATCAGCACTTATTAAGTTAAGTACAGATTGACTAGGTAAAATAATAAGCGATTTTCCTATTGTTACGATTTTTTTAAGTAAGGTAGAGGAATGATTTTTATCAACAACCCCTATACGTTATGTCAGTTTTTGCAGAAGCAAGTAGGAAAGGTTTTAGGATTGTGTTAGATATTGCAGCGATTAAGGAGTAGGCGACGGTATCGTTACTGAAAATACCAAGAAATATCTTTTAGTTTTTTTTTTTTTTTTTTTTTTTTTTTTTTTTTTTTTTTTTTTTTTTTTTTTTTTTTNTTTTTTTTTTTTTTTTTTTTTTTTTTTTTTTTTTTTTTTTTTTTTTTTTTTTTTTTTTTTTTTTTTTTTTTGAAAAGCGTTAAGATGAACCACCTCAAAGTTTTAAAGATTACCAAGTTAGTAAGTAAGAAAATGGATAAGTTAATATTACTACGGCTGCTATTGTAGTTACTACTATTGTAGAACGTAAAAACGACTAAGTCCTCCGATATTTAACTTTAAATACAAATTTTGATTGTAAACCTATAAACTACTACTTTATATTACTCTTTCTCCCCCTTTGCCTTTCAATTTCGGTTACGATAACTTTAAAATACGGCGAAATTGACACCGTTAACGACACCAACCGAAAGAGTGCAATTAAAGACCTTGGCGTTATCTTTAAAGATACTATAAGATAGACTTTTGGTTTACGAATACCGATGAAAACTTAATCCTAAAATATGTTATTAATGTAATCGGGCGTTACACCTTTAATAAAAATACCACCGGAAACTTTCAAAAACTCTGAGTACTTGATAATTTTCAAAAAAATATATTAAGGGACTAGACCTTAAACATGTAGATAAAGGCAAACAAATATGCTAAGATAATGGCGAAAGCTAAACTTTATGATCGAGGTATTAAGATCCCCACGAAAAAGAGGGAATAAGAAAGTTTAGCATATATCTTTTACGAATGCGTTACAGATAAAAACCCTCAATGAACTAAAGAAAAATGCAAAGTTATCGCTGAAAAAAATATTCCTTAACACACCTCTATGCGTTTGCAAGGCCTTGGTTAATAACAGAAAAGTTTTTCTAACCCTATCGTTTGAGGTTATCAACGTTCTAGTATTATTAGCCGTAAATAATGAATTAACCTATGCGCTGTAATCCCTTAAATCCACTAGTCAATTAAGTAGAAACCTCGAAGTACCTCTTAATACTCAGAGGAATATTACCAAATCCCCTGCGGAGAACACCCTTAATTCTTTTTCCTCCACGCTCCTCAACACATTCAGTTTTAGCAGCCAAATTAAAGAAGGGGCGGCTTTACACGCGAGCCTATTATGAGTATAACCACTGTATTTTCCCCTCTAAATTCAACCAAAGGTAACTATCCTACCCACCAATACCAACCTTAGTACCGGTTGAGGGACCCAAAGGGTCTTTACGACCAGTATATCACCCTTTCACCCCGGTACGTTACTATAGTGAATACGGATTACGCGGTAAATTACCAAATTCGTTAAGATTTAAGGAAAGAAAAAAAAGTATAAGGGTAAGCCTTACAACTTTTACAACGTTAAATCACGCCCGTTTTCTAATACCTGCCGCTTAATAAGGGTTAAATTACTAGGTTTTCACTCGTTATTTCACAGAATCTTTACCGGTTAAGCCGAGGATTAATACCTCTGATATCAAATGAATTGTGTTTTCTTTCACGAAATTTACGATAGCTTTAAAGGTTACTTCGGATAAGATATAATTTTTACCCAGTATTATAATGATTTAACTATCATTTAGTGGTTTTGCGTATTGCATTATAAGAAAGATACGAAAAGTAAAATGAGTCTTCGTAATTAAATGTTCAAAAAGTTGATGCTTTTCCAATAATCAATGGTAAACGTAAGATTTAGCGAATATATACTTCGCTAATAGGTCCACTAATCTATTACGGGCTATAAAAAGTTATAATACGCTTTATAGTACCTTAAAGCCACCTGTAAAGGGGTCTTTAACCAGTTATATCCCTTGTAAGCAACTATAATAATTCGAGTTTGAGGTTCGACTAGTATATACCCCTAAGATTTAAAGTTTAGTAACGAAGAAAAGAACACTGTTAAGTATATTACATTAACCGTAAATACTAAAAACTCGGTTAATATAGTTAACGGAAGGACCACACCTAGAATTATTACTAAACCACGTACGAAAAAGGGTTTTATTTTTCTTCAAGGTCTTTCAATCATCTAGGAAAATTCACGTTAAAAGTAAAGAGATTTTGGATTTACAGCGAATAGGGCTGCTAGTCAACACGCCATATTATTGCCGAACGCGAATCAAAATAAGTAATATACAATATACATTTCCTATTTACCTTTAATGAGGATTATATTTTACGCATTACAGAATTTGAAGTTAATAAGATAAAAAAGGAGGAAAATAAGCCTAAGCTTATCGATTAAGACGAAGATATTGACACTGGCTTAAAACCAACGTAATAACTCACCAACTACGTATTTTTGTACCGCATAATAGATAAATACCTTTATCGCCGATATAACAATGAAAAATTCAATTTTAAATACCTTTTTACTATTTAAAATAGTTACGTGAAACAAATCTTTTAGGGTATTATACCGGATATTAGGGTAGTACGGTAATTAATAGAATTTTCTCTGTAATAAGTCGTGTTATAAAGAGATAAGAATACGTTGACTAAACTTAACTATATGGATGTTAGCAGAAATAAAGTCGTCGTGAACTTTGGAAAAGAGATTTTTTTTACTAAAATCAATGATTATTACAAATATCGTTGATTTTATTGTTTTCTATATTTTGAAATGCCTTATCCTTTTTCTCTATGAATTTAAAAATATGAAAAAGCTGAAAGTTAACGTTAACTTTGAGATTAACAAATTGGTATATATTTAAAGTAGTAAAACATTTTAACTTAACTTTAAATAAGGTTACTTTTGGAATAGCAATAAAATGCAGTACAGTTAAGTTAACTTTACTTTTAGTAAAGTTTATTGTACGTATTAGAAATTGACTATAGTTTGTGGGGCTTGAATAAACTACACTACAAGTGTAGTGAAGTAGGTGCCTACTTCAAAGTGAGATATAGGCCCAAGCGATTGGCCGTACAAATCAGTGTTAAAAATAGCTAGGGATCTGCCAATCTTAAAACTTATCAAATTAAGCAACCAATTTCAATGCAGCACCAGTTACTTGAATTATAGTGATTCGAATCGACTACGTTGAAACAATAAAGGCCTACTAATACTTATCTTTTTTTTTATTAGGTTAAGAATAGATTTTCTAAGTAGAAGAAGACGCTGCTTTCCAGTTACGCTTTTCATTAAACAATGGCTAAGGGTAAAGGAAAGGTTTTTACGAAAGACACTTATAAGCTGTGTTAGTTGTTCGCGGAAACAAGTATAGAAGGCCTGTAAGCTATGTTAGTTATTCGCGGCAGTTTATAAATAAGTGACAGTATCTTTACTGAAAACACTAAAAAAAAATTATTAATCTCTGTTAAAGACGTTGAGATTAACCGCCTCAAAGTCTCAAATATTACTAAATCGTTAAGTTGGCAAACGGCTAAGTTGGAACTTTTATAATTACTACTATTGCAGGTATTACTATGGCAAATCGTAAAAACGTCCAAGTTTTATAACCTTTGAGTATACTAACTTTGACGGCCAACAAATAAATTACCCCTTTATATAACTTATTTTCCTACTACATCCTCTAACCTTCGTCATAATGACTTTAAAACGCGCTGGAAAAAAATGCCGTTACGAACTCTGTTAGGAAAAAAGCGATTACGGCCTTTAGCATTACCTTCAACAAACACTACGATAAAAACCTTTAGTTTTCTAAACCTAACTATAACTCTTTAGTTAAATACCTTACCAATGTAATCAGCTTTTACATTTTCGAATTAAAGTCTACTAAAATGGTTTAAGGCCTATAAATGCATAACTACTTCTAAGAATACTTTAGGAAATGAAATCTGGATATGTGGAAGATGACGAATAGACACGTTAAGGTCAGTCTGAAAAGTAAACTCGTTAACCGAAGGCGAGACCTCCCTATTAAAAAAGAGAAAGAGTGCAACTTGGATAATGTAATTTACGAATACACTACCAATAAAGACTTTTAATCGAATTTTGAAGCTGAAAGTAAAGGTATTATTAACAATAATATCCCTTAACTCTCTTACAAATGTTCGTAAGGACCTACCTAAGCCCAGATAAGTTTTTCTAAGATCTTTTTACCTCGAATTAACGGTTTAATACCACTGGTCGTAGAGAATTGATTAACCTATACGCTGAAAACTTTTAAGTTACCAGTCAATCAAGTAGTAACCTCGACATACCCTTAATTATGAAAAATATGATTACCGAGTCCCCCGAAGCGTAAACCCTTAAATTCTTTTTCCATAAGCTACTTAATACGTCTTGTTTAAGCAGTCAAATTAAGGAAATAATAGCTTTACACGCGAGCCTATTATGGGTATAACTATTAGCTTTTCTCCTTTTAAATTGGCTAAAGATTACTATACTATCCACTAGAACTAAGATTAGTACATGTCGAGGGATAGAAAAAGTCCTTACAAATATTATATTATAATTTCTCCTCGATAAGTATATATGGTGAATATAGACTGCACGAAGATTACTATGTTCATTAAGATTGAAGGAGGAAAGGAGAAATATAACAGTAAGTTATACAACCTTTTAAACGTTAAGTTACGCCTGTTTTACAAGATCTGTTATAAAATAAGGGTTGAATTACCAGGTTTTCACTCTCTATTTCCCAGTATCTTTACTGGCCAAGTTGCAGATTACTTCCTGTGATACCTAATGAATTATTCCTTTTCCTACGAAATCTATGATAGTTTTAAGGGTCACTTCGAATACCATGTTAACCTTACCTAGTATTATACCAATTGAAATATTATTAAATGGTTTTATATGTTAAATTACAAAAAAAACCGGAAAGTAAGATAGATTTCCTTCATCAAATGTTTAACAAGCTAATGTTTAATCAATAAGTAATAGAGAATGTAGGACCTGATGAAGATACCTTACGCCAGTAGGTCCGGTAAGTCGTTACTGGCTATAAGGAGTTCGAATACACTCTTCAGTGCTTTAACTCTACCTAAGAAAGGTTTTTTGGCCAGTTGCGTTCCTTGTTGGAAATCGTAATAATTCGAGCCTCCGGCTCGACTAGTATGTACCCCTAAATTTTGGAATTTAGTCACAAAGAAAAAGACTTTTTTTACATGTATTAAATCGACTATAAATACGGAAGACCAAGCTAGTACGGTTTACTAAAGGCTCAAACACATGGATGTGACCAACTTACCTACGGAGGAGGTCATTATTTTTCCTTAAGTTTTTCAAATTAACCAAGTAAACTTAACTTAAACATCAAAAGATGTTCGATTTATTGTTAGTAAGGCTATTGATTAACATATCACACTACCTACCAAAAAAAATTAAATTATGTAATATTCAGTATATACTTTTTATTCATATTTAATTGCAATTATGTATTATAAGTTATAAAGTTTGAAGGTAATCAAGTTAAAAAGAATGAAAATAAGCCTAAAGCTATTGGCTGGTATAATAATACACTTACTATCCTAAAAGCAACGTATTAGCTCGCCGACCATGTCTTCCTATACCGCCTAATAGGTGAAAACCCCTACCACTAATACGACGATAAAAACCTTAACTTTTTATACGCTTTCAATGTTTAAAATCGTTACGCCGAGCAGATTTTTTAAGGTATGATACCGGATAAAGGAATAGTATGTTACTTAACAGGAGGCTATTCGTAATACTTCGAATTGCAAGGGAATACGAATACGGCTACAGAACTTAATCATACAGATACCAAAAAAGCTAAAGTCAGCTTTAGCTTTTAAAAAAGAAATATTTACTAGCATTAACAACGGTTAAGATTGTTGTAAGCCCTATTGTTTTTTACATCTTAGAATCCCATAACCCCTTCCTCCTTTGTTATAAAAATATAAAGGTCCTCAGCCTTAATATTAACGTTTTAACTGATAAATTGGTTTAGGTAAAGGGCAGTAAGAAGGTTTTTACTTAACCTGAAATAGGGTTACCTTCGTTTTATTTTTAAGGGTTAGAGGCAGTAGTATTAAACCTAACGGAGGCGAAACTTTGCTAATTATATTGTAGGTTTAATTAACAGGTAATTAATAGGCTCTACAAAGTATTTAAGGCGGATGACCATAAATATATGGACTTGACAGCGTTCAAGGCAATTAAACGTCTTTGCTACTATTGTTAAATATACTTATGAACCACTTTAAGGCTTTAATCTACGTTAAAATAAGATTAAAACTTGAACTTTAAAGTTTTCGTGGACGTGTTTTATCTGAGAAGTAAACTAATACTTCATATTGTAAACTGCGCCACGGCTTTTTACGGCGTTAAGTTCCTTTAAACCATTACAATGAAGGAAAAGTAAAAGGTATTACTTACTTTGTGGATTAACTCGTACCTTAGATTACTAAATATCTTAGTTTTAGATGTTAATACTAAGTTTATGTTGATTTAATATAAATAAGTACCCGTTAATATTTATTAGGGTATTAGCAAGGTTAAAAGGGCTTACGCATTATTGCAAAGGGCTTACGAAATACTTACTATAGAATTAAAAGCTTTACAAGTTAAAAGACACAACTTTAAATAATATTAAAGGACTTTAATAATATCATTAGCTCTAGCAGTCTTATATTAACTTTACTTGTATTTGGCGCTTATACATGGATAACGACTGGGTCGTTAATATCGCCAAATATATAAAAACATATTATAATACAAAGTAAAGCCTTAAAAGAATTAAGAAAGGAATCGGCACACCGCTAAGTTAATGAAGCTCTCAACACCAGCAACGGATCATGAATAACAGATGTTCTATTCTTCCCTCTTTAAAATAAAGTCCTTGTGCGATGAAAGCCAGGTAAATGAGATACATTGTATAAAGTTTGACGTATTACCAAACTAAATGTAGTGCTTAAAATTATTAACAGCTTTATTACTTTCTGAACCATATAGGTTAAGCCCTATTAAAGATCCCTTAAACTCGATAAGATTTATAACGTTAATAACCTTCGAGTCTAACGGATTAGATAATATAAACCCTCCAACCCGACTATTAACAAGTTAATAGAACGTCGACGGCGTGGAAAACTACTCAAAAGAAGGGTACATACTAAAGAAAAGGATGGAGATAGGGATTGAAAGCCTAGTAAAGAATATATAACGACGTGGGTATTTTAAAGGAAAAGTTTAACGGATAACTTTCCTTTAAGTTGCGTTTCGAAGACATTATTAACACACTAGGTAAGCTGTTTAAGAAAAGCGATTAATTGGAGATTAACGGCCTTTTTTTATGAGTGGTTGTACAACTTGTTCCGTTGATATAACTTGAAGGCTAAGACGTTACTATCTTTAAGTCAAGGATAGTTTAAGAGGTTAAAGGTAAAACTGCAGAAAGAATGTACGAAAAATCATGGCCAATCATTTAAGGATACGATAATTAAGGTAATGACTGAATCATTACTTAATCACCTACAATTCAAAGGATTGACCAGCGTTTAATCGTCGCCATTATTACCAGTTTTACTATTAGTACGAGAGGATAGTTTTCACTTAATGGCTGAGATATAACGTAAACTTATATATAGTTAGCCACCAATACTGAACGGATTATACTTCTAGAACAATTAAAAGAACCAAAGAATAAGTTTCCGGCTGACATAGTAATACATCATATTAAATCTTGATACGGATTAGCTCAAATAGGTTTTTATTAGTTCCTGACGTACTAGGTGTACTGTGAAATCAGGTTAGGTATAAGAAATTGAACGTTTAACCCGCACTTATTGATTATAAATGACAAAGACTTTGGTATCATTAGTATATAAATTAACGATACTATTTTCCTCAAAGATCCTAGGTTAATAGCTGCTAAATAACGTGTTATCGAGAGATTGGGCCTTTAAAAGTGTAAGATAATCGAAATGTTAGCTAAGGGTATATAATTTAATTTTAATGAATAGTTAATACATATTTATAGTAATAAGACTAAAAATGGCACTTTTATTACCCTACGCTAAAAAAAGTAAGTTACAAACCTAGCGACTATTAATAAAACTGAAAAGGTAAAATCATAAAGATACCTAAATCAAAGGGCTCGTACAGCTTTTATTGTAACGCTATATTAACTGGAAGTATCATACAAACTTTTCATTGCGATATAAGTATAAGATTTAGAGGATGAGGACTTTAACAGGCTAAATAAGAGGATTGAATGGTAATTGAACCACTTTGAAAAAGGAATTGATATGGTTTCGGTAAATTTAACGAAGGCGAAGCTAATGATTATTATAGACGGGTTATTTTCCAATAATATAGACCTTACATCGCAAATTAGCTTCCTAATAATGCTTGTTAACGAAAGAAAGAAAAGGTTTAAAAGTCAATTAAAAATTACCTCAAACATTATATACTAAACATCTGTTCAGCGTAAACGTGAAATATAAATCGTACTAACTTTGGAAGTTTACGATATAATAGCAGGCTTTAATATTAATTTGGTAACTAACGGCATACTAAAGATTATTATTAAATAATTGTGACTTCCTCCGATACCTAGGGTGGTATATACTAACTTTCGAAGCCTTTACTAATACTTATCAAAGCTAGTCACAACTAAAAAAAAAAAGTCTAATAATAGACGTAATAGCGTTAAGTAAGGTATACGAATCCCGGGGAAATCGATAAGTTCCGGTGAATTAATGGAAAAGATAATCCCACTAACATTATAACTAATGTTACGCCCAACAACACTTTGAAAGGTTGGTAAAAAGTAATACGCTAACTATACGAATCGAGGGTTATATGGACCTCCCGGCACGTAACGTGGAGGAATAGGTTTTCCCTAGTAAACTTAAAAACTATCAGAGTAATAATGTTAATGGTAACAGCGATAACGGTAGCGATAACAATGTTAGTAGACTAAAAAACTGGCAAAAGGTACGTAAGTGGTGGAATATGTGATGCGTATAAGTTTTTAGCGACAGACTTGTATACGGGAATTGAAGAATAAAGGCCTCGGAAAAGGGTAACAAAAGGGCCATAAAGGGCCGTAATTAATATCAATTTCAGTATAAATTCATTGTAATTAACAGGGATCTAGATTTCTGCTGGGTGGTGGATTGAATAGGGATTTCAAAGGTTACCATTAATTAATGGCAGGCTATGCTCGTGTACAGGTATAAAACAAAAAGCTACCAATATTGAAATAGCAATCAGATACAGTACAGTCAAGTCAGCTTTACTTATAGTAAAGTTGATTGTTCGTATTGAAAATTTACTATAGTTTGTGGGATTTAAATACACTATACTGCAAGTGTAGTTCAATAGGTGCCCAATTCAAAGTGGGGAAAAATCCAAAGAGTTTGACCATACAAATTAGTGTGCAGACCAGCTAGCAGTTTACTAAACTTAGAACTTATCACATCAATCAACCAACTTCAATGCAGTACCAGTTACTTCAACCATAGTGATTTCAATCGACTACGTTACAATGATAAAGATCTACTAATAGGTACCTTTAATTTTGTCTTTAAGAGCTAAAGGTAATGGTATTAAACCTGACGAAATCGAAACTTTGTTAATTATATTGTTATTTTAGTTACCCGACGACTAATAGACTTTATAAGGTTTTAAAGATAATTGGTTAAGAAAAAGTGAAGTTCTCAGCGTTAAGGACAATTCAACGACTTTATTACTATTTTTGAATCTATTTCAAAACCCTTTTAAGTTTTAGGTTTACCTATAAAAAATTAAAACTTTCATTTCAAGGTTTTCGAAAATATATTTTACCCAATCAGTGAATTAATACTTTACGTTATAAACTTCGCTACGTCTTTTTACGGTGTTAAATTCCTTAAAACCATTTTTCGGAAGGAAACGTAAAACATGCTACGTATTTTATGAATTAATACGTACTTCAAGTTACTAAACGTACTAGTTTACGACAATAACAAGTTTACTACGATAAAGGTTTCAATTAATATGAATTCCGTGTAATTTAATGTAGAGAAGTCCCTGTGAAAGACTATTAGGAAATTAGTAAAGTCGAAAAAGCTTACGCCTTTTTTAAAAAAGGCTTATGATATCTTTATCTTGAAAATCGAAAGCTTAATAAGTTAAAAATATGGCTTCAAATAGAGCTCAAGAGCCTTGACGTTATTATTAACCCTAACGGCATTATACTATCTATACTAGTATTTAGGGCCTACCTAAGTATAATTATTGAATAGCTATTATCGTTAAATATCTGAAAACGCGTTACAGCAAATAGTAAAGCCCTAAAGAAACTAAAAAAAGAATTTGAAAACAATTAGATTAACGACACCCTTAGTATTAGGAACGAACTGTTAATAACAAACGTACTTTTATAACTCTTTTAAAGTAAATTCATTAAGTAGCAAAAACCAGATAAACAAAATAAGTCCTATAATATTTCAAGTATAATCAATTTAATCCTTGTGGTTGAAACTGCTAACGGTTTTATTACTCTTCGAATTACATAAGCTAAGGCGTATAAAATATCCTTTGAGTTTGGTATAATTTTTTTTTTGACGTTGTTAACCTTCGAGTCGACCGAATTAGCTAATATAATCCTCACGAGCCGATCGTTAACAAGCTAATAAAACGTCAAAGACTCAAAAGACCACTTAAGAGGAGTATATACACTAAAAGAAAAGACGGAAACGAGAATTACAAGCCTGAAGAGGTATATACAATAACGTAGGTGTTTCAAAAAAGAATCTTAACAGAGAATTCGCCCTGAAGTTACGTGTTAAAGGCATTATTAATATATCAGGTAAGCTTTTTAAACAAGGTAATTAGGTGAATATTAATGGCCTTTTTATATATAGGGTTATTCAACTTATACCGTTAACTTATTTTGAAGTTTAATATGTAATCATTTTTAAATTCAAGGTAATTTACGAGGTGATGGGTAAGATTATGAATCGGTCATACGAAAAATTACGGCTCATCGCTTTAAGATACGTTGATAAAGGTAACGACTAAATCCTTACTTCATCGCCTATAATTCAAAAAATTAGCCAACGTTTAATCGTGGAAATTGTTACGAATTTGACTGCTAGCATAAAAGGTTATGTTGCACTTAATATCCGGAATATAAAGTAAATTTATACGTGATTCTACACCGATCTTTAGCGGATCATACTATTAAAACTGTCGAAAGAAGTAAAGGATTAGTTTCCAGTTACCAGGGTGATGCGTTATACTAAATCTTTATACAAATTAGCCGAAGTGAGCGTTAATTGATTCTTGACTTACCAAACGTATTTTGAAAACAAATCAGGTATCAAAACTTTAGCGTTTAACCCGTAACTATTAATGATAGAGGGCAAGAACTTCAGTATCGTTAGTATATAAATTAAAGATACTGTCGGTAAGGTCTCTATTACGTTCACGTAGCATAAGAGTAATTGGAAGGATTAGTGTTGTAGTAGTAAAAGTAGATAAATTCAGAAGAAGAATTCAGAGAGTGCACGCCACAGATGAGAGGTTGTGAACCTCTCATCCAGGCAGTGGCACTTTTTCCATACACTCTGGAATGCCCCCTTTAGACCGCGCTACGTATAATACACTTTGTAAGAGTGTAATCTGAATCGTGTTACATTATCATATACGTTGCAGAAGTGTATCTTATAGTGTAGTAAATTGTTATTTAACCTATATATACTAATTCTAGTGATATATAATAATATCCCTATAGGAATTTTTGGTACTCTCCGTATCTACAATTTAGTAATGACAATATATTTGAAATATAATTTGTATTTGTAGTTTTGTAGTTATAGTGTAATTATAATGTAATCCGTATTTGTAGTTTTATAGTAATAGTAAAGTTACGATATAATCCGTATATATAGTTTTATAATAACAATAAAATTACTATATAAATTAAAAAGGTTCGAATGAATAGTTTTTAGACGTAGTAGGAATTATAATAATAGCTTGGTTAATGTAAAAAATCAGTGACTATATGATTATTAATAATTTCTTTTATCATTTTCGATAAATATATAAATACGTAGGTCTTATAAAAGTAATTACGTAGGGGTAATTACGCTGTTGCATATTTTGAGTAAATATAAGAAATATATCGTTATTGGCCCAAAGAAAACCTTTTTTCTTTTCCCTTTGAACGGTGAGTATTTACATCTAATGTAAGTTTTAACCAGTTAATCGGTATATCTAAGTTTAATCCATTATTTCTATTAATTATTTTGAACCGCTTGATGAGTAGGTTACTTAATCAATTTCCACGTATTAACCTCGCCCGTAAATAAATACCGCGCACAGATAGCTTGTTTAAACGCTGTTCAGCGCAAAAACGTAAGCGCTTTGAATCCATCGTCGCTGCTAACCGTACAGCCGCCACTAACCCTATTAATACTAGCTTTACCTCTACGGGTAATACAACTTCTATCTCAGCCCTCTTTTTCACTTTCCCTGCCGCCGCCGCCGCTATAGTTATTGTCCCTTTCTCCCCCTAAGAATTAGGGGGAAAAGTGGGGAACTTTTAAAGTTATAAAACTTACCTTGTCCTTACGAGTGAAAACCCCATTATTCGCGGAGATCCCCTACCCTCGTCGTAAATATAGTTTGGCGAAGTTGCTTTACAGTTTATATTATCTAATATTCCCGTATATTATGGTATATTAATGCCTTCCTAAACGAGGTGGTCGAGGCGGACCTCCTTTGCTGTTTTGAGTTTCGTATCATTAAGATACGTCGAGAAGCCTTTTTAAAGCGTAAAACGTTAAAGACATGTACCCGGGTCCGTAGCTCCGGGCCGATAGTAAATACGTTTTGCATGCTATATATTGTGTTTGCGGCCGCAAATAAGTTTATTAACAATTACTACGAAATCGAGGGTCTTTCAGCCTGTTGCTATCGTTACAAACAGATTAACAACAATGACGCCCCCGTTTCGGTTATTTTAAAGCTGTGGTCCGAAGCCATGTTACGTTTCCGCCGGTTTTATGAAAAGTTCGTCGTAAAATCTATAATTTTAACCACAAACTTCATTTTCCACTTTCTCAATCTATCGTTTCGAAGCGCTTATAAAAGTAACTATTATTACAAACAATTAAAATAAGCTGATATTAATTAATAATAAGCGTTAACCAGCGGACCAAAAATTGGGTAACCGCTATTACCGTTTGAAAGCGGAGCCTACGTATATACTATGCAAGCGAGTTTGATAACGTTATCGTACGTCACCGCGAAAAGTGTAAAAGTCCCCCGGCGCTTTTTCCTAAGGATAAACAACATAAATCGAGGGGTCATATCTTTGGTAACACCGATAATGGTATCGATAACAACAATGGGGGTAACGCCAGTATAAAGGGGAAGGGCGGCCGGGAGGATGGAGGAGATGCGACGGCGTCACCTTCTCCCTTTCTTTTCAATAGTAAATAATTTCACTTTTTAGCCGAGACAACACGCTCGGCTACAGTACAATACGCTACAAATTAATAAAATTGCTTTTCAAAATTATCGTAGTATAAATAATAAATATAAAAAGTGAATCAAGTTTGAAGTAATAAAAATAAAAAGTAATAATATATTGAAAGAAATATAATATAATAAATCTATGTAGTGAAAAATTAGTATAAGCGGCGTAAATCAAATTATATACCATAATATAATGCGGTACGTAAATAAAAAGTAACAATACGTCAAAATCAGTGTAAAATGGTAAATTCCAACAGAAATAGGTAAAACATCAAAATTAATAGGGCTAAAGTATATAAATGAAAAAGTGGTAGTATCCTAGTAGCGATGCCAAATAAAAAAACTCAATAAAACAAAATATGAAGAACGGCATAAATAACGGGTTTCGAACCGTTCGAAAATGTTGAAAGCGGTATAATCGTACGAAATAAAAAGACAAAAAAGAAAGGCGTGGAATATCAGCCTTAATAAGGTCATAAAATCTTTTTAATAACATTAACGAATAGGGTGTTCATCGATATTAACGCCTTTAATACCCCTTTTAGGGCGCTTTTAGTTATTACGTCTGTTAAGTTTGATTTTCCATTAATCTATTTCATTTACTTAATTTCGCGGCGCTTATACCATTTGCGTGAAGCTATAGTATCGATTATCAAACCTTTTTCGTTCGTAATACAAATTTTAACTAAAAATTTGTAAAACTAAAAGGAAATAGTATATATAATAGAAGGAATAGGTTGAAAACAAAGGTTAGAAATAATTATTTGGACGGTTATCGTTATAATAATTTCCGAATCGAAACCTTTAACCATATTATAGATTTTCATAGTTAAGACGCTTTTCATAACCTGTTTATATTAAATCGAACTTTGATAAAAAAATCTTTTACAAAAAGTAAAGCCGTTTTAGGCCGGTTTTTAGTTATTGATGATTAAAACGAACCCTATTTACGAGTTATAATCAGTATTATTAGTAAAAACACTGTTGATAAAAATTAATAACTTTGCTTTACCTATATCTAACAGTGTGGATTATAAACCACGTTTTAAATTATACATTTACCACGTAAAACGTTTATTCAACGCTTTACATATATCGTCCAACGAGGCAGTTTAGAATTACTTTATGATTAAAAAGTTGACAACCGCTTTCAGTTATACTATCAAAATAACCGAAACTCCACGTATGCGTTAATACCTATATTTGTCGACCCGTTTTATATTATCTTAAGTAACAAGAGAAACTTTCTTCAATTACTCTTTTTATTTAAGGCTTTAAATACTGTTCCGAAAAGTAATAGTCGCGTTATCAAAGTCGATTATATGGTCTTCCGCTAGGTACATCTTGGGTTTTACTTTTAAGCCAGCTTTTCATAATTACCCTTTTTGGGATACAGAAAACAACGTGTTACACAACGTTAGTATATCTTCCGTCTATATTCCCGTAGTATGAAGCCGTTAAAACGGGTTATTGAAACTAATAGGTATAGGTCGAAGGTAAAATTAATTATTTCGAACCGTTTTTAAAAATTCCTTTAATACGTATTATACCAATAAACGACAGCTTTATCCAAGCCATGAAGCGGTTTTATAATACGTAAAATCGTTTGGGATAAGTAATATTATTTTAAGATTCAAAGGTATATCGGCGTAAATATATCGTTCAAGTCGCTTCTCAAATTATATACAAGCCTATGTAGTATTATAAAGTTTAACATATAAGTTATAAAAGATACTTAAAAAGATTATAAACGTAAACATTGAACGGTAAGTAGCCCTTTACAAAGTAGTCGACTAGGTTATAATATCCTTTTTACTATCGTCGTTATACCCTTTTACAATTAGATGGGTTTTTTCGTGTAGTTTTCCCGCCTTATCCTCAAATTCGTATACGAAGCAAGTGGAAAAAATTATATAAACGCCATAAACCATTATTATAAACCGTTCAAGGAAAAAAAATTCTTGATTCGATTGAGGAAAATATTTCCGTTTAGGTAAATTATTCGAATAAAGCGTTTAAAATGGTGGTAATATCTTTACAACGGAGCTTCAGGTTAAGTTCGCGATTTTCCATTTATTTTTAAGTAATGAAAGCATTTACAACAATGTTTTTAACGCGTTTACTAATTTTTAAGCCAAGGGAGCGGTTCCGGCAGCGAACTATTAATAGTATTAATATAAACGGATCGTTTTCGCGTAATAGTGACGGGTTGGAAATACGATTCGAGAAATTTATTAGAATTGGAAACGGTTTGGATTAGTCGTTATGAAAGTGGTTCCGTTGGTGATTTTAGTCGGACTGTAATTTCGGGCTGTTCTTTCCCCACCTCTTCTCTTTTACACTTTCATATTATTATTTAACAAAATGAACTTATACCATTTAGCATATTAAAGAATACATTACAGCCTTTCAATTCTTCAATCCTTGAAAGGCTAATCTATCTGTCTTTAGTTTTCTAACCCAAAACCTTGAACTATAATAGCAGGTTTAAAACGTCAGTTTTATATAGGCAATTCCTCGTGGTCAACGCTTTTAAAATATTGTTTTCAACCTATAGAAAACGTAATGCTACCATGACTTTTGCCATAGCATTTACCTTTATAATATATTGGGCAATAATGTAAAGTTTATATAAATCCTCGAGTAAATACCAAAGACAAGAAGCGTAAAAATTAGTTTACTCGAGCCGAAAGTGTTGTTAACAGCGCTAACCGCTATTTACAAAATAGATTACATGAAACTGGTATCCTTTTACTTTTTGAATAACATCTTATATGCTTTTTAAGTGGTTCATAATATCGTTTACACCTGTTAATACCTTATAATACTTTTATTAGTATTTGTCTATATTCGTAGGAGGCGATTTTAATTTTGGTACATTACCTAGTTAAATTGAAGGCTATATCAACGTTATAGGTAATCTAATTCAAAGTCCTTAAATAAACGTTTAATTAGTATTTAACCAAAGAGTTCTAGTAGTTTATAACGAAAACGTTTCGTGTAAATTTAACGATTTAAAATAATATTACCGCATCAATGGCATCTAGTACCTATTAGCTATTTAGGTATATAATATCCATAATTACATTGTAATTAAAGTTTACGTCGTCCTAAAGGCGAAACTAAAACCGTTGTAAAGATTACAAATATAATTAGTACTCGTAGCAAAACTTTTCGATAGTTTTGAATACAGTTTTTTTATATTTGTATAGTTTATGGCGTAAATCAGCTTTAAAAGGCGTTCCTTTGCTTTGTATCCGAATCGGCGGTATGATATTCGTAATTTTGACTACGTGAAGTAAAGAGTTTTAATCGTACATATTTTGTGGGAAAACTATAAGTAGTTGAATTTCACCCAAAGTGGTATGAATACTTTATTTAAAACTCGAACAATTTGGTGAATAGTATTTTAAACCTTGATTCCAAGTATTCATATTAGCTAACAAAAATAAAAATATTTTTTTTGAAATTTAATACGTAAACTTTAACCAATTCGAATCGTATATTTACAGCAACTATGCTAAGCGACAACGTTTCAACTTTTCCGAATAGGACTTTCCGATATTCAGTTATACGGTCGAGCTAAAATTTCGGAATTTTCGCCGTGAACGCGTCGAATTGTCGGTTTCCTGCCGTTAAGATTTTGGTTATATTAGTATCAGGTATAATACCCTAAAACCGGTTGCTGTACCTATTTCAAAACGTTAATTAAAACTCTATGTAGGCGTTTAACACTCTATTTTCACAATCCAGGTCTAAGTTATATAGGAAAAAGGTGTCCTGTAATCCTGTAAAAATGCACTGGGCTATTTCGTCGTTCTGGGCTATCAGATAAGTATTATTACATTTAGAGTCTTCTTTTACAGAAGTGTATTTGTTTAGGTAAACGTAAACCTTTTCTTCCGTGCCTTCATACTCGATTACACAAGCTAGAAAACCAATTTTCTCTCCGTTTTTAAATATATAATCGGTTTAAAACTATCGTTGAATCCGAATTTATTCGTAAGATAAGTATTGATAAATTAGTAACCAATTTTACCCTATACGATTCAATTACTTTACAATCCTATAAAACTCCTTATACCCTTTCGTAAATATTATTATAACCGCAGTACTTTTGGTCTTTAACAATATAATTATTCTTAGTAATAACCGCTTTATCTTATTTTTTCAAAGTTCCTCCGAACCGATATTTCTCCCTTTAAAATCTGTATCTAGGTTGCTCATTTTGTCTTATATATACTTTAAATCTTCGGTTTAAAACGTAATGAATAATTTCGGCGAGGTTCATCTTGGCAATTTAACCTTCGCCATTAAATTTATCGGCTACAAATGCTAAATCAAAGCTAGCTTATCGACTTAGAAAGGTTTTAAGTAATATTTTAAGGCTTATATATTTTTTTTTTTTCAATTTAAATTACGTAAGGTCGAAATCTAAGTTTTCACGGTAAATTTTCATCGTTTTTTCAATAAATAGTTTTATTGCCTCTAAATTTCAATTCAAAGGCCGTTTAACACTTTCGAAAATTTGCCAACAGGGCTGTAAATACTGTCTATATGTTTTCATTAGTATTCCCACATTAATTTCACTCCGATTTCCAAGTAATATCAATTAAATCCTTATTGCAAATTTTATAGTTTATTTCCGTATCGAAATGCAGTTTTCAATAGTTATAATACTTGGTAAATATATTTATTTACGTGAGGTAGTCCATATGCCACTATTCAACATACCCCAATAATATAGCGGGTGAAATAATATAAAACTAAAAGGATTTGATATTTAGCCTTTTACACATATTGAGTATTACACCTATTTCATTATTAAATACATCGTATAGTTTGCTACTATAATTTCCATCTTTATACAAAAATTTAGCGAAGTTCTCAAGTTTTGTAAAATCGTTTTTATTAATAGGAAAGCGGTGTGGTGAAAGGTTATGATAGAGGTCATAATTAACGGATATTAATTCATAAAGTATATATTAACGTTTTACACCGTTTATAATGTCGCCGAGGGGGCCGTTTTCTTTATCCGGATCACTTTTATTATATCAGAGCTTATTATTAACGGTATTTGAAACGTAATTTTATGTTCGTCTTTCTCCAAAATTGTTTTCAAGGGAGGGTTTGTATTCAACCCGCGTTATAAACAATTTTTACGGTACTTCCTCCTCTTTCTTCGATTCCTCCAGCTTCGTTTCCACTTTGCGAAGAGCGTTTAACTTTATTAAACGCCTCTTTCATTATATTTGTGAAAGATATTATCGTTCCTCATCGATTATTTTAAATAGGCGATCATGACGCTTTTCAAGCCAGTATCCCTTTATAACCTTTATTTTTATCACTTCATCGTTCGTTTACTTCGGTATTTATGTAACCTGAGCTGTTGCTAATCAATCCTTTATAATAAGGATATTATTTTCACCGTTCGTATTAATATTTTAACTTCGTACATTTTTTCTTCATTTTTTTACAAATTGCACTATTTACTATACGCTATATATCCAACGTCCAATTTACAAATTTATTTTCAAAATTATCGAATAAGTCGCGCATTTTCATTTCGCTGTTATAGTAATGAACAATTATATTAATAATATACGTGTTTTCCGTAAAAGTGTTCAAATCTTTTACTAATACCTCGATATTATTATCGCAGATATTCAAGTCTTAATACTTTCAAATACTATTACAAAACAACTCATTCGTAAATAGGTACTTCATATATTCGTTAGCTCTTGCGAGGTCTATCACTAGTAAATTTATGATTATAAAATGAAATGGATAAAAACAGTAATTCCCACGTGTTCCTGTAATGCTAAAGCGATATAAATTGTCGGTTTCGCGCCGTAGTTAGGATTTAGATACGTTCGTCATTTAAAGGAAACGCGTATAAATACGTTAATACAAAAGAAATAAGATGTAGTATATCAGTTAAAATAAGGTTACTAACGTTTACCAATAAAAATCATGGTTAAATAATACATAAATAAAGCGTAATTACAAGTTAACTAGGCGTTTTAAATTAGCTTTATTAGCGGTTTTTATCGCTATATTGACTAAACGGCCAGAAAAACTTAAAACGTTATAGATATTAAACTTAAAATGCGAGGTATAAGACAAGATAGGGGAGGCATATAGGTTAAATGAGAAAGGGTAAAAAGAAAAGAAAGGTATGTAGGTGTAATCCGAGATG
Source organism: Anisogramma anomala (assembly GCA_038502455.1). Lineage (NCBI taxonomy): Eukaryota > Fungi > Ascomycota > Sordariomycetes > Diaporthales > Gnomoniaceae > Anisogramma > Anisogramma anomala. The sequence goes on along the minus strand of JASMMZ010000004.1, from coordinate 13,855,198 downwards.
TAAAACCTGGTTCGTATTTAGTAAGCGGTTCGGATTATCGTATTGTAACCGTTTCTAATATTTATAAGCAGTTTAGGTGTTACGTTTGTAATCGCTTTTGAATTATACGAATGGCTTGAATATTACATTTGTAATTGTTTTTAGATTCTATAAGTGGTTTGAATATTACGTTTAGGCCGGATATATTTTAATAAAAAGTTTCGAAACTTAATGGTTTTAACGTAAGTAGTTTAATACGTAATGTCATGCTTTTTGAAAAGTACCTGAGTGCGTTTAGAGTACCAAAATAGGTTTACGGTTAACGTAACGTGGCTTTCGATTTTCAAAGGGTACTAACAGAGTTGATAATATCGTACTAATGTAATCCTTTTAAAAGTTACTCCGGATTTTACCGTTTTGTTACGCTTCTAGTTTCAAGAGCGCTCCCACGTAATTCCATACTTCCTTATAATTATCATAAAACGTAGTATTAAAGTATAAATAATTAGGTCCGCTATAGCATCCGATTATAGGTATTTAACTTCGGTTTTTAAGCTATTTGTAGTCGACCTAATCAGCTACTAATCAGTATCGATGAGATTTTATTACGTCAACGTAATAGAAGAGTAATTAAAAATATTAATATTATATTAGTAAAAGTAGATAAGTTTTTAAAAAGCATTTAAAAAGTGTATGCTACGGATGAGAGGTTATAAACCTCTTATCTAGGAAGTAGTACTTTTGCCGTACACTCTGGAATGCCCCTTCTAAACCACACCACGCATGATGCACTCTGCAAGAATGCAATCTGCAGTTTGTCACGTTATCGTACACTCTACAAGAGTGTAGCCTGCAGCGTACTACTTTATTGTGAACACTGTAGGAGTGTACCTTACAGCGTAGTGTACTGTCACTTTACCTACGTATACTAACTATATGGATATATAATAATATCCACAGATACCCTTAGTCTCGAAGATATTGAGTTTATTGCGGTGAAACAGTACGTTATCAAAAAGTTAAATATTTAAAAATGTAAGCCAATTGAATAGTTAAATAAATTTATATAACTTAACTTTAATTAATTATTAATTCATATTTATACTTTCAGGGCTAAAAGTAACACTTATATTATTCTACGCTAAAAATAGTTAGTCACGAGCTCAAGTATTATTAATAAGTCTAACGAGATAAATTTACAATTATGCTTAGAGTAAAGAGCATATATGGCCTATATCGCTACATTATATTAACCGGAAATATCGTACGACCTATCTATCGCTACACAGGTATAAAATACCTAGGACAAGGATATTAAAAGGTTAAATAAGAATATTTACCGACTATTTAACAACTTGAAACGAGGTATTAAAAGCGTTTTCGTAAACCTGATGTAAAAAAAATTGATAATTTTTTAGGACGAGTTATTTGTTAATAATACTAATATTATATCGTAAATCAGGTTCCTTATTATTTTTTCTAAGGAAAAGAAGTCTGAAAGATAATTTATAAGCCCCGGAAACCTTATACATTTAATATTGGTCAAATACAAGTATATAATATAAAGTGTGTTAGCTTTAAAAGTCTATAATATAATGTTAGGTTTTAATATTGGTGTAGTAACCAACGGCATGTTAGAGATTATCACCAAATAGCTAGGATTACCTCCAATACTTATAATGATATATATAGATTTATGAAGCCTCTACAAATACCTTTAAATTTGGGTAAGACTAATAAAAAACGTTTAATAATAGATGTAATAAGTTTGAAAAAAACATACGAAGCCCAGGAAATCGATAAGTTCTGGTGCAGTAACGGTAACGATAACTCCGTTAACGCTATAATTAAGGTTACGTTTAATGGCTCCCTGAAAGTTTGTGGATAGAAATAAATTAACTGTATAAATTAAAGGCTAAATGAATTGCCCGGCATGTAATCTGGAGAAATTGGGAGGCTCTGTCAAACTTGAAGACTGCTAGGGTAGTGATACTAATGATAATGGTAGCAAAGCCGGTAATGGCAATGCTAGTAGGTTGAATTACTGGCAAAAGGTACCCAAGTGGTTGAGTGCGTAATAAGTATAGGTTTTTGTTGAAAAACCAGCGTACGAGAGTTGAGGAACGAAGGGTTTGGAGATAGTAAGTAAATGGTTGTAAATAATATTAATTTCAGTATAGATTGATCAGAATTAATAGGGGTTTGGCCTTTTGATTGAGGAGGAATTTTAGAGGTTATTACTAATTGATGGCAGGCTATGTTAGCGTGTAGACACAAAAAAAAAATCCGCTAATATTTGAATAGCAGTCAAATTCAATAAAGTTAAGTTAAATAAAATGTTAGTTTAGTTGATTTTACTGATTGCAAATTGTCTGTAGTTTGTGGGAATGAACTGTAAGTGCAGTGCGGTAGGTGCCCACTTAAAAGTGGGGTATAGACCAAAGCGTTTGGCCATATAAATTAGTGTGCATACAGGCTAGCAATCTGCGAAACTTAGAACTTACAACTCACTATCAACCAATTTCAATGCAGCACTAGTTACTTCGATCACAGTGATTCTAATCGACTACATTGCAACGATAATAGTCTATCAATACCTAATTAATTACGTATCGTTTCGCAAAATTAATAACGATTTTAAAGGTAACGTCGAAAAAAATATCTACCCTATCTAATATCACACAAACGAAAATATCATTAGGTAGTCACTTGTATTGGAATACAAAGAAAAATAAAAATAAAAAAGGATCTCTCTAATTAGATACTAAATAGATTGAAAATTTGCCAAAAAACCATAGAGAACGTCGGAATTGAAAAGGAAATATTACGCCACCAAGTTATCCAAGCTATCATGGGATAAAAAAAGTTGAAATACACTTTATAATGACCTAATATCACTTATAAAGGTTTTTTTAAGCTAATTATATTTTTCATTCATGATTATAATAAAAAGAATCCCAAACTTTATTGGTATATTTCCCTGAGCATATAATATAGTTAATAATGACAACGAGAAAAACAATGCGTTTGTTTATTATGCAGATATTAAATATGGAAAACTCGAATAATTCGGGTATCAAAAAAAGCTTTTAATTCGAAGCTAAAATAATAACTTATATATGAATGATATTCTAGATAAAACGTAAATTAGTCTTCTAAGTTTCCTCATTCAATAAAGTCAAAAGTTGTTAAAACCATAACAAGTAAGGCTGTTAATTAATACGTTATATTATTGTTAAGAGTTGATCGAAGCAGTTCATATATTACTTTTAATACCCTTTTCTCTTAATTTGTGTTATACTAAAAGTGTTACAACCTTTCAAGGTACAGAAGTAAAATATAATAAAATTAACGCCCAAAACTATTGATTTGTATTAATATACTGGCCTTGAAATATTGTATTAACTAGCCGATTACGCCTCCTTATATATCTTAATAAGCAAATACTATTGGGATAGCAATCAATTGTAGTACAGTTAAAGTTGACTATACTAACTACAAGTAAATTGTAGTAGAGTTCCTAATTCAATGTGAGGTATATATCAATCAATTGCACATACAAAGTAGTACATACACCGACTAGTGGTCTACGAAACATAGAATGAATAACAATCTACCACCTTATCCTCGTAGTACTACTTTAATTTCGACTACAATTCGAATCAATAACTTTATAACGTCTAAAACCATATCAATATTGATTATGGCTTGACGGTAACTTAAACCTAGATAATGTAGGTGGAAAAAGAAACTACTTTTTAGTGACGTTTTATATAATTACAAGTTAGAGGAAATATTTTTACGAAATGTTCTTACAAAATACATCTGTCTTTCACGGTAATAAGTTGGAAATACTTTTGGATTACGTCGTTTTTTCAGGGTAATCTAATAGTGGTGACAATACCGCTATTTATATTATGAAGAAAAATTTATTGAATACCTTCTAAAAAAAACCATTGAAATTAACCACCAAAAGTCTTGAAATCAACCTTTAAAAAGAAATTAATAATTTTTATAACCTCCAAAGTTGGTAAATAGCGAAATAGTTACTACTACTTTTGTAAATTGCAAACTTTCAAGTCTAAAACTCTTTTAACGATAGATAACTTACAACCTCTTTTTATATACCAGTTTTTCTTCCTATATCACAAAATCGCAAATCAAGAAAGTAAATAAACAAGTGAATATTGCACAAAAAATCACTAAGTTGTGATGGAAAAGGCTAAGTTATATAAATCTATGCAACGCTCAAATCGTTAACTTTCTACTCCTACTTGAACAAACGTTATTCTTGTAAGGAAAGGGTTAAAATGGCCACTGAAAATACACAAATAAAAGTAATTAATGTTCTGATATACCTTTTCTCCAAGTATTATAACGGTAATCTTTCAAATAAAAGTAGTAACAAAACATTTACTTAAGAATATTGAACTAACTTTATCAGTTAGTACATCATTATGTTAAACACCAGTAAAAAGTTTGGTTGTGGAGCTCGCGCCTTCCAAAACTTTCGCGAGTTTTTAAATGAATAAGCTATGAATATAGGGGAAATAGTCTTCAAACATATTGAATTAAATGAAAAGTAGTATTTTTATCACAGATAAAATTATAACTGAATCAGTAAAACCACTTTTTTTATTGTTATAAATATGTTATAGACTTAGTCCAATGGCCACTGAATCTATAGGTTACGTGACTGTGCACGTATTGGGATATGAAGTACTTGGTCCGGGCCTGGTTCAGGCGCAGACAAGGCGCGGTCCGTACACGGTACATGTAAAAGAACGTAATGGGGCTGGGCACTGGCTATGCCCATAGGTCCTGCACGATAGGCCACGGTAGCCTTTTCTAGTCTTTCGCCATACCTTAATACTAAACCCTATTTAGTACCTATTTGGCTTACCATTATAAATCGGACTATAATATACTATTAAGTTTTATGTTTCATTTTTTCGAAGGAATATTACTTATAATAGATGAATATATAATAAATATCAATATTTTTATGTTATATTTTAATGTTAAAGGAAATGATAGGCCGTCGTCGAATATTTAATTCTTTACCTTTATAAATATTTTCCTGCTTTTTCGGAGCCGATTTAAGTCAATATTCACTGTTTGTAAAATGAAATAGGCTATATCGCGTTTATTATAAAGTAATTGTAATAACCGGGTGAATCGAATTTAATTATCCACTTTATATACGATTTTATTGAAGTCGTAATTAAAATGTAATAATTTAAAGTCGACTTAACAACAATTTATATTAGTTTTTTAACAGCTCAAAGTAGGCAAAAACGATATAATTCATTGTATTTAGACGGACTTGTTTTTATATAGGTGGCTACGTATTGAACGATCTAATTTATATTGAAAATGAAGAAGATATAAATTAGTAAAAGTTGGTATACTTTTCTTTACGTATAGGGTTATTATACGGCGATGGTAAAATAAGTTATTAGGGCGTATTATAAAGCCGGTGGATACCAAAGTATATACGATATAGGCAAGTTTTTTGATTATATAAAGATTATTTTCGACGATCCTTATCGCGCGGATAAAGCCTTAGTTAAATTAAAGAGATTATTTATAAAGTATAAAAACCTGTATATATTATCTGTTATTAGGTTCAAGATATTACTAGTTTTAACAGGTGGATTAAATTAGCATTTAGCCTTGAAGTGTAATTACCTACGTTATCGCGTATACTTACGTATTCGTAACAAATTTACTATGGCAGACGTAAACCGGATAGATTATACCATAACCCTAATAAAGTACTGCGAGTTCACCAACGAATTAAAATCCTTGAATTTAAAACGAAGTTTCAATCATTGATTAATGGAACCCGTATAAATATTACGATTAAATTAAAATATAAATATAACGAAAATTTATACCTTTTAAGTATCCTCTTTAAAAAAAACTATAATAACCGCGGTTTATTATCTTAATAAATACTTTCGATAAACTTTTAAGACTAAAGACGTATGACGACGTTAATAACGGCGAAGAAACGCTAAATTAAACTCGTTACAAAGTATTGCCTACGTTATGGTTCGATGGACCATTACCAATGTGGTTACGAACTCCTCCCGGTATTACCTCCGACGCAAGTGAATACGGTCTAAGTAAAAATGTTAAATAAAGGTTTCCTATTAACGGCGACGGAAGAAACCTAATTTTTAAATACAGTTTCGTTTAGGGGTTATATAGCCTCAACGACATAATCTCAAAATCGAGTGAAAAGGAATTTAATTAAATTAAAACACGTATAAACGAAAATATATTACTTATTACTATATTTCTTCATAATACATACTTTTTGGATATTTTTGTCGATTCTAATTGTAATTGTTATTGTATTATAAGAGAAGCTTTAATATACCGGGTAACAATGAAATAAATTCGGTTATTCAATTTTAAAAATTGTAAAATAATATTGAAGTTACGGAAAAGTACGCTTGTTACCAGAATATACAAATTTCGTATAAATATTAATAAGAAGTACAACCCAATTTAAATATATATTATTCCAAGAATAACGCAGGATGTAATTTTTAGAATACTTTGAATACAATATTAACAGATAATTTTAAACGTTAATAGTAGCCGTTTACTCATTCATAGTTAAGTAGGATGAGTTATCGATACGGTAATAATACGTTTTAATTTAGGGGATATATAAAGCGTTATAGAATCTGTTTTTATCGGTTTAGCAAACCGTTCGAAACGGATAGAATAACATATAGGGGATTGGTCGTAATGAAATTTTGTTCCAAATATTTACAAAATAACGCGGATTTTACAAATGAAGGCGCCGATTATTATTAAACAGAAAGATAATTAATTACGTCTTTTACTAAAATTAATGAAATTCCGCAACTTATGTGATGAAGATGAGGCTAAAACTTTACCCCTATATAAGGGAAAACTCGACTATTACCTTTACATTAAACTGAATAGAAATGAATTTTTATCAAAACTATCTTAGGAATTATTATATTCTATATCATAAAATCAAATTTTCGAATTCAAATAATAGGTTACTAAGTTAATAAATAAGTGTTAAATTTGGGTACGTTTTTTATCAGCTACGGCGCCGGTACTATTAATTTTTAAACCGGAAGAAGTATAACGGCTTTATATAAAAAACTGGGTACTAAATAGGACCATTGAATAAGATCATTTTTCATTACCGTTAATTAAGGAAACCTTACGTGTATTGTCGAAATAGACATAGCTTACGAAGCTGGATATTCGAGTAGCCTGTTACTCTATTAGAGTTATATCCGGATAAAAAGAATCAATGGTGTTTTGTATACGGTTTAGGTTATTTAAATGTTTAAATACACCCTTTAGTCTGGAGAAAACGTCGGCGACGTTTTAGCAATATATTAATTATATAATAACGGATGTTTTGGATAATATCATTATAGCTTACCTAAAAAACCTTTCAGTATTTTTTCCCGGTACTAAGTAATACTATATAATGAAAGTTCGCGTGTTTTTGAGACTTTCTCATTATGTTAGACTAAACTTGAACTTAAAGAAATGCGACTTCGTAGTTAAGGAGGTAAAGTATTCAAGTTTTATTGTAATGTTTGGCATAGGTATTCGGGCCAACCCCAAAAAGTCCGGGTAGTACGGGAATAAAATCTATTGCGTATTATTTGAAAGGTTCGAAGGTTTTTATGTTTCGCCAATTTTTATTAGGATTTTATTAGTAATTTCACCGAGTTTATTAATTATCTTCCCTGATTAACGAAGTAAGAAATTCGTTGAATTTGGATAAAGTGAACGAAATACGTATTTCAAATCTTAAAGGATATCTTTGTTACGGCCTCGATTTTGGTATATTAGGACTCAAATCGATTAACGGTAGTGAAAACCAATTGTTCAGGAATAACGTTGGACAGGTATTTATAACAACGGGGAAAAAAAGGTATTCTAAAGTTAGTAACTTATTATTCCGCATGATTGACAGATGCGGAATATAATTATACTATTTATGATAAAGAGCTTGATGCGGTGATATTCTTTTCAAAAAGGTGGTCGTTAGAGTTACGTAACGTGCGTACCCAGTTTACGATCCTGACGGATTATATGAGATTGGAATATTTTTACTTATTACATTTAATTTCGAAGCGCTAAGTTCAATAAGCCGAAGTCCTTTCGTTCTTTTAATATTACCCACCATATAAGCCCGCATTTAAAGGTGTCTATCCAGATATATTAACCTGTAAATTACAAGATAAGCCCGCAGTTAAGGAACGTTGCGTGCGAGTCTTTCAACTTATTTTCATTACTATGTAAAATGTATTAATAATGTATTTATTGATCGTGGGAACATATATTGCGTCTGGTTACACAGATGAATTTGTTAAAATGAAGGTTTGACTGTTGGATCGAGATAATATATACCCGGATGGTGAAGCGAAGGCTTTTGGAGGATCGACGTGGGCGAGATCGTTCCGGACCCGGCCCGCGCCCGGGTCGTTACCTTGCACAACGCGGAGGGATTTTAATACGTTGGTATTAATAGCAACGTTGCGGGCTCGATCCGCGTTAAACCCGTTAACATTATTAACGTCGAATATTTGCTTTATTTTTAGGCGGGGTACCTTTACGGAATTGTAGGATTAAGGAATAATGAATGACCTGTTGTAAGAGGTTCGCTTATTAGCGGTTTCCGAGGGCGTTCGGAGCTTTCCAGCTAAATCAGGATAATTAATACAAATTGCGGATTATAGGATTAACTTGCGAGGCGCATTACGTTACCGTAACCAATTATGTCTACCGAGTTAAAAACCATTAACGACGAAAATCTTATAGTAAACCTATGATTTACCTATTATAAGTTATATGGGTAAACCCATTTTATTTCGAATACTCCAACAAGATTACTATGAAAAGAAGATAATCGAAGATATTTAACGTTTATATCGAATATATATACAATATAATAGTATGAAACTTCATCGTACCTTACGATAAAGCCTCCTTTAACTCCTTTTTATCATAAATCAATATTAGGCATATATTTCCATCGAATTTATAGTCGACTTACTAGTTATCTATAAAGGCTCTCGATATTTACTGGTAATTATAGACCGTCTTTTCAAGTTTATTCAATTTAAGGTTATATAGTTTGTAACTACCGATATACATAAGGAACGCTTTCGGGATATATAGTAATTTTTTATGGATCTTCGGCTTTCATTATTAATAACCGCGGTTCAGATTATATGGGTTAATTTTAAACGACTTTTTTTCTTGTAAAAGTCAAATAACTCTGCTTTACAACATATTACTTATAAATAGATAGCGGTTTTAAACATATAAATTAAAAAGTTGAAAAGTACTTATATATCGTCATCGTCCTTTCGTAATATTAGTAGGTATTATTTTGATCCGCTTAAAAGTTTGTATTAAACAGCTGGAAATCGATGGGTACTGGGTTTAACGTAAATCTTTGGGTAAATACGTCTAAAATATCTTTTTTTTAAAAGCCGATAAGTATAAAAAATCTTGAACTAATCCGAAGATTCTAATTATTACGGTTTTAATATATTTACGAAAGAGTACAGAATTAGACTAATGAGAGAAAATATATATTTAATTATAAATAAAAATGATAACGAAACGTGGGCGCTATTCATCGAAGGTAAATTTATGGAAAGGTATACGGCGGGTATTCAAAGGAGTTGGCGTCAAGATATTACGTGTTATTATACGGTTGATCAAATAAATTTTATTACGGTTAATAGGCGAAATTATAAAGGGTAACGTAAAAGTCTTAGAAAAGGGTGCAATCGGGAGAAGGGAGTAAAGGAAACGTATAACGAAAGGAGTAATAGCTTATATTGTCGGAACGGTAAATACTTTTTAAACTCGAGTAATATTTCGGAGCCGAGTAAACTAGTCAACTGATTCGAAAAAGGTCGGGGCGAAAATAGGCCGGTATCACGGAATATTTTCTTACTATTTACGGGTAAAGAATAGAATATAACTTTCGTTTTTAATAAATATAACCCATCAATATAATAGGACGTGTAAATTGAGTGAAACCGTAAGTGAACGTATTTTTCAAATATATTACTAGAAGGGGTTACCTAATCGTCGGGTTTTTCATAAGGTTATTTCATTAAGTTTATTTTACTATAGACTTTTCGAAGCGTACGATAACTTTAAATACGATAATCTCGGATTTAAATAAAAGAAATGTTAAAATTCAAAAGGAAATTAATATATTATATATATACATCTTTTACTTTTAAAGTGGGAGCTCCCCTTTATTTTCGTTATTACCAGCGATAAATAAATCGTCTATAAAGCGAAGAGGTTATAAGATATAATTAATGTTAAAGTATTTATAGGTAATAAGGCAACGTACTTTATATGGCGGTTAATTATTTTAATGAAAAACGTTTACAACGGTATAGGTTAAATTAGGTTTATTGTAAATATTAATTTTAAAGACGAGAAAAAGTCGAAGAAGTTACGAAATGTTAATATGTATTAATGATTTGGATACTAAGAGTAGTAAAAGGGTTATTATAAAAAAGTTACAGTGAGGCGGGAAATAGTAGAAGAATGTCGGCGATGTAAAAGGAAAAAGAGGGAAGTTTTAAAGGCTATATTTAAGTTCTTATTTATAAATACGGGTGGACCGGACTTAGTAGGAGTTGCGTGTTATACGATATGGTAAAGGGGTATGTTATACGATACCGGTAGTAAAAGCGATATATTATACGGTACGTTAAAAGGTACGTTATACAATATCGGCGACAAAAATAATACATTATATGATACCTTAAAAATGCGAGATTTACGACATCGGCGTTATAGGCTTAAACCGTCAGATACGTTATACGAAGAATTCAGGAGGCGCGTTATACGGTACCGGCGACCTAAAGTTAAACCGGCTAATACGTTATACAGTACGTTAAAGGGGCGTGTTATACGGTAGCGGCGGCCCGGAGTTAATCCGGTTGATACGTTATACGGCGTGTTAAAAGTTACGTTACCGGCCCGCGCCCAGATTGTTCCCAGCACGCGTAAGGGCACATAATAGGCTGTGCGCTGGACATACCCATAGGTCCTGCACGATGAGTCACGGTAGCCTCTTCTAGTCTTCTGTTGTACTTCAATCGTAAACCCCATTTGGCACCTATTTAGCTTACCATTGTAAATCGGACCATAAAAAAAAAAATTGTTATTCTGAAAATCCTTAAATTTGAAATCCTCAACCTTAAAACCTTCGGGGATAAAAATAAATTACAGGTGACTACTAACGCCCTTATATATGTTTCGAAACACTACCCCCTAATACTTAGATAAAGTTAACCCTTGACACCCCTTATGGTGGTTTTTTATATGGTAAAGATAAAGAAAATAGTAGTATGTTCGCCGGTAAAACCCCTACCCTCGGTAGCATAAAGTACGCGTTAAGGAGAGGAAAAGCAAATGAAGAGGTTATAATTAATGCGGTTCAAGGGATTAGCATTGACGCGAGTAATCATTTAATTAAATAAAATCCTTAAAATATCCAATATAATCGCTAAAATCGTGAAATTAGTAAGTTTAAGTGGGTTGAAACCATATGAAACCTAGATTAAAATTGTCATTTCGAAAGAAAGTATGTTTTCATATAGGAGCCCACTATAGGTTATACTATAAGATTTTACCAGTTCAGTTGAGTTACTGATAACTATCTTTCCCATCAAGACTTAAAAAGTCAAAGAATGACGTTGATCTCGAGTTATAAAAACGACGATTAGAATGATTATCAGAATTTACCTCTCAAACCCGTCAATATGATTAATAGTAACTATAAACTCTTTACGAATTTATTAAAATCTGGAATGATATAAAAAAAGTATAACCAAAAATCTTACAACTCATTTAACACGAAGATGATGTTATTATTAATATTTATAAGTCAATTCAAGTCCAACCTTCCAATATTAACTTATTATTTCTGATAATCATTATGGGGTTCTAATGAAACTATTACCTAACCTTCTAAATCGAAACACGTACTTTCTGTGAAATTTATAACGGAAGAAAGAGTCACTTGAAATATAATATATACCTTACATAATATCATACGGATCATACTATAATACTTAACATGACGATAATAGTGAAAAAATGGGAAACATACATAAATGTTTTTAATTATATACCAAATAATTTAATGTTTTATAAACATATAATGGGGACAATATAGGTTGGAAAGGCCACAATAAACTAGAATGTTCAGACAGCTATCAAAATATCAGCGAGTTTAAAAAAGCCTTATAATGTTTAGTTACCACTTATGCGTTTTTTTGTTTTCCACTGATTGAAATCCTCGTTTACAATTGAAATAATATACAAAATAAATTTAGTTAGTATATTCCCCCAAACTGGTAGTTCCTATAACTAGAACAATAAACACCATTTAATTAGGAATGAAATTTACAATAAGTACGTTAGGTCAAATCATGAAAGACTTAGCTTAAATATATTAAATTAGAAACCACATTAGTAATAACCATAAGGTTAAGGTGTAAGTGAATAAAGTAATCGTAGGAAATATCGTTTTCATAGTAATCAAAAGGGTTAAATTAATAGCGAATCTGGCTGTTGATTAAGTTGTTTACCGATCGTTAAACTTTATAAATAATAGATAATATTTTTGAAATAGTTATATTTGAAATGCAGTAAACCTACTTTATTCACAATAAAGTTGATTATACTAAATGCAAATCGAGTGTAATATTTTGTGTGGACCTACTATATTGGCTACAATTCAAATACAGTATGCGCCTACTTTACACTAGAGTATAGTTCAAGCAATTCTCCATAAAAATTACTGTACAGACCGGCTAGCAGTCTGCTAAACCTAAAACAATACGTCCACCACTTAACCACGTAATATATTGTTATTTCGACTAATTGAATCGATAATTTTTTAATATCTAAAGCCCTAATAATACTGATTATTGCTTATTGGGTTAAGTACCAGTTAATGAAGCCGAATAAAAAGCTACTTTCCGGTTGTTACGCTTTATGTTATTGCTAGAGTAGAGGAAATATTCTTACGAAAGGCCTCTATTAGTACTACACTAATTCACAACGGAAGGAAAACAGAGAATACTTTTGGGTTATATTAGTTTACAACGGCAATCTGGAAGTAAACGACGGTATCTCTACTTGAGAACACTAAGAAATCTTTACGAATCCTTTCTTAAAAGCGTTAAGATTCGTCACTAAAATTCTTAATTCGGTAAATTAACAAAATGCTAAGTCAGTACTATTACGGGTGCTACTATTATAATAACAATTAAGTCTCATAGCTAAAGAATCACAATAAATAACATTTAACCTTTACTAATAACGATTTTCGACCTTACCCTTTACACCAAATATTTGCATCTACTTTACTCTTTTATCTTTCCCTACGTCAATTTAATCGTTAATATCGTTATTATAAGCTAAAAACAAGAGTTTACGACAAAAAAAACCACGTCGCGTACCCCAAAGCTAAGTCGCTAAGTTTCCACACAACTTTACGCTAAGACGCCAAGTTCCTGCGCCTAAAAATCACTAAGTCCCTCACCCTACACGCACTATAAGTCCTACATAGGATGAAAGCTTAAAATAATACCTACCTAAAAATTAATAAAGGTAATTGAAGTCCTCGGAATTAAATTTACAAAATATTATGACAAATATTTCTGGGCATAAGATGTCGACAAAAACTTAATAAAGAGGCGCTTTACCAATTTTGTCGGCTACTATATCGTTAAACATAATAATGGTAACGACTATAATAACGCCTTTCATAACTTTAGCAATTTTTCAAACGACTGAACTATTGACATGTAAAATGTAATTTAAAAAGTGGTTAAGTTGAGATTAGAGTCGCAATTAATGTAATAAAGGATATATGTACTAACATGAGGTACCATAAAGCTAGCGTAAAAACTCTTCGATCTAACTAAATTCAAAAAAATACCTTTAAAACCTACGTCCTAATGGAAAGAGTACTAAAAACCTTTAACTCCCTTATACGCGATTTATGGGACCTCCTTTTTATCCCTAACTAAGTTAAGCCTCTTTATGCGCTAGCGATAAGGAACCTGTTGACCTGTTCGGTAACCTAATACCTCCACGTAACAACGCGAAGTACGCTTTTAGCGATAGAAAGATACGTGAAAAAGAGACTGCCTACACGTCTAAAGGGATTAAAGTTAACATTTTACACTAATTAATTAAATAAAATCGTCAAACCTCTTGAAACCTTCAGGTTCTTTTTATTTTTTTACACTTGAATCAAAATCGCCAAGTCCTCCAAAACCCTTTCTATAACAGGTTTACCTATACGAAAAAGCTTATCTCAGGTCCTACAACAAAACTTTACCCCTTACCTTAGGCGAGTAGCAATTACCCTCAACACTATGCCTCTAAGGCCTCAAAACTTAAATTGCTAGGAAATACAAATAAAGATTAAAATAATTATTGCGACCTATCTCTAAGACCTATAAAATGGCTAATATCAACTATAAGCTCATTACTAACTTCGTCAAGATTCAAAACAATGTAGAAAAATATAACAGAAAACTTTACAACCTCCTCAACACGAAGATAATGCCCCTTTTAAATATTTGTAAAGAAATAAAGGTTCCCCCTTTTGGCTTTCACTTATTATTCCCCAGAATTCTTACAGGTCCCACCAAGAATTACTACCTGACTTTCCTAACCCTAGCAACTATTTTTCGAGGGATTTATAATAGTATAAAATGTCACTTCGAACACAATGTCCACTTTACGTGATATCATATAAATTAGGACACCACAAAGTAGGCGACAATAATTATTAGGGAAAAAACAGAAATAAATACCGATAAATATGTTTGACCAAATTATTAATAAGTAAATATAATAACAGAAAGCAATATAGAAAGTCTACGTTAACGAAGCTACACTTCTTAAACAGGTATGAGTGGTAGTTACGAGCGTTAGCGAATTCAAATACGCTTTATAACGCTCAGATACCTCTTACGAAGGTCTTTTTAACTAGTTAAGTTCCTCTTTAACAAATTTAATGGCGTGTACACCAAAATCGCTTAATATATACTCCCAAAACAGCAACTTTTTAACGTAAATTAAAAAGATTTTACGCTATTTAACTACCTCGATCACAAGTACGGTTATAAGCACCCATAACGCCTAAGGTTTGACCCATTGAATATAAACTAAATGCAATAGCCGCGCGAATATTAACAGGATTGAAATTTAAACGGACTTGTTAAATGTAAAAACTATCGTCGTAATGATAACAAGATTTATTGGATTTAGAAAAAGCTTATCTATTGGTTCAATCGCTACCCCTCCACCGAACGAAAAAACAGAAAGGTAATGCATTATATCCAATACCTTAAAACTTCTTAACAGGATTATTTAGATTAAATCGCAAACTTCGAAGGCGATATACCAATTAATAGCGACAATACCCTTAAATAAATTCAATGATACAAAGATATAATTCCCAAAGCGGCTTAATAACTATCCATCTACGTCTTTTTATATTTCTTAGGTGGTAAAAACCTTTAACTTTACCTTAACCAAGTCATTAACTCCTTATACACCTTTAAATCTCGTAATTGTGACGTGGAATACACGTTTTGGAATATCATGTCAAATATAAGGGCAGCAAAGTACTTGAAAGGAAACTATTCAAAATACATGGAACTACGGAGTAGAAACATTATAGATACTAGAATTGATAGTTACAATGTCAACAAAGCAAACATTGGCATTGGACTAAGCTAATAACTATGCTTATTAGGTAAAACGGTAATTTAAATTATTAAAAAAGCAGTTACGTTCCATATTTTCAAGTCTCCTACCCCTTTCCTTCGTTTTTCAAAGGAAATTAAGACCTTCGGCGTCAAATTTGACGTTAATATCAATAGAATGATTAAAAACAGCTAAAGATTTCCCCTTATCTTCAACTAGAGGCATTCATAATTTTATTTTCAGGGCCCTGAAATAGTGGTATTAAACCTGATATAACAGGAAATATGCTAAATATATCGACGCTTTAATAAGCAAGCCGTTAACAAGCTACATAAAGTCCTAAAGTTTACAAGACATATAAATGTAGAATACTTTACCTTAAAATCCATTAAAAAGTTTTGCAACTACTGTTACACGTATACCTTAACCCACCAAGAGTTTAAGTTTATATCAAAAGACGATAGAAACTTTAATTAAAAGGTTTTTATTGATATATTTTACTTAAAGAATAACCCTATTCTTTACGTTATTAACTCTGTGACCTCTTTTTACGAAGCCAAATTTTCAAAGTCCCTTTAGGAAAGGGATATATAGGAAACACTAAGAATATTATCAATAAATAAGTACTTTGGCTCACCTAACGTCGTTGTTTACGATATCGGTACTAATTTTACGGCGACGAAGTTTTAGGAAAATACTAAGATAATAGGTATCTAGTATAAATAGGTACCTGTAAAGGCCTAATAAAGCTTTGTGAAGGTTACAATGATATACTTCCTGCTTCGCCAAACGTATAATATCCTTACGTTAAAAATTAAAAGCTTACGAATCCAGAGACAGACCTTTAAATGGTAGTGAAGGGCTTAAATAATATTATGGGCCCTAACGGCTTAGTATTAACGTTGTTGATTTTTGGAGAGTACCTACGCCTAACGAGTAAACTTCCATTATTAGTAAGTACCCAAAAGCGAGCTATAACTTACAACAAAACTTTAAAGGAATTACGAAAGGAATTGACACGCCGTTAGATTAACGATACCCTTAACACTAGAAACAGCCCTTTAATAATCTATGTATTTGATTTACTATTACAAAATGAAATCCTCATGTAATGGGATCCAAGTAAATAAAAAGGCTTATATAAAACCTTAAGCATCGCTAACTCTAAAGTAGTTATTATAACTGCTAACGGTTTTGTATTTTTCTGTATTACTCAAGTTAATCCTTATATTTAGGCTATTAAATATAAAAACTCTTAAGTTGAACAACTGAAATAATATGAATTTTTTTTACCCTTTATTGATAAGCTGATAAAACGCCGCTAATGTGAACGACCTCCGAAAAAAAGACACGCTAAAAAAGGAGATATACACAGGATCGTATCTACAATACTATTTGGGTAAGCAGGAAAGAAAAAGATAACGAAAACTTAATACTAAAGCTTCGAGTATAAAATATTATCAAGACCTTCAGAAAATCTTTTAAAGAAAGTAACAAACTCTGGATTAACGGCTTATTGACTCGAGAAATTGTATAATCTGTACAGAAAGCCGATTTTAACCTCTAAAACTCAAACTTTACAATTGTTAAGTCAAAGATTATTTGAAAGGTTAAAATCAAGATTACGGGGGGGCCTTACGAAAAATTACATGTAATTACTTAAAGATACAGCGATAGAAACAAAACCTAAATACTTACGTAATCGCTAACGATTCAAAAGATTAACTAGCGTTAAACAGTCGTTTTAACAATAAGTTTACTTGTAAAAACTAAACGTAAGTTTACGTTTAATATCCGAAATATAACGTAAGCTTATACACTATTGGTAATGAATTTATAACAAATTGTACTCTTCGAATTGCCACAAGAATTACAGCTAATCTACCCTTCAAAAACGGTAATAAGATATATTAAAACTTTATAGGAATTTGTTTAAGTTAATATTTACTAATTCCTCACCTACTAATCGTATTTTAAATTACGACTAATCATAAAATCTTTCCTATATAATCCATACTTATTGGTAACGTAAAAAAAAGACTTCTACTTATTAAGTATATAATGTTATAACCCAAGGACCAACTGCGGGTCATGGAATAGGCCAGCGGTTCGCTGTGCTATCAGAAGCCTGATGTCCAACACATCAAGCCAGGGATCTCTCTTATGTTAAGATCCAGAGTTAGTGTTGTGACCGCAAGGACCGAAGAGCGGTCCAGTCGATACTACATTGGACCGCAGGAAGAGACCAGCGACTTCAGCGGTCCAGTACTGAAGATGATATAAAGGTCATAGGATATAAGAACACGGTCATCACCACATAGATAGTATTTCCTTCATAGCTCTTCAGTTGTCAATTTAAATATTCAGTCTACATATATGAATAGCCTAACGGCTAATGATCATCTTATAGCACGAACAAACATCTTCTTGATATTGCACCTTTGTTACCTCTGCTACCTTACTGCTAACATGAACCCCCTAATACCTTCTATTTAATCACAGGTATTTAGTGTGATCATTACATATAAATAAACGATGTCATTTTCGTCGGAACGGCTAGCTTTGTAGTCTCGAAATAACAGGCGATTGAAAACTGTAAGTTTTAAAATGACGAGTCGGTAACGATGTTAATGAAGGTTAGTCAACTTAACTTCAACAAATCGTTAATTTGTATACGTAGTATTAATATTAGCCTTAGTATTTTCTCAAAGGGCTAGGGTACTAATTTGGCTATAATCGACAAGACTGACATGGTTAAAGCCTAGCGGTACTTGAAATAACGTATCCACGACAACTATATCGCCACTTTATGCCAACCGAAGGCCTTTTACAACCTTTTTATCACGATGTAAGTATAAAATCTAAAGGGTAACGACTTTAACCTATTTAAAAGAGGATTAAGTGGTAAATACGAAATTTGGACCAAGAAATTAATATGGCTTTAATCGACTTATCGAAAGCTAAATTAATAATTTTTACAAATCCTTCTTTTACAAATAATACCGATTTATCTTTATAAATCGACTTTCTAACAACCCTCGTTAATAAAAATGAGTGGAAACTTCAATTTAATATTATTAATAACCTAATTCGTTAAAAATTTATTAAATGTTAAAAGATTATACGAAACGTACTAGCTTTAAAGTTTTATAACATAATAATAAGTTTTAATATAGGTATTATATTGTAGGAAACCTTGAATATTATTACTAGGTAACTACAAATTTCTTAAGTCCCGGTAGTAATTTATACCCACTTAATAAACCTATTCGAATACCTTTCGAAACTCGGAACTACTAGTGAAAAACGCCTAATAATTAACACGATAATACTTTGCGAAGCTTACAAAAAGAGGGAAATCAAGGAATTCCAAGAAATTAACGGCAAAAACAATCTTTCTAATATTATGACGAAGGTATCGCTGAATAAAACCAATAGAAAGTTTGTAAACAGTAATAAGCTAACTATAAGTATCGAGAGCTACGTTAATAGGCCGCCCGGCAAGCCCAAGTTATATAAAAAAAACTAGATATATGCTGTAAAACTAGAAAACTATCAGGTAATTAACGATAATAACTTGTTTAATTAACACGGCTAAAGTAAAAGATTATATAGGTTTGTAGCGAAAAAAAAATTCTTATAAGAGTTGATGAAGTCGGATTTCGGTGCTCTGAGGCAACTAACGGCAAATGATATTAATTTATATGCAAAACTATGCTTTTTAATACGAAGGTCAATTGAAATTAATAGACGTCTGGCTAATGAACGAGGTTGCAATTTAACCTTCACCGGAAAAGATTGGTTAAACACACTGGTATATACGTATAAACTAAAAAGTCACTAGTATTAGAATAATAGTGTTTGCAATGTAGTAGATTAACTTTACTGATTATAAAATTAACTATACTAACGGTTAGTTAAGTATATTGTTTTATATAGGCTTACTATATTGAGTATAAGTCGAATACAATATGTCATACTTTAGACCAAGGCATGGGCCAAGCAATTAACCATACAAATTATTGTGCAAACCGGCTAGCAGTCTGCCAAACCTAAAACAATGCATCCTCCACTTAACCACGCAATACTACTGTTACTTCGACCAATCAAATCGACAATGTTGCAACGTCTAAAGCCTTACCAACAATTAACTTAAATGTGGTGGTTGAAATTGCTAACGGTTTTGTTATTTTTCGAATAATAAAGGTTAAGTTGTATAAAAAAACTTTAAATTCGATAAAGATCCCAATTTCGATAATCTTCGAGTCGAACGAATTAGTTAACACAACCTTTCTGAAACGATCGATGATAAGTTGATGGAACTTCAATAGCATGAAAAACTACCTAAAAGGAGGATATATATTGAAAATAAGGACAACTACGGGGACTATAGGCTTAGTAAGGTATGTATAACAGCGTAGTTATCTTAAAAAGAAAATTTCAACGTAGAACTTACCTTGAAGTTACGTATAAAAAACATTATTAATATATTAGTTAGGCTTTTAAGAAAAGTGATTCAGTGGAGATTAACAGCCTTTCTTTACGAGGAGTTGTATAATTTTTACCGTTTAAATAATTTAAAGGCTAAGAATTCACCCTTTTAAGTTGAGGATATTTTATGAAATTAACAGTAAGATTACGGACCAGCTATATAAAAAATCACAGCTTATCGTTTAAGGATACAGTAATAAAAGTAAGTACTAAATCCTTATTTCATTAATTATAGTTCAGAAGATTAGTTAACGTTTAATATTTGTTATTATTACCAGTTCAACTATTAATACGAAAGGCCAATTTACATTTAATAACATAAATATTACATAAGTGTATATATAGTTTGTCATCAATCTTTAGCGGAGTATATTGCTAAAACTGTAGAAAGAAATAAGTGATAAATTTGTGGCTGGTACCTTGATACGTTATATAAAACCTTTGTGTGGATTGGTCAAAGGAGGCGTTTATTGGCTTTGAACGTATTAGGCGTACTTTTAAAATAAGCTACGTATAGAAACTTTAATATTTTACCTATATGTATTATTTACAAAGGGTGTTTACAAAGGGTAAAGACTTTAGTATCGTAGGTATGTAAATTAAAGATACCCTTTTTATTGGAGATATTAGGTTTATGGAGGCGAAATAACGTGTTATTAAAAAGGTAGCCTTTTAAAAGTGTAAATTAATTCAAACGTTAGCTCAAGGTATAAAACATGACTTTAATAAATAGTTTATTCGTATTTATAGTACTAAAGATTAATAGAGCACCTTTATCAGCCTGTATTAAAAAGGGAAAGTTACTAGTTTGACAATTATCGATAAGGCTGACGAGGTAAAACTTCAAAGATACCTGAAATAGAGGGCACCTGCAGTCTATATCTCTACGCTATATTAACCGGAAGTATTATACGCCCTTTCTATTGCGATATAAACATAAGATTTATAGGACGAAAATTTTAATAAGTTACATACAAGGATGTAGTGGTAATTGAATTACTTGGAAAAAGTAATTAATATAGTTTTAGTAAATTTGACTGAGGCGAAGTTAATAATCTTTACAGACGGGTTATTTGTTAACAATACTTCCCTTATATCATTAATAAGCCGTTTGATAATATTTGTTAACGAGGAAGAGTTTGAAAAGTAATTTATAATTACCAGAAAACTTATATATTGAATATCTGTCAAATGTTAGCGTGTAATACAAAACGTATTAACTTTAGAAGTTTACGGCATAGTAATGGGCTTTGATATTGGTATAGTTATTAACCATATATTCAGGATTATTAACGAATAGCTAACATTACTTTCGATACCTGTGGTGGAGTGTATTAACTTCTTGAGCCATTACGAATACTTCTTAGAGCCGGGCATAGCTAATGAAAAACGTTTAATAATAAACGTAATAGCTTTGAGGGAGGTATAATGATCCCGGAAAATATATAATTTCCGGTGGATTAATGGTAAATATAATTCCATTAATTTTATAACCAAGGTTATGCCTCATAACGCTTTGAAAAAGTTTGTAAATAGTAATACATCAATTATACGAATCGATGATTATGTAAACCTCCCGGCACGTGATGTGGAGGAACAGGGTTACCTTGAAAAACTTTAAGATTACCAATGTAGTGATAATAATGGTAACAGTAATAAAGATGATAATGGTAATAGTTTAAATTACTGGAAAATGATACGGAACTAGTGTAATACGTAATGCGTGTAAGTTTATAGTAAAATACCTATATACAGAAGTTAAAGAATGGAGGCCTCGAAAGGGTAGAGTAAAAGGGTTATAAGGGGCCGTAATTAAGGTCGATTTTAGTATAGATTAATCAGAATTAACAGGGGTTTAGCTTATTGTTAGCTTATAGATTTAGGAGGGATTTCAAAGGTTTCCATTGATTGATAGTAAATCACGCTAGCGTATAGGCATAAACAAAAAGCCGTTAGTGTTAAAATAGCATTCAAATATAGTATAATTAAGTTAACTTTACTTGCAGTAAAGTTTTTGTACGTATTGAAAATTGACTATAGTTTCTAAGATTTGAATACACTATACTATAAGTGCAGTATAATAGGTGACCACTTTAAAGTGGGGCACAGGCCAAAGCGTTTAGCCATAAAAATTAGTATGCAGACCGGCTAGCAGTCTATTAAACTTAGAACTTATTATATCAATCAACCAACATCAATGCAACACTAATTACTTCGACCACCATAATTATAATCAACTACTTTACAACGATAAAAGCCTACCAATAGAATTCGTTTTTTTTCGTTTGTCTTTATGAACGAAGGTTATCATAAAACTGATTTGTAAAGATAATTTGGTGTTATTTGTAAAAAAAAAAAAAAAAAAAAGGACTATCCGTAAAATTATCAACTCAACCTTTGATAGATTAATCGGGATTATATCAATCTTTCAGTCTACTTTTCGAATTTTACGTTTCTCATTTGCCACTTAAACCTTTTATTTACTTGGTTAAAGTCTTTACTTTTTGGATCTTATGTTTATGTTACGATTGATAAGTCGTAGGAGTCTTTTTTTTGGTATAGAATGGTAATATAGCTGCTATTATCACATTGTTTTGGGTACCGTTAAGCCTTATTTACGTTGATTTTATAGATGGTAATTAAAACTGCGTTTTGAACCTGTTCGAAGAAATTAAAGTTAATATTAATGCTAAGTATACGGGTTGGAAATCAGCTAAATTCAAGTAGTTTGCTTTTTGCTAAAGTCGTAACTGGTTTGCAGTTTTAAAACTTAAAGTCTTCAATCGTCGTTTGTTCTGATATTTCAAATCCAGCCGTTTTAACTAAATTAATATCGTTAATTTATATGCTTACTAAGCGGAAGTCTTTCTTTTACGTTACTAATAGGTATATGTCATATATTGAAGACTTTATACCCAGCTGTAACTTAAAGTTGGACTAATAGGTTAAAAACTAATAAACGCTTGTTTTAACTAGTCCATATAATGATTTAATATATTATATTACTGTTCCTGACGCGCAAGTAATACTTAGTTCTTATATTAAATTTGGAAAGATGATTAGCTATAAAGCTGTCGCTAATTTCATATACCTTTGCTTTATATTTCGGCTATTAAGTGCAAATTTTCTTCTAGTTTTAGCTTATAAACTTATTACTAAAGCGACCATTAAGTGTTAGATAATCTTCTAAATAGTTAGCGATTAAATAAGGATTTAATATTTGTCTTTATTATCGTATCTCTAAGCTATTAGGCGTAAATTTTCGTGCGGCCGCCCCGTGATTTTACTTTGAACCTTATGTATAATCCTCGACCTTAAAATCCCAATATTCGGGTTTAGATGTTATTTTCGGTCTTTGGTACAAATTGTATATGTAACTCCTCGAGTTAAAAAACCGTTAATCTCGAAATTATAACTTTTTAAAAGGTTTTTCCATGGTTTTGATAACACCTTATATTCAGAGTTTCAATGTTAATTTTTTGTTGTTTTTTCCTTCTATTCAACCAAGTAGTATTATAGATACGACCTGATGTATATTTTTCCTCTTTAACATTCTATATCTTTGAGGTTCGTACCTGCCGGCGGAGGTTTATCGGCTTATCAATAATAGAGAAGTAGGTCTCATTAGCTTGGTCGCTTAATTTCCATGTTTTTATCGACAGTCACCCTAAAATAAGTTTAATATAGGTATTACAAAACGTTACGGGGCAGTCAACAATTTCAGCAATTGCTTTAAAATTAACGATATCTAAGGGTTTATATAGGCTTTTCCATTTACCTAACTCCCGTCATATAAGGAATTTACTTTATAACGGTAAATTAAGTACATAGATTATCTTAGATCTGTTCCTAATGTTAAAGGCGTTGTTAATTTGATGTCGTACCGATTCCTTTCATAGTTTCTTCAGTATTTTTCTGTAAGCTACAGATATTGTCTGTCTATTTTCTAATAATAGTGATTGACGCTTTAGGCATAGGTATACTCCAAAATCCAATAGCGTTAACATTAGGCCATTAAGTCCTATACTGTTATCCAGGATTTTTACCGCCATTTAAAGGCGTGTCCTTTAATTCGTAAAGCTTTTAATCTTTAGTGTAATTATATTATATGTTCGGCGAAGTAATACGTGTGCCTTTTCGACCTTTTCTATGCTTAAGTAAGCATTCACAAGCACTTATTTATACCAAATCCCTATTATTTTAATATATTGATAAAACTCTGCCGTTATTAATTTGGTATTTGTATCATAAACGAAGACGTTAGGTAGGCCTGAGTACGTATTAATTTATAACATTTTTAGTGTTTCCAACGTATCATTTCGTAATAAAAACTTTGAAAACTTGGTTTCGTAAAAAAAGGTTGCGAAATTAATAACGTGGAAAACAAGTTTGGTATTCAACTAAAGCACATTAATAAAGACCACATAATGAACATTATCGTCGTTTTTTAATATAAACCTAAATTTTGGGAGGGCTTGGATACATATTTAGCAGTAATAACAAAACTTTTCGATCGCTTTCAAAGTAAAGTATTCCATATTTTTATACTCCAAGGACTTTAGTACTTCATATAACCTATCAATAGCCAGGTAATTGAAGCGTCGGTAAAGTCAACGTATTATTAACTCTGTTAAGTTTAATAAATTCATTTTCAAACTTCAAAAATGAAATTACAGATACCTTTGCTTAAAGGCGAAAATAAATATTTCGCCTTTTTTAACTAATACGTCTTCATTATTGTGAACGTTAACTCTAAAATCTTTTATATTATTTGAATCAAAGATGAAATGGGTAAATCGATAAATGATATAAAATGTAATCGGGCTAATCATAGCTTAAATTATAGTTATTTTTTAATAACGGTGATCATTTTTCAAATCTGAAGCCGACTTTAGCCTTACCAGTAGTGTATTAAATATAGTATATTACCTGTTTATCACTACGCTTGGAAAATGGGTAACAAGTAAACTAACAACCAGATTTACCACAAATTCAATATCTCTTATTATTATTACGAATATAATTCTTACATTTAATAGGTCCGGTTACATATTGCCATTTTTAGCGCCAATGTGGCTATAATCTTTAGTCCGAAGTTAGTAAACCAGATTTTAAACGTTAAAAGCGCTTATAGTTGTACTTACGGTAAACATAATTAATGATCGCGCGTTTTTGTAATTGATATCGAGAAAATTATTAACTTAAAGTTATATGCTAAACGAATTTGGTATATACGTTATTATAGCTGTGAATAAGAAATGTAACTAGTTAAAAAACCTCTATAGATAGTATCTAAACTTTATAAAGCGCATTAAAATTCGTTAATACCCATAACAACTACCTGTATCTGCTCGCTATTATGGACTCAAGCCATTGGCCATTGGGTTTATTGATTATATGACTGTGTACGTAACGGGATATGCAGTACCCGGTCTGGGTTCGGTTTGGGCACGGACCGGGTGCGGTCCATATACAGCACGTATAAGGGTACGTAACGGGATAATTACTAGCTATTCCCATATTTCCTGTAAGAAGGGCTATTATAGCCTCTTTTATTCTTTCGCCTATACCTTCATCATGAATCAGATTTGGTACCTATTTTGCTTACCATTGTAAGTCGAACTATAACTACAATTAAAGTCTTTTTTCTTTTTTCGAAGGGATATTACTTACAATTAACTAATTAATAACATATATCATTGATTTTACGATATAAATTAACGCTATCGAAAATGATTGGCCGTCGGCGAATACCTTGTCCTCTAATTTTATAAATTTACCCTTTACCTTTTCGGAGCTGATTTAAGCCGACATTTTTCGTTTATAAAACACTATAGTTTTCATATCGTTTACTATAAAATAATTATGACAACCGGGTTAATTTAATTTTAATGGACCTTGTATTCGACTCTATTTAATTTATAACTAAGATTTAGCAACTCGAAACCGACTCAACAGCAATTCGTACTAGCTTTTTACTGTTTTAAAGTAGGCGAAAACGACATAACTAACCGTAATTCGACGGATCTGTGCTTACATAAGCGACTACGCGTTAAACAATTGAATTTATATTAGAACCAGATAAAATATAAATTAGGGAAAGTTGGTATACTTTTTTTTACACACAAGGTTATTATACATCAGCGGTAAAATAAATTATTATGGCGTATTATATAGCCGGCGGATATCAGGGTATGTACGATATGATTAATCTTTTTTTCCAATTATATTAAACTTATTTTTAGTGACCCTTATTATATGGATAAAGCTTTAGTCGAATAAAAGATTACTTTTAAGCAATAAAGACTTGTAGAAACCATCTATAATTTGGTTCGAGATATTACTAGTTTACAAGAGCGGTTGAAATTAGCTTTTAGTCGTAAAGTATAATTACTTATGCATTCTCATATCATTAGATATCCGCGACAAATTTATTACAATAAACGTTAACTGAGTCGCCTATATAATAACCCTAATAAAGTACCGCAAGTTTGCCGACGAATTAAGGTTTTTTGACTTAAAATAACGTTTTGATTAATAATTAGCAGGATCCTTATAGGTATAATAACCGGATAGAGATATATTTATAACATAAGTTTATACTTTTTGGGTATCCTCGTCAAAGGGTCGTGGTAATTACGGTTAATTATCTTTGTAAACCCGTTCAGTACGCGTTTAGTACCAAAGACGTAAGACGATATTGATAACGGCAAAGAAAGGCTGTGTTAAAAAAGTTATGTGGTATTACCTACATTATAGTTCGCCGGACTATAACCAACGTGATTATAAATTCCTCTCGATATTACCTTCGATATAAGTATCTATGGTTCAAATCGAATAGGTAAATAAAGGTTTCTTATTAATAAAGACGAGGGAATCCTAAATTCTAGATATAGTTTTGTTTAGAGATTATATACCCTTAAGGAAATAGTTATATAATCGAATGAAAAGGAGTTTAATTTAATTAAAATACGTATGAACGAAGATTTTTCCCCTATCCTTTAATTTTTTTAAAAAAATTACTTTTTAAATACGTCAGTCGATTTTGATTTTAATTATTATTATATTGTAAATAAGGTTTTAATATAACAGTTGAGGATAAAGTAAATTCAGCTGTTATATTGTCGAAATCAAATTACGATATTAAAGTTATAGCGCTATACGCGTATGAATTAAGTAGCAACGTTTTGTATAGATATTGATAAATGATCGAACCAAATATGAATATATACTATTCTTAAAGTAACGCGGCATATAATTTTGAAAATTATTTTAATACGATATTAATGAATCACTTTTAATGTTCACGGTAATCGTTTAATAATTTCAATTAAAGAGGATTAATCATCGATACGGTAATGATACGCCTTAGATTAAAGGACATACGAGGTGTTATATAATCGGTTTTTATTCGTTTAATAACCTTTTTTAATGAATAATATAACGTACGAAGGATCAATCGCAATTAGCTTTTACGATAAGTTTTTACGAGATAAAGCGGATTTTACAGGCGACGGCACCGATCATTCTAAAGGAGGAGAAAGATTGGTTACGTTTTCTATTAGAATTGGCAACGTTCTGCAACCTATTCAACAAATATAAGGCTATAACTTTACGCTTACATAAGGGAAACCTCGATCACTATATATATATTGAATTAAACAAAAATAAATCTTTCTAAAACGAACTTGAGGATTATTATATTCCATATTACAAAATTAACTTTTCAAATTTAAACGTCAAGTTACAAAATGAATTAATAAAGGTTAAAGTTAAGCAAGTTTTTTATCGGTTACGATGACAGTATTGTTGATTTCTAAGCCTAAGGGGGAATAACAGTTTTATATCCATTACCGGGCATTAAATAAGATTATTCAATAGGATCGTTTTTCTTCACCCTTAATTAAAAAAACCCTACCCGTATTATCGAAATTGACATAGTTTATAAAGTTTAATATTTGAATCACCGTTTACCGTATCCGGGTTATATCTAGATAGAAATAATTAATGGCTTCTTGTATACGTTTCGGGTTATTCAAGTGGTTGGTTACTCTGTTTAAGCTGGCGGGAACATCGGCAACGTTTTAATGGTATATTAATTATATAATGGCGAATATTATAGATAATTTTGTTATAGCTTTCCTAAACGACTTTTCAATCTTTTCTCCGGTATTAAATAAAACCATACAACGAAAGTTCGCATAATTCTAAGAGTTTTCATAATATTAAGTTAAACCTAAATTAAAAGAAATGTGATTTCATAGTTAAAGTGATAAAATACCTGAATTTTATTATGACGGTTAACGTAGGTATTTAGGTCGACCTCGCGAAAGTCCTGGTTATACGCGAATAGGAATTACCTCGTATTATTCGAAAGGTTCGAAGTTTTTTAGGTTTTACCAACTTTTATTAGGACTTAATTAGTAATTTCTCCAAGTTAGCTAGATGTTTTATTCAACTAACAAAATGAAGAATTCGTTAAATTTAGATAAAGAGAAAGGAATACGAATTTCAAACCTTAAAAAACACCTTTATTACGGCCTCGATTTTGGCATATTAGGACATAAATAGGTTAATAGAAAAGGGAACCGATTATTCGAAAATAACATTAAAAGGGTATTTATTGTAATGGAATAAAAATAGTATTTCAAAGTTAATAACTTATTATTTTATATAATTGACGGATGCGAAACGTAATTATATCATTTACGATAAGGAGCTTTTTAAGGTATTATTCTATTGAAAAGCGTGGTTTTCGAAGTTACGTAACGTCTGTACCCCATTTACGATTTTAACGAATTACAAGGGATTAGAATATTTCTCCTGATCACGTTTAATTTCGAAACGCTACGTTAAATAAGCTGAACTTTTTTCGTTTTTCCAATATAACTTACGACACCAGCCTATGATCCAAGGCACTCATCCGAATATATTAACCCGTAAAGTAGAAAATTTACCCAAAGTTGAAAAACGCCACGCGTAAAGTTTTCGACCTATTTCTATTACTATGTCAAACATAGTAATAATTAACTTTTATATTATTAAAATATATAATACGGAGGTACTTAGAAATTATTTTTTTAATACGGAGGCTTTTCTACTAGATTACTTACGATAATATATACTTTAAAGGAACGTTGGAGTATTTAAAAGTACCGACGTTAACTGGATTACCCCGGGCCTGGTCCGTGCCCAGGTCGCCGACTAGGACAATACCTGGGGATATTAGAACGCCGGTATTAGTAATAAACCGTAATAACAACCCGTATTAAATCCGTTAACTTCGTTAACGGAAAGTAATTACCTTATTTTTAAGTCGGGTACCTTTACGAAATTATAGAACTAAGGAGTAGTAAATGATCCGTTATACAAAGTTCGCCTATTAGCAGTTTCTAAGAGCTCTAAACGCTTTCTAGCTAAGGAAGGATACTTAATACAAATTAAGGATTATAGGATTAATTCTCAGGGTACATTACGTTACCATAACCGATTATAGCTATCGAGTAAGAAACTATTAACGACAAAGATCTTATAATGAATTTAAGATTCGCCTATTATATATTGTTCGGGTAAAAAAAGTCTCATTTCGAATCTTTTAACGGAATAACTATTAACAAGGGAAAATGGTGAATATTCGATGTTTATATAGAATATATACATAATATAATAATACAAAACCTTGTTGTACATTACAACAAAACATCTTTTAACCCATCTTTATTTTAAATCGATATTAAACATATATTTCCGCCGACTTTGTAGTCGACTTATTGATTATCGGTAACGGTCTTTTATTATTTGTTCATCTTTACAAACCGCTTTTTTAAGTTTATTTAGTTCGAGGTTATATAGTTTATAATTGCCAATATTTACGCGAAGCGCTTTCGATATATATAATGGAAATTTCATAAATTTCCGGATTTTATTATTAATAACCACGGTTTAAATTAGTTCAATGTATTTCAACAACCTTATATATTTTAGTAAAAGTTAAGCAACTTTTATTGACGTCGTATTATCTAAAAATAGATAACGGTATCGAATGTATAAATTAGGAAATTTGGAAGTATTTACAAATCATTGTTAACTTTTCGTACTATAATAAGATATTGTATTTACCTGTTCATTGATTTATATTAAATAATCGGAAGTCGATAATTACTGGGTTTATTATAAACCCTCTAATGAATAAATACTCAATATCCTTTATTTTTAGGGTAAATAGGGATACAAAGTCGTCGACCAGTTTAGCGGAGCAAACCGTTACGTTTTTGGCATACTTACGTGAGGGTAAAAAGTTAATTTAGGCGGCGAAAACATATATTTATCAATGAATGATAATAGCGAATTGCCGGTGACGTTTGGCGAAATGGTATAAGGTGAACGACTAAATTTTACTTGGCTTACATAATATTCAAACTAACCGCCAAAGTAAAAGGCTTAATTAACTTTATAATTGGTTCTAGGTCGTTGACGTTTCGAACCCATAAATATCGTTTTAAATATTTTTGATAAATACTTTATATTTTATGTAAATTTGGTTCAACGGGCGGTTATTCGCTTAGGTTGAAGCTAACTTTAGCTTTACCCGTTTCGTAACGATTAATCTTAATTACTATAATACTTTCCTTTCGTAATATTACGTATTACAAATAACCTTTTATTAAGTACCTTACTGCCCTTGCATTTGGTATAATACCTCAAAACGTATAATCCGTATAAAAATTATAGAGGTTCAAGGTGTATAAGGGATTAGGGGTATAATTAAGGTAAAAGTAAGGGTATTTACTACCTAAACGGTACAAAAATCATAGTCGGCTGATGACTAGGTTACTGTGCCAAAAGTAGTATCTTCGTGTCACTTAATTTATTTAGGGGCGTTGGCGGCGTAAGTTGGCTTATTACCTTTAGTATTTGCCACCTGAATCAAGTAATCTTATTTTAAAGCAATAGGGTATTAGATGTAGTACGTTGCTTTTCTGTTATTATATTCGGCGAGGGGGGGGGGTGTATAACGAATTAACTAATATCCAGCCTTACCATAAATCCAATATTTTTTGCTACTACTACGACGATATTACTTACAGTTAATAGGTCTGCCTGAATCTTATTAGCACTAACGTGGGTGTTATTTCCAATTTAGGGTCGAGATTAATAGATCTAACCTTAGGCGTTATAGGCGCCTGTATTTGCGGTCGACGTAATTAACCACCATAAGGTTTTTCTTATCTACATTAAGGAAGTTGCCGGCTTAAGAATATATACCAAGCAAGTTTGGTATACGTGTTATTACGGTGGTAAAAGAAAAGCGTAACTGGCTAAAAAAAGCCTTTATAGGTAATATTTGGGCGTTATAAGGTGTGTTCGAATTTACTAACGCCCGTAATAGTTGCCCATACCTGTTCGCGAAGTGTGGCTTTGCAAACATAAGCTTTCCTTATTGCCTTTTGATATATTATCTGCTTATTAAGCATTTAATTAAGAATATCTATTAGTAATTCTTTTTTTTCTTCTTTATTATTATTGTAGTCCATCGCGTGGTGGCCCAGTTTGTATAGTATTGCGTAAGGTGGACATCGTATTCTAAGTATCACTTTATGCTATTATAGATTTTGCGAAACGTAGTAGCGTTCGTTCAAAAGGTTAAGTAGTAATTTTTGGCATAACCTATAAAGATTTCGGGGAATAGTAAGTAAAGACCAGAAGATAGAACCTTTATCCACTTACAGATATTTAGGAAAGGCATTATCTTGGTATCGAAAAGGTTGTAAGGCTTTTCGTTATACTTTTTTGTATTATCCCAGATTTTAGTGAAATCTTTTATTAACTTATAATTAATGTTAACTATTTTGACAGGTTTTGGAAAAAGGTTACGATAGTTATCCTTAGCTTGGTTGGTGTTTCCTAGCGGTTTAAACCTTGAACGTTCCGAGGTACGGTATTAAGGGTAATTGCCAGTTACTTGGCCTGAGGAGTATAATTTTATGGTAGGACTTATAGTCGGTTTTCGTGCATAGGTAAGCCGGAAGGGAAAGAGTTTTTAAGGTGTTTAGCGATTGTATTAAGGTTTGATAGGTACTTGAGGTTTTTGTAAAACCTAACGATTTTGTTTAATTAACTGGTATAAAGCGCTGACGTCAATACATTCGACCGCGTTGGCAGCCCTCGTTTCGCATACTTTTCCGCTGCTAAGGGCGTACTTCTCGTTGTCACATAAAGGTATTAAGCTACCGAGCAGGTTAACAGTTTCCTTATCATTAACGCATAAAAAGGCTTAACTTAACCAAAACTAAACGAAAGGTCTTTTAAATCGCGTATAAGAGTGGTAAGATTTTTTAACAACCTTTACTTTAGGTTGTAGGTTTTAAATGTATTTTTTAAGTTGGGTTAAGTTAAATAAAGTTTTTGCCAGCTTCGTAAAGCTTTTTTTCAGCATATAGATCCCTCAACGTTTAATTTTTTTACTTAGTTTAAACTTAACGGTCTTTAAACTTTCTTCTTTATATTTATGGTTTAGTCCTCAAAGAACTTACGGTATTTACTAAAGGTATGGTTACTGCGGTTAAATTTCTCGTCGCCGTTTTACTTAATAATATAATAGCCAACGAAATTGGTCAGGTGTTTTTTTAATTAGCTCTTTATTAGTGTCGTATCCCTAAAGATCGTGGTTGTAGTGTTTAACAAAAAGATAACCGAGGCCCTTAATTGATTTTTTCCTGGTAGGGTTGGTAATAGCCTGAAAGTAAGGGTTTACGGTAGCTATCTTAACTCTTTAGCTAGTGTATAACGTGTAAAACGAAGGACTTGGTAGTCTTAGGCGTAAAGGCTTAATGTTTTGGCATAAAGTCGCGTAGGAACTTAGCGACTTGGTAACTTGGCGTAAGGTCGCGCGACGTAGCTTTTTCGGCACGACTTGGTGTTTTAGCTTAAAATATCGAACTTAACAATTAAAGTAACATAAGAAATAAAAAAAGTAAATTAGGATAAAGCTTTGATGTAAAGGGTAAGGTTGGAGATCGGTGTTAATATAGGTTAAAAGCGAAAGGTAGTAGTAAAGAGCGAAGGTTATTTATTGTATGGCGTAAGGACTTAGTCGTCTTTCGTACGGTAGTAGTATTCGCAATAGTATTAACTTAGTTGTTTACCAACTTACCGTACTTTAAAACTTTTAACAGTCAATTTCAATGTCTTCAAAAAGGATTAATAAAGATTTCTTGGTGTTTTCGATAGTGATACCG
This sequence comes from Anisogramma anomala, assembly GCA_038502455.1. Classification (NCBI taxonomy): domain Eukaryota; kingdom Fungi; phylum Ascomycota; class Sordariomycetes; order Diaporthales; family Gnomoniaceae; genus Anisogramma; species Anisogramma anomala. Next base: position 13,821,698 of record JASMMZ010000004.1, on the reverse strand, counting down.
TCGCTACCCCTAAGCTGCCGTAAAAACAGATGTATCCTAAAAGTCTTCTCTGCTTACTATCGTGAAAACCAACGCAATAGTAAATGCCCTTCACAAGAATCCTTCCTCTACCCTAACGGTCGTATAACTTAGAGCGTAACCGGAAAGTAGCTTCTTCTTCTACTTAACTTATCTGTGCTTAACCTAATAGGCAAGCACTAATCAGTGTTGGTAAGCCTTAGACGTTGCAATGTTGTCGATTCGATTGGTCGAAATAATAGTAGTATTGCGAGGTTAGATGGTGGATGTATTCTTCTAGGTTTGGCAAACCGCTAGCCGGTCTGCACTGTAATTTGTATGGCCAATTGCTTGGCCCGTACCTTAGAGTAAAGTGCAGCATACTGCACTCAACTTACACTCAATACGGTAAGTCTCCACAAAGCAATACACTTGCAGTATAATCAACTTTACTGTAATTAAAGTTGACCCACTGCATTATATGTAATATTATTCTAACATTAGGTTTATTATAAACGTTAGTTACAATAATGCAGAAAAAGTTAAAAAACTACAAAACGTTAATAGGCAATTAACGGTTAAAATAAAGTTTAGGTAAAGGCGGTTGTAATAAAACTGTTATAAAAGGTACAGTTAAGGTAGAAAATATCGAAAAGAGGTGTACAAGGTAAAAGGAAAAGGAAGGAAGTTATTAGGATTATATTAAAGACCGTATTTATAGGTATAAATGGATCGAAATTGGTCAAAGTTATATGTTATACGACATGGCAAAAAACACGTTATATGGTACCAGCGGTAAAAGCGATATATTATACGGTATATTGAAGGATATATTATATGATACTGGCGATAAAAATGATATGTTATATGATACGTTAAAGAATGTGTTATACGATACAGACAGCTTAAAGTTCAACCAGCTGATATGTTATACGGTGCGTTAAAGAATACGTTCTACAACGCCAGCGGCCTAAGATTAAACCGACCGATACATTATATAACTCGTTAAAAGTTACATTACTGGCCCGCGCCCAGCTTGCATTTGGCCCGTGTACTAGACAGATAAGGTTCGCATCTTATGTTGAATGAATAGGATACCGCGGCCTTTATAACGTTTAACAAAAAGCGGGGTATATTATAAACTCAAACCATTAGGTATTAAATCTATTAGTTACGTAACTTTGTACATAATGAGATCTACAATACCTGGTTCGGACCTGGTCTGAGCGCAAATCGAGCGCGGTCTGTATATAGTACGTGCAAAGGCACGTAACAGACTAAGTACTGGCCATTCCCATAGGTCCTGTACGAAGGGTTATTGTAGCCTCTTCTAGTCTCTCGCCTATACCTCAATAGTAAACCCCATTTGGCACCTACTTAACTTACCATCGTAGGTTGGACTATAATACTCGCGAAGTAGATTTTCGTTAGTTTAAGCTATTTATATTGCTTGTTGGTATAATATAAGCTTATTAAACATATAATTTAGCATATTTATCGGTGTTTCCTCCTTTTTTCTTTGTTGTTATAGTAATATACCTCGTAATAACCCAATCCGTATAATATCAAGTAAAGTGAATATTGTATTCGAAATGGCTTTTTATACTATCATATATTTCACGAAAGGCTGTTACTCGTATTGGAAAGGTTAGATAGTAGTTTTTTGCGTGCCTGATAAGGATTCCAGGAAATAATAAGTAAAAACCAAAAAGAAAAACCTCTGTTTGCCTATAGATATTTAAAAAAGATATTATCTTCGTATCAATTTTTTTTATATAACTTCATATTATACTTCTTTACTTTATTTTAAATCTTAGCGAAATTCGTTAAAGCTTATAATGAATGCTGACTATTTCAACAGATCTTATAGAAAGGTCATGATAATCGTCTTAGTTTTATTAGTATTTCCTGGTAATTTAAGCCTTTGTTGGTAGAGCCTTAAATTGTTGCAACGTTGTCGAATCGAATCGTGGTCAAAGTAATAGTAGTATTGCATTGGTCAAGTGGTGGATGTATTGTTCTAGATTTGGCAGACCGCTAGCCGGTCTGCACTGTAGTTTGTATGACCAATTGCTTGGCTTATGCCCTAGGGTGAAGTGCAGTGTACTGCACTCAACTTACACCCAATGCAGTAAGTCCACACAAAGTAATACACTCAACTTGCAGTATAGTCAACTTTACTATAAGTAAAGTTAACCTACTACACTGCATGTAGTACTATTCTAACAGCCTTAAAACTTTCGAACCCGTAGTATTAAAGGTAATTTCTACTTGTCTAACTTAAGGAGTAAAGTTTCTATAATAAGACTTATAATCAACTCGCGTGTATAGATGTACCTGTCATAAAAAACCTTTTAAAGGATTTGACGATTTCAAATAAAAGTTTAAGGGGTAATAGGGGTTTAGTTGTGGGAAAGGTTTTAAAAAACTTAGTGGTTTTACTTAATTGATCGATAAAGAGTGCCAATGTTAATTTCTTTTACCGTGTTGGCAACCGTTACTTCACGTATTTTACCGCTACTGAAGACGTATACTGTGTTATTACGTAATAGTTTCAAGCTGCCGAACAAATTAACAGGTCTTTTATTGTTAACGTATAAAAAGGATAAACTTAATTAAAAGTAATGAACAGTCCCTTAAAACGTGTATAAAAACGTTAAAGATTCTTAACGCCTTTATTTTTTTTCAAGAATTTCAAGGATTAAGATTTTAAAGAAGGTTTTTCCATTAGGACGATTGAAAAAAGGTTTACACTAATTATAAAAAAGTTCTTTTTAAAATACAAATGCTATAACAAATAACCTCCCTTTTTAACTTAACTTTAATCGTATATTAAGTTATGTTTCACGTGTTAAGTATTCAATAATTGAAGAAGTTATGGAAATTTTGAGAAACGCGGGTATTACGGCTGTAATAATTGTTGAAGTCTGCATCGAGAATATCCTGACTAATATAATTAGTCAGATAAACCTTAGTCGAAGTTTCGTGAACATCCGTAATTTAAAGTTATTCGTCGTAATAGTTGGCGAAGACAGTTTTAAGGGCTTTAATTACCTTTATGTATTTTTAATTTGGTGTTATTTTGAAGTTTTTGCTTGTATTGGACTTGGTAGTATGGTATAGAGTGAACTTAGCGATTTGGAAACATAAAAACTTAGTGTTGTGGTATAAAGTCGCGTAAAAACTTAGCAACTAGGCGTGAAGTTGCGCAACGTGGCTTTCTTAACGCGAATTAGCGATTTTTAGTGTTTTTACTAAAGGTAACGATTTTGGAGATTGAATTAATGTAAGAGAAAAAAGAGTAAAGTCGGTATAAAGGTTTAATATAGAAGGTATGGTCGAATGTTATTTGTTATTAATAGAGGTCGAAGGTTAAAAGTTGTAGACCATAAAACTTAGTTGTTTTTATAGTAGTAGCACCCGTAGTAGTACTAACTTGGTTGTTTAACAACTCATTGATTTAAGACTTTTAATGGTTAATTTTGATGTTTTTCCTTAAAAAAGATCTGTAAAGATTTTTTAGTATTTTCAATAATGATACCATTGCTACCCTCAAGCTGCTGTAAAAACCGATGCAGCCTAAAAGTCTTCTTTACTTACTGTGGTTAAAACCAATGTAATAGTAGAGGCCCTTTGTAAGAATTATTCCTCTACCTTAGTCTTTTATAAAGCGTAACCAGAAAGTAGCTTCTTTTTTTAGTTAGCTTATTTATACTTAACCTAATAAGTACTGATTAATATTGGAAAAGCTTTAGACGTTGTAACGTTGTCGATTCGATTGGTCGAAGTAACAGTAGTATCGCGTGGTCAAGTGATGGATGTATTATTCTAGGTTTGGCAGACCGCTAGCCGGTCTACACTGTAATTTATATGGCCAATTGCTTGGCCCGTGCCCTAGTGTGAAGTGGGCGCATACTGTACTTGACTTGCAGCTAATACAGTAGACCCATAAACAATACACTCAACTTGCAGTCAGTATAGTCAACTTTACTGTAAGTAAAGTTGACCTACTGCACTGCAATTACTACTATTCCAACAAAATCAATGTTTAGAGTGGTGGGCTGAAGGCTTGCAATTGAAGTAGGATTTAGATGTAAAACTAATGGGGATTGATAAAGCAATACCGATAGGGATGGAAAGAACTATTAACGTTACCGTTGTTTGGTAATTAACCACACTGGCACGCACGTACAAAATAAAAAGTCGCCTGTGTTGGAACATCAGTTAATTACAGTACAGTCAAGTTAATTACAGTGTGATGCCCAATTCAATGTGGGGCACGGGCCAAGCAGTTGTCCATACAAACTAGTATGCAGACCCGCTAGCGGTTTGCCAAACTTGGAAGAACACAACAACCACGTTCAATGCAATACACCAGTTACTTCGACCAGAGATTCGAACCGACTACGTTGCAACGATAAAGGCCTACCGACAGATAAGATAAATTTCTGGGTTTCAACCACACCACGTCATTGTTGCTTTGCTTTGAAAATACTGGCATCGCACTTTCAGCTCGGTGTCATTGAAATCACCTCCACTTCACCTCACTACACTTCACTTCGCCATTAAGAGCACAAGTCCTAGCCAGATCTGCTTAGATCAACTTTTGATCTGGAAATTTTCTTATTTGACACTACTTGGTTGTAGATCTAAAATGAATAGATACGTAGCGAGCGATCCAGCATCGCTGTCCCTGCGTTCTCCACAGAGCCCGTGGTCTCTACAGCATCCATTCAACCTTGCAGGCAATCCCAGAAGCCAGAAGACATGCATGCATCACGTATTCGTTAAGCTGGTAGCGTGGTTCCGGCAAATGTCTCGAGACCACGAGTAAACGACAGCCAACAATCCGTTCATGGAGCTCAACCCAGTGCTCAACCCAGTGCCCCACCCAATCCGACCGTTATCAAGAGCCTCGTAGCTCGTCTAATGGTACTTTTCTCTTACCCTGGGGACAAGGAAACGAAAATAGGAATACCTCTCGGTTGTCGTCTCGAGCGGGAAGAAAACATGAAACAAAGAAGGAATTACTGTATAAACAGTGCGACTGCACAAACACCAAATGGACCTCATTCTGCATCAGCCCGGGTATGGTTTGAATCACAGCCTCGTAACGCCCCAAACCTGTATGCGCCGGAACAATGCAGATCATCGCCACTCCAAACCCCGCGCTAGAATGGATGTGTGGATGATTATATAGGGGCTGGTGTAGAAAGAAATGCTTCCGATTGGTGAGGCCCTGTGACGGCGGCATCTCTACGAGATGGCTGTTGATCGATCATCGATGAGAGGAACTCGAGATTTGTGAGGGTCATGCCAAGGCTACAACGACCGGCGTTCAGTAGGGCGAGTAGAGCGCTTCTCGTGAAGCTAGTAGGGACTGTGTCGGTGCTGCCCAGGACTCCACGAGGGTCTCGGTCGATCAACAAGTCCACCACGTTCACGGTTGTGGTCGTGGTGGTCGCGCTCGCGGTCAGGCCTGCGGAAGCTCAGCCGGTCGTCGTTTTGATAGGCTCGATGTCTGTCATCGCGACGGTAGTCACGACGCGTATCCTCACTAGGCTCGCGCCGGGTAGCTCTTCGCTCAGCCTCTCGTCTCTCGGCCTCTCGGCGCTCTCGGCGGCGGCGCTCCTCGTCAAGATCAATTTCGCCGTCCTCAAGATCTTGTTCTCGCTTCTTGCCTTGCAGCTTTGACTCTGTCGTCTTGAGCTTATCTTTCTCACGAAGGTCGCGGTACATGCGTGACAGCCTCTTGCCTGTCACTGGCATGTCACCGACGGGCCATACGGTTGAAAGAAAGTCCCTGTGTTGTTAGTAGTTGAAAGTAAGTACAAGTGAGATGCGATTTGTCTTACCAAAATTTCGGAATCAGGCTGTCAAGCTGCTCGAGAGGGAGCCCAGTGTCCTTGAGACCGGTAAGATGATCGCCAATAACCCGTAGCTCAGTACCCATGATCTTGGCTCGCTCCTTGGGTGACGGAAGGCGCTCTTGTGTCGCATCCACAATACGACTGAAGTTGTGACGAACAGGCTTCAACAACGACCAGATGAGGTGTTCGTCATTTTCCAGATCGAGCGCCTCATCGTTGAGCTGCATCAGACGCCTGAAGCGGGCCACAGATTCCTCGCGCTTCATCTTGACGAGTTCCAACTCCTCAGGCGAGAGCTTATTCGTGCGAGGCTTGTCTTCCTTGGCATGTCCATGTCCGTGCTCGGTACGACGGTGTTTGCCGTGACGATCATCATGATCGTCCGGGTGCTTCCTCTTGTGCTCCGCAGGACGGGGCGTTCCGCGTTCCTCCGCAACGCTGCGAGACCTATGACTCTCGCCGTAGGTGCGCTCTCGATTGCGCTCTCTGTGTTGAGTTGGTTTCTTGAGGTGAGGTGCTGGTGATGCAGAAGTCGAGGTACCGTCAGGCCTGCGATAACCATTGACAAGGTTCTTCTTGCTCCGGTGGTGGTTCTCGACAGCTTTCTTGTACAGAGGATCATCCGAAAATTTGGCCATCAGAACCGACAAGAGGTACTCCGAGCGGCGGACAAGGTGCACGGCCCCCGGAGACTGGATCATCTTGGCCTCTGCCTTCTTTCGTTCTTCCTTCTTGTCCACACGGTGCTCCTCCAGAAAGAATTTGTCACGCATGTCCAAAGCGTCGTCATCCCGGATCTGGGTCCAAGCACCGAAACCGTACTTGTTGATGCCGATGAGAAGCATGCCATCTTCACGCGCTCCCCAGGGGCAAGTGTACTGTGCAGCCTTAGCGGCATCAGGCAGCCTGAAGGTGAGGGGGTCGGCGTAGGCTGCCAGAACATCGCGGAGAAGCCTCAACTGAGGTGGGCGCTCCAGGACCGTCTGAGCGTTGACCTTGCGCACCTCACCAAAATCGACCAGGACGGCCTTCTTATCCTTCTTGGCAAGCTGCTTGCCGGATCGTTCTTCTTCCTCGCGAACTCTGTCGTTGCTGACATCCACAGCGGCCTGACAATCGGCGATGAGTTTGTCGACGATGGCATGCAGAAAATCCGCATCGCGATCCGAGAGACGTGCCTCGTGAATGACCTCATCTCGGCGGTCTTCCATAGACCCGTATCGAAAAAAGGCCCGGATGAGATTCCGTGTCTCCTTTTCATTCAGAGGCCGTTTAGGATCAGAAAGTAAGGCCCGCTGCTCTTCGATTTCGGCCAGCTCCTGTCTCTCGCGCTCACGCTTCTTTGCCATGCGATCCGCCCTCTCGGCATCTGTGCCCTTGTGGAGGTTCTTCATTGTCGCCTTACGAGGAGCGTTTTCTTCCCTCGCTTTGGCCAGGAATGCCTCATGCTCCTTCCTCTGTTCCTCTTCCTTGAGAGCAGCAACTTGATCCTGAGGTATGATCTGGTCCCAGTCGAGTTTCATCTCATCCACCTTCACATCGGTGACTTGCATCCAGTTGTCCCAGTCGATTCCACCGGTGCTTAAGTTGAGCTTGTCGTCCACAGCAGTCTTGGTTTCTTCGGCTTGCTCCAGAATGGCATCAATGTCAAGTTGCTCCAGCTTCTCTTGATTGCCCTCCTGCGTGAAAAGATTCTGAGACCGCATCTTCAAGATCATTTGAATGTCATCCGCTGTCTTTGCTTCGTCCACCTTCAGGCCCTTCTTCTTGAACTGCTCTTGCAATTCCTTGCCCTCGTCAGTGACGCCAGCTTGAATCGTCAGGTACTCCAGGAAGAGCTTGTTGCGGGCTCTCTTGACGACCTCTTCTTCGATGGTCTGCTTGGCCACAAGCCTGTAGACGCTGACTGGTTTCTTTTGGCCGATACGATGCGCTCGTGCCATTGCCTGAAGATCAGCTTGTGGGTTCCAATCAGAGTCGTAGATGATCACGGTGTCCGCCGTCATCAAGTTGATTCCGAGCCCGCCGGCTCGCGTTGAGAGGAGGAAGCAGAAATCGTCGCTGCCATCAGCATTGAAGTGGTTGATGGCCATGCGCCGAGGCCCGGCAGGGATAGTACCGTCGAGCCTCTGGAAGTTGAAGTTTCGAATGCGAAGATAATCTCCAAGGATGTCGAGCATCTTAACCATCTGACTGAAAATAAGCACCCGGTGACCGTCCTTTTTGAGTTTGCCGAGGAGCTGATCAAGAAGCATCATCTTGCCGCTGCTGGTGATCAGACCTTTGATCTGGTCTTCTCGCCGCTCGCTGCCATTCAACACCCGCTCCTCGGCGCCGTGGAACATGTACGGGTGGTTGCTGATCTTCTTGAGCTCCATCATGACGTTGAGAAGCGATTGCTTTTGTCCACTGGCATCCTTCAGGGCTGCGTAGTTGCGCGTCAAGATGTTTTTGTAGTAGTCCAGTTGGACGTCGGATAGCTCCACACGGATGATCTTCTCTGTCTTCGGCGGCAGGTCTGACTCGACTGTCTCCTTGGTTCGACGGAGGATGAAAGGCGCAATAGCAGTGTGGAGATGACTGAGCTTCTCCTGGGTTTCACGTCGCTGCATTTCATCCTTCTCCTCGTCCAGTTCTTCTTGCTTCTCGGATGATCCAAGATGCTCCAGCTCTTCATCAATGAGAACCTTGCCTGGATTAAGGAAGTCCAGCAAGGCTGACAGCTCTGCAAGATTGTTTTGGATCGGAGTACCGGTGATAAGGACTTTGCAGGGCACGTTGAAACTGACGAGCTTTCCGTATAGCTGAGACTCTCGGTTCTTCAGCCGGTGTGCTTCATCAACAGCCAACACTTGCCACTTGATAGTCTTCAGGAAGTCCGCATCGAGCAGGATGTAGTCGTACGATGTGAGAAGAACGTTGAACTTCGGCTTCTTGGGGTTGTTGTTGATCAGGAGCTCGTGCTCACGAATGGTAGACCGCGCGGCTTCTGGGCCCAGGTAAGCCACGTAATTCAGATCGGGAGCCCAGTGGTTGAAGGTGTCACACCAAGCTGGAATGACACTGAGCGGAGCCACAACCAAGAACGGTCCCTCCTGCTCACGGGTGTTGCGCAGCCAGCTGAGAAAGGACACACTTTGGACAGTTTTGCCCAGACCCATCTCGTCTGCAAGAATGACGTTATTGGAGCGGGTCCAATTGAGGGCAAGGAAGTTCAAGCCTTTCAACTGGAATTCGCGCAGCTCGCCATTGATGATGTAGGAGGGCTGCTCTTCCAATTTCACCATGCGGCTTCGGGTTTCTGGGTTCGACTCTGTTCGATTTGACTGCCACGAGCGTTGTTGTCGGTCGAGAAAAATATCAATCTGGTCTTGAGCATGTTCGCTAACAAGACTGGCAGCTTCCCAGGTACACTCATCGTATTGCAGACCCTTCCACTTAACAAGGTATTCGTCACCTTCTTCGCCGTGCTGGTGGGCAACAATACGCTCGACCTTGGTGTAGTCCTCGAGGGCCTCCTGCTGCCGCTCACGATCCAGGAGATACTCCTCTTTCTGCTCGGGAGAGATGTCATCGGAGCCCAGCTTGACCGACATCTCGAATTCGACGGTCCGCCTGAAGTAGTTCTCGAGTCGACGAACACCACGGACACCGACGAGGGTATCAGTGGTCTCCCATGTATCATGCAGATGGGACGTGCCCTGCCACTTGATGTAATACTTGAAGTCGTGTCGAGTGGTTGCCGGCGTCATCTCCAGGCCTTCTTTGAGTTCGTGTCGAATGACCTTCTCGATGTAGGGCGACGTGTCTTCGTACTCAGCGCCGCCCCAGTTGTTGGGGGTTTGGTCTGACTCGTCTTCTAGGTCGGCTTCGCTCTCCTGGTACGCACCGGCGGTCACGCGAGCAGCCCTTCGGCTGTTCCACCTCTTCTCTGCGAAGGTCACCGTGGACTGAGCTTCTGCTTGCCGACGGGCCTTCTTTTGGAAGGTCTTCGCCCGGGCACCACCGTATGTGTCGCTATCAGAATCGGCGGGTTGGCTCTGGCGAACAGGGGTTTCTCGCTTGGAGGCTAGGAGGCTTTCTGTTAGAATGGTTTGTAAGGCAACGCAGACGGGGCAGGCCACGTACATGGCAGAGATCGGTCAGTGCGCCGCTTCTTTGGGGCTCTCCGATTCGCCGCCACTATGGAGTCGGACTCGGAGTCATCATCATCGACCTACACCGCACAGAGTCAGCGCACAGTCTGCGTTCGGCAATCGACATTTGGTGACGATGAGAGCATACAATCTTTCGCCGTGGCTGCGGGCGAGTCTAGGAGTCGGGTCAGCTTGATATCGGCGGTATGAAGGCATTGTCGACGCACGCTTCTTCTCAGGCCATAGAGCTCGGGATTGTCCCTAATAAATTCCTCCTCATCCATGGGAGCTGCTTTGCGCTTCGAGGCAATCCGCGATTCGTCAGAGGAGGCGGCGGAGGTGGCAGCCTCGATCTGACCATTGTGACTGCCCGGGGAGGCAGGCTCTGCCGCGTCATCGAAGTCGCCATCATTGGGAGCATCTTCATCGCTAGAGCTGGAGTGATCGTCGAAATCATCGACACGACCGTCGGCGGCAGCTTGGTCGTGGCCGCCTGGCGAGTGGGAGGGAAATTCAATGTCGGCGACTGGCGCGTCGGACAGATCGCTGTCACTTGGCTCGGGGTCGAGGAGTTGCACGGCGACTGTGTTTGCGACCGGAGAAACATGTCCATTCACTGGACTGCTAATCGGTGAGGGGGACATGGTCACCGAGGATGGCAAGGCTGCCTGCTACAAGACGGCGATGTCAGTGATGATCCTCTCAACGGAATGACACGTGGCCAGAGGACAGCCCGAAGGCACCCTAGGCGACCCAGAACAAAGTCAAACCGCTTGGAAATAGCCCAAGATTAGCCATTTACCAAGCTTGTCGCATTGCCCGGATGCCTTTGATGGTGACGAGGCTGATGGACGATGACGGTCAATCGAGACCGGACCAGGAGCCAGAGAGCTCTGGCGAGGCCGTAGACGCATCGGCATCATCAGCGACGTTGACTTCCATCGAATACAACTGTTCTGAAGGCATCTCCCCGAGAATTATGGCTATATATCAGGGGGCGTGTTCGCGCATTCGATGGGAACTTGATGGTAAGGCACGAAGCCGACACACCCACCAAACGCGCCAGCTTCCAGCAAGCGATGCACCAGGGATTGAGAAACTTACAAGTCATTCATGAGTGGAAGAGACTCCAGGCAGTGAGGCAGAGAGAAATTTGATGGGAAGCTTTGCAGTAGGGAAGGGTTGGTGGTGGTGTGGGTGTGGGTGGTGGGAGCGTTTCTATGTAACTTGCAGGTCGATGAAGAACAGAATGAAAGTCGATTTTCGGAGGAATCATTAGAGGGCACCCTCGCCTAAGAGGCAGTGCTTTAGTGCTGTGGCTAAGGGCTAGGGCCGGGAATCCAGCGGGAGGTATGGTGGTAACGTCTGAACATGCTGTTGTGTGCATTACGTGTTATGCAATGACATAGCACAGCATTGCCTTGTTGTGCTTCTTTCATGTGCTGGAGTTGTTACTTTGACAACTACTCTGAATATGTTTGGTGCACACTTAGCATTACAAAGCTGCCTTTCAAGATCATCAAAGTCGACTTTGCATAGAAACCCATTGGTAAGTGATTGGGGACTGGTCAAGCTCTTGTCATAGCAAGATGCCAGCTTTTGTACTTGGAGATAATCATATATGTACCAACCAGACTTTGTTCATGGTTTTTGTCTTCTCATGTCTTCTCATGCCTAATGACTATTTAGACATGTCACCAGTTACCGGATGCTCTCAGGATGCATATAGTCCCAGCCATGTTCATTCACAATGTGTATGGAGCAAGTACTAGTACACCCAGACCCAAACTCGTGGAAGCAAGGAATCAATGCCATCGAGAGCAACAACAACATGTGTAGCGGAGGGAAGCTCCTGAATAGATACTTGATGAGGCTGTACTATGAGAGAAACAGCTCCGCATGCTTATGGATGGAGCTGTGCTGGCATGACGGCAAGGCCTGGAATGGTGGCATGCGAAGTTAAGTCTGATTTTCCTTTTCCCACGTAATTATCCCAACGAACACCCAGTAGGTCTACTGGTATAGGGGCGTTCAGCAACACACGCTAGTGCTCACCGGCTCCCTACAAGGCATCGGACCTGCGTTGGCGAATTAGAGTACATAACCAGACCGGGCCGAATACTCTAAATAAGGTGGGGAGGATGCTGTGTGCCACCCCTGTATAGTACCTACACTACCTAGCTGGCGGAATCAATCCATTTGAACAATGCCTGCCCGGGGCGTGCCCACTACTGGTACAGAAAAAGACTCGGGAAACGGCCACACCTCAAGTTTTCAGCATCTCCATTCCCTGACGAACAACTTGCCCTTTGTCCATCCAAGCACTCCCACCCTCCAGCCAATTACTACTTTTTCGTTGCCGGTAAACAGTAGGCCGGGCAGACGTTGATGTTCTGCAAAAGGCCTATTCCAGTGATATACAGACAGATCTTGAACCCCCACTTGAAACAGCGAACCTTGACCACACCACCCTTCTGTTCTTTGACCACATCTTGCAACAAACTGCACCATCGCTGCCATGGCTGACAAGCTCACCCGGTATGGAACATGCCCTCTTTGAAGTTCCGAGTCTTTCGTGAGGCATACGGCTAACATGCATCCTCTAGTATTGCGATCATCAACAGCGACAAGGTGCGCCACCTTTCTCCCTGCCCCGCTACCCCGCTGTGTACAATATGATGATGAGGATTGTGGGCTGACCACGATGGTTCCTGTTTCGCGCAACAGTGTAAGCCTAAGGTAGGCCCCTCCAGAAGGCGGAACTTGGCCGAAAGGCGCAGTGGGTGCTAACAGTGCTACTAGAAATGTCGTCAAGAGTGCAAGAAGTCATGTCCCGTTGTGCGCAGCGGCAAGCTCTGTTGGTCCTCCCCAACCTCGAATGAATCTTTAGCTTGCTGACTGGTTGGAACAAGGCATCGAAGTGACGCCCGAGTCCCGACTGGCTTTCCTCTCCGAGTCTCTCTGCATCGGATGCGGCATCTGCCCCAAGAAGTGCCCCTTCAGCGCCATCACGATTATCAACCTGCCCACGAACCTTGAGAGCCAGGTCACGCACCGATACTCTGCCAATAGCTTCAAGCTCCACAGACTGTGAGTGCACCGAGTAACAGCAGGTTCCTTGGTGCTGTGGCTGACTCTGAACAGGCCTATGCCGAGGCCAGGGAATGTCCTGGGTCTTGTGGGAACGAACGGCATCGGAAAGAGCACTGCCCTCAAGATTCTCAGCGGAAAGCTGAAGCCAAACCTCGGGAGATACGACAACCCGCCGGACTGGGAGGATGTCATCAAGTACTTCAGGGGCTCCGAGCTGCAGAACTACTTCACCAAGTTGTTGGAGGATGACCTCACATCCGTTGTCAAGCCACAATATGTCGACCAGCTTCCCAGGGCTCTTAAGGGACCTGAGAAATCCGTCAGCGCCCTCCTGAACAAGCAGAAGCAGCTTGACAATTTGGACATGGTTCTGGATGAGCTTGAGCTGCGGCACATATATGACCGTGACGTCCCCAAGCTATCTGGTGGTGAGCTTCAGCGGTTTGCCATTGGTCTCACTTGCGTAAGTCCCGGGTACTGGATCGGTGCGTCAAAACCAGAATACTGAGTAAGTATTCGTTTAGGTTCAAGACAAGGATGTCTACATGTTCGATGAGCCCTCCTCATACCTTGATGTCAAGCAGCGTCTGGCCGCCGCCAGGATGATCAGATCGCTGGTCAAGCACAACAACTACATCATTGGTACGTTATTTTTAGGTTGGTCCTACTAATTTCTATATACTGATTGTTTCCATAGTTGTCGAGCACGACCTCAGTGTTTTGGACTACCTCTCTGACTATGTTTGTGTTCTCTATGGTCAGCCGGCAGTCTACGGTGTTGTCTCTATGCCTCACAGTGTTCGTGAGGGTATCAACATCTTCCTCGACGGTCATATCCCAACTGAGAACTTGCGTTTCCGTGACGAATCTCTTACTTTTCGGATCGCCGAGGCATCGGATCAGTTCGAAAACGACATCACGCGGGACTACACATACCCTACCATGGAGAAGACCATGGGCGACTTCCATCTCAAGATTGAGGAGGGTTCTTTCACTGATTCCGAGTACGTATAAACATGCCGCCCCAGTGTGACGCACGTAAGGATGTGTCTGACATCGGATTAGGATCATCATCATGATGGGTGAGAACGGCACTGGAAAGACTACTTTCTGTCGTCTTCTTGCTGGTGCTCTCAAGCCTGACGACAACAAGAAGGTACCGGAGATGAAGATTAGCATGAAACCCCAGACAATCACGCCCAAGTTCGAGGGTACCGTCCGCCAGCTATTCTTCAAGAAGATCAAGTCCTCCTTCCTGTCTCCCCAGTTCCAGACCGACGTCGTAAAGCCGCTGAAGCTGGACGATTTCATCGACCAAGAAGTCAAGAACCTGTCTGGTGGTGAGTTGCAGCGTGTGGCCATTGTGCTCGCGCTGGGTATGCCGGCCGACATCTATGTTATCGACGAGCCGTCTGCCTACCTCGACTCGGAGCAACGTATCATCGCCGCGCGGGTTATTAAGCGCTTCATTATGCACGCCAAGAAGACCGCCTTCATCGTGGAGCACGACTTCATCATGGCCACCTATCTGGCTGACCGCGTTATCGTCTTCGATGGCAAGCCTGGTATTGACGCCCATGCCAACCCCCCCGAGTCGCTGCTCACAGGCTGCAACAAGTTCCTCAAGAACCTCGACGTCACCTTTCGCCGTGATCCCACCAACTTCCGCCCGCGTATCAACAAGAACAACTCCCAGCTCGACCAGGAGCAGAAGCTGAGCGGCAACTATTTCTTCCTCGAGGACGACAAGAACAATGCTTGACATCGCCTAATTCTTCCATAAGGACAACAGCAAGGACTCGTTCCCTCCATTTAACCGCCACGATCGTAATGCATCGGGTCATGGCGTTCTAGGAGTCCCAAAAAAAGGCGCTGGACGAGGCAAGGGGAAGCACGGCCCTGCTTCTGGCGAACTAGGTCTGGAGGAAGGCGGCGACAACGACGGCGACGGCGGTTTATCCCTTTTGCCTGGTCTTACGAGAGGTTTTCATGGCGCCGCAGGCGTTTCCAAGTCTGGGAATCAATTTCTGCCTTCCCGGGCTTCGGGGGGTCGATTTCGACGGAGTCCTCATGCCGTTGGGAAGCAGAAAGAAGACGCCAAAACCATCGTGCATCTTCGTAGATTGAGGGGCAATGGGTCAAGAGGGTGACCGCCGTCAGGGTGGGTCGCATAGCACAGCGTGGCTTTGCGCAGGTAATTCAAGTGCGAAGAGTACGCACAAGACGGAGGGGTATTTGGAAGAGAAGGAAGAACCACATAGGCCCACGAAGATGAAAACAAATGCAAAGCTCGCAACAAAATGCAAGTGCGCTGAGACGCCCCGTGATCACGTGCCTCCTAAATGTACTTGGACGGTGACGCCGGAGGTCCGGGCGTCTTTGAAACGCCCATTATATCGAAAGAGAGCTGGGGCACTATGCCGACAAGCCACCGAGTCCACATGTGAGGTGTCCGGGTTCCAGACAATGTTGCAACAACTTGTGCTGACCTAAACGCTTCCTTGTGACCAAGGCGCCATCAGGATGTTTGGTGAAGCCGGCGTTACCTGGCACGTGCGGAGAGTTGCTCGGCACTACTTCCAGTCTTCTTGATTACTCGCCATAGCTACCTACTTCTACCTACAAGCAGGATCCTTCCCCTCGCGGAGAGGCAAAGAAGGTCGCAATTAAATCTATGGCTTGGGCCTGTATGGATGCTAAAAGTCGGAGAAGTAAGAGGCGTCGGTGGAAGAGGTAGGTACACATACACAACCAGACATCAGCTGTTCAGATGCCTCAAAATCTTCCAGTTCGCGTTTGCTGTGAATAAAGAGTACCGGGAGGGGAGGGGTGTCATCAAAGTGACCCGCGTGTGTTTGACAAGCTCGATTGGACAGGGTGCGGTTCAACCCAAATGAAAATCAAGCACTTGAAAGGTGCGATGCGGATGTGGAGGTCGTCAAGTAGGCTTGCGAAGTGGCCTGCTGGTCCGAGTGTGTCATCTTGCCCACCACGATAGTAATTCGTCGGAGAACGTACTAGTGGCGACACAGAATGCCTGAAAATTGACCCCCTCCTGCTAGTCTGGATCCCATACTCAAGGTGCAGTGAAGAATTCTGCGGTTGGCCGACATTCATCGTTGGAACAGCGAGTTGAGTGCCTGCTCGGAACTTCCGTGTCTGGTGTGGTGAGACCAGGACACAACGACTAGTCCTCCTCAATCTCACCCTCTTCGCTTCCGGAGTGAACACCCGCGGGCTCTTCCTTTTCTTTTGCAGGCGGCGGCGGCGGGGGAGACCTAGTTCTCAGAGGACCATCACGACGGGGGGTGCGCTCACGAGGGGAGTTTTCTGTCTTCAATCTCTGCTTGATGTGTTAGTCCTCGTCCGTGTACTGGCGAATGTTTGTGTTATGCACGTACCTTGGAATCCCGGGAGTCTGGGCGGCGGATGTCATCGTCTTCCGGACGTCGTCGTCGAGGCAAACTTGGCTTTTCGTCGCCATAGTTCAGGCCGTCAACGTCGCGTTCTACAACGCGACGGCGGTAGGACCGCTCACGTTCCTCTTCACGATCACGTCGCTCGCGGTCGTAAGGGGGTGGAGGCTCGTCGCGGCGAGTGCGAGGAGGCCGGTGATAATCACGGTCACGGTCGCGAACACTGTCGCGCTCCCTATCACTCCGGTCTCGCTCACGATCCCTAAGACGCTCACGGTCTCCTCTGTCTCGGTCCCGGTGATCACGATCATCGTGGCCACCAGATGACCTATGGTCGGACAGTAGTGTCTCGGCCATGCTGGTCTTGCGGTAGTTGCGTTCACGCTCGGCAATTGCCTTGCGGCGGTCGGCCTCGTACATATCGAGCTCCGGGCTGCGGGATCTGCTGTGTCCACGACGATGAGATCGCTCACCTCTATCCTTTTCTCGCGCCCTTTCCCTCTCCCGGTAACGTTCACGCGACCGGTCACGGCGGCGCTGACGATCCTTCTCCTTTTCGAGTTCTTCTTCCTTCTCTTTGAGGCGACGCAGGTGCTTCTCAAATGCCCCACGGCGAGCATCCTCGGCGGTGACTGCCTGGAACTCGGGAGCCTTCTGAAGGCGAGCCTTGGCCTTTTCGTAAGTATCACCAAGAGTGATTGGGGGTTCCAAACGCTTCATGTATGCTCGCAAGTCATCAACAGCCCGCCGCTGAAGGCGTTCGGTTTGCCGATCATTGTCGGGCTTTGTCTTCCTCTCCTGGAGCTGTGAAAATGGTCAGTGAAAGAGAACAATTATGAGAAGACTCAAGTACTTACGCGCTCAAAGATGAACTTCAAGATGTCAGTGTCAACGTTAGCAGTACGGTGGTCTTCCTTCATCACCGCAAGGAAAGCCTCGAAGTCGGTGTTGGGAGTGAGGTCGAACCGTTTGTCCTGAAATTGTCAGTTTTTGGGAGTGAAGAGTGGATCATGAAGAGGATAGGACACTCACGTAAATAACGTCTGTCACATCGTTGCGCGTTCCCCTGAGACCGCGCTCTTCTTCCTCAATCATATCCCAGAATAGCTCCTGCGGAGTCGATCCGTTTTGACCAAGCATGGCTGTATACCGGGAATCCTTTTCAACCAGAGGGAAGACTTGGCTCCACTTGGCACCAGCCTTGATCTTGCCATCCTGTTTAAGCTCTCTCAGCAGATTCGAGAAGCGATCCCTGTTCTGGCGTTCTTTCCTATGCTTCTGAGCTTTCTGAGCTTGCCTCGTGTCGTTGAATGTGCGCTCCACGGCCTTCATATGATTTTGAAAGACGGTTAGGATGTCAAACTTGGACAGGGACTTGTACTTCTCGTCGGCTTGGAAAGGCTGGGTGCCGGTGATGATCTCCTGGGCCTCGGACCAGCGCGTATACACCTCAAGGTTCAACTTGGGTAGCAGACTGATCAGACCGTCCGTTGCGCTCTTCCTCAGGGAAGCCTGCTGTTCCCGATGGGCCTTCTTGAGATCGGCAATGTAATCCTCGAAGAGCTGACGACGCTCGCCATCATTGTTCGTGGACCGGAAAATGGTCTCCCCCTCAATCATGGGACGGGCTGTCTTCCACTTGGTGTAGTGCTTGATCTCGAGGTTGCTCTTCAACATGGTCGTGAAGTCAGCGCGAAGCTTGGTCAGTCTGTCCTTGGCTTTCTCTTTGTCCTGAGCGATGACATCGCTACAGTGCCTCTCGAAGGCGACCTTCCTCTGACGGGGGTCCTTGATTGCCCGGTACTGAGGGTCTTTGACAATGACTCGCAAGGTCTGCTCCCAGTTCCAATCAGGCTGAACACCGCTGCGGCGAAGCAGCTTGATGAACGCCGCCTCGGCCTCCTCGGGAGTGGCGTACTCAAGCTCCTCGGCCGCGGGAACAAAATGCTGAGCGCGGAGATCGTTTCCAAAGGTAAGCTGCCGGGACTCACCAAATACATCCCGTTGGTCGCGATCGCGATCGCGGTCTCGGTCGCGGTAGCTGTCGCGGTTGTCACGGTCGCGGTCGCGGTCGCGCTCGCGGTCGCGGTCACGGTCACGATCCCGGTATCGATCATAGCCTCGGTCTACCATGCCACCCGACGGGGGGAAGTGTGCAGAGGAGGCCGAAGTGATTGGAGTGTCAGGCACGCCCAGGGCTTTCTTGTAGACCTCTGGCATCTCCCATGAGCTCGTTTTTGTCTCGGTATTGTACCAGTACTTTTTGCCACCTTCAGCGGTATACTCCTTCCATGGTTGACTGGCGAGTGCGCGCTGCGAAGAACGGGGGTCAGTGTCCACTCTGTCTGTAACAAGCAGTCCCTGCGCAAAGCTGCGGTACTCACCTCGGCCGGAGTCATCATCTCCTCAGGCTTCGTCCATTGCGTCGCCTTGGTGGCAGCATTGTAGTAGTAGGTGCGATTGTCGGGGGTACGGTGTTCCTGCCAGATGGCAGCTGGAGGAGGAATCCCAGGGCTGGGAAATGGTATATTCATCATGAGCTTGTGCAGTTGCTGGCCTTGCAAAATCAACCAAGGAGTTTAGGCGCAAGTATAGTGATCAATGAGGAATGATGCGCAAAGCAGTGCGATGCTTTGATGCAAAAAGACGGACAGTCCAACACGTTCTTAAGGGACGCAAGTTGTAGGAGAGTCAGTAAAATACCTCAAAATTTGAAAACGGCAACACGCTGTCTGCAAACCTTGAAGGTCCAAGCTGGTTGTAGGGGTCTCAGGTGGTCGGTACCTTCCGTAATAAGCCCCACCACACCTCGATACAAGGTATCCTTTACCTGGAGCAGGCCTGTCACCGGACAAGGTGCATTGCGATAGCTTCAACCCCGCGACAGCACAGACAAGAGATTGTAAATTTGTACTTGTCTTGCCAACTCAAGGCCCACCGAGGCATTCCTGAACACAAAGTCGCCATTGCTGACATTCCAACCCTCTGATCATGGTTTGAGCTGGGCCTATCTGGAGTAACTGCAAGATGGCAGTGCCCTCCGAATTCGAAGACGCCGCCCCAAAGGGCGGAGACAAGGCGTTCCTTGAGCAGTCGTACCTGGCTTATATCATACCGCATGGGACCGAGGTGGACATCAAGGCCGAAGTCGAAACTTTCGTTGCCCAGAAGAAGCCTCTTGAGGAGATCAACTCTAGGTCCTGGCTTTTCTTTGGTATGCACTCCTGCAACAATCCAACTCCCCATGAGCTTCTCGTGTCTCACAATACTCATATATAGATGCCAGATGAAACCGTCGACGTCTTTTTAATTCTACGCGTGACTGGCTTGGACAATGATACCCTTGCGTACTACACTGACCGGCTCCTGCTCTCGATTCAAGCCAAAGTCATCAACACTCCCACTGCAGAACGAGCCGACTCCACGGGCGCGTCCGAGGTCATATACAATGGGGAGGTCGCGGATGTCAAAACACCCGTGGCCAGCTTTGAGCATAGCTGTAGCGAGGGAGCGGAACAGCCTGCAAAATACACCATTTGGAGAGCACCCATCTTCCTGATGCGGCCCCGACTACGGCTCTTTGGACCCTCGGTGGTCTTCACAGCAACCGCGAGCCTGACACCGGACCCAGCGCATTGCGGAGGGCGCCACAATGGATACCTTGAGAGCGGCGTACCGACTGGGCTTAACCTGCTCGACGCCTTCGCCCGAGACCCCTTGCTACGAGGTGTCAAGCCTCGACTGTCCGCTGCGCGAGTGTCGCGAGTCGCGCCGGCCACGCAGATGGGGAAGGAGTCCTATCCCATGCTCCAAGGCCTGCACAACCTGTCCAAGAAGGTCTATCCGGCAGTGCATACACGGGTGCGCTTTTCGCGGCCAAATGCCGTACCTCCCAACCCGGCCATAATAGCGCTGCTGGAAATCGACTTCACGCCGTACTTCGACTGCGAAATCGCTGTTGACAAGGTCAATCTCGCCTTGCCTGATGGCCATATCGAGGACCTCAACATGAACACCGGCCTGGATCTTCCTCTCCAGTGTGTGGCACACGACCACATTACCTTGATGTACCGCCTCGCACCAAAAGAGAGTGACCTCCCCTCCAGGACACCCAACCGCGAGCTCTCCATCTCCATCGAGTGCACCGCACTTATCAATGCCTCGTGCAAGCCCAGGCTGCGCATGGCATGGACCACCGTGCTAGACTTCACCCTGCCCGTCAACCCGGGCTTCGGCACCAGCGTCTCCAAGCCCTTCCAGCGCTCCCACCGCCCGACCCAGCTGTCGATCGGCAATGGCTCCAGCTTCGTCTCGCCCTCCGTCGCGCGGCCCGACTCCATCCCCAGCCTCGAGGCCGCCGAGCGCCGCTCCCTCACCGCCATCGAGACCGGCATTCCCGAGTTCGGCATCACCATGACCTTCACCGCCGACCAGAGGCCCGTCTACCCAGGCGACGAGTTCGTCTGGACCGTCTTCGTTGTCAACCGCGCCGCCGGCACGGTCGGCTCCGCCCCGACCAGGCCCTCCACCCCGCCGGTCCCGGCCCCGCCGGCCCTTCCGCCCCGCAAGCTCGCCCTCCTCGCGATCCCCAAGCGCCGTCGCAACGAGCAGCGCATCGTGCGCCCGCCGTCGACGTCCGGGCCCGGCCGCCGCAAGTCCGTCGCCGCCTTCGCCGCCGCCGCCGCCGCTGCCGCTGCTGCGCAGCAGCAGCAGCAGCAGGACAGCAGCACGCCCGAGGTCGCCGACGCCGTGCTGGACGAGAACATCGTGCACGCAATGCAGCACTCGAGCCTGGTCGACTCGACCGACGTTGTGTGCCTGTCCGCAGACGTGCGCGTCGGCCCGCTGGCGCCCAACGCGTGCTTCGTGACCGAGATGCGCTTCCTGGCGCTGTGCGAGGGCATCGTGGCTATGGAGAGCGTGCGCGTGCTGGACTTGGGCACCCAGGAGCATGTGGATGTGCGGGAGCTGCCGGTCATGATTGTGGAGAGGAGAGGCGACTGAGGATGGGGGACTGGGCGAGGAGGGGAAAACGTGTGATGAGGCGACATCGGTGGCGCGCTGCCGCCGGACAGGGTGTGTTGGCTTGTTTGTGCTACTCGATCACCTACCTGTTCCACCTATTGCATATGGCAACATTGGAACTGTAGAGCGATGATAGATAAAATCGATCCTACTGTCTCCATGTTCACATACTTGCATATTCGCAATGTTCTCGTGTGTGCGAATATTGCCGAGAATATCTGTCTTTGCTGGTAGGGCCATGCTTGGCCGGGCGTCGTAATTTTGGTATGATGCCGTGCAATCAATGCAGTGCATGTACTCTATGTCCTCGGTGCTCACCAAAACAAATATTCTCCTCGCTGATGAGGCGTTCTGTCCCGCCTTCCACTCTACATACAGCAAAGGCAAAAGGTAAGCAAAAACAGAACAACAGCAAAACCAACGCCCCTGCTATGCATCTTGTATGTATAGACCTTTCTTTCGCCATGATGCAACCAAAACGCCCTATCTGCACGTGGGCCGGTCTCAACCCAATGCAGCCTTCGCATTCTCCGTGTCCTCATCCAGTAATAACAAATGCAATCTTGGTGCCTATCAATGCACGCCCTCCATAAAGCAGATGCGTCAAAACAGGGCCTGGAAGTCGCCTTCCCAGCTCATGTGCTCTAAGACATTACTGCTCGCAATGTTGAATTTACTCCGAACCGGCTCCGGTGCCGGGACCACAGGGACCGAGGTAGGCGGCGTCGGTGCCTTCTTGGCAGGCGTGGCGAAGACGAGCTTCGACCGTGATTCCGGTGGGGTGGAGCTGATGTTCTCGTCATCGAATATTGGAGGAAGGGACTCCGTTCGCCGCTTGATGGGCGTTTCGAATATCCGGAGAAGAACGGGCGAGGCTGGCGCTAGGTCGCCGGCCGCTCCAGGGCCGGTAAGGTAGTCGTCACAGGGAGCAGATGCGGTCTTCCGCGCCATTATGGGCGATGATTCAGGTATGCAGTTTTCGTTCGGTGGGGGCCTTGCCTCGTGCGCCGCCGCACCCCTATGAGCTGGCGCTGGTGTGCTGGCCAAATGGAACGCGGCGAGGCCATCCCTGAGGTCGTCGCGGAAGGTCTTTCTAGGTGCCGTGTTCGGGATGACGGAGCTGGATGATGGAATCATTTCCAGGCCTGCCCGTGGCGGAGGGGCGTTGAAGCTGCCATAACTTCGAGGGTCTCCAGAGACAGCGTCTTTAAAGCGGTAATTCGCCGGCGTGGCTTTCACCTGGACTATGTTGGCGGCGGCGGCGGCGGCGGCGTTTCGAACTGGCTTTCGCTGTTTCTTTGGATGTTGCGAACTCAACGACCCCTTGCGTTTCTCTACCTCTTCGATGATGGATCTGCCAACCAGTGACCGATTAGGCTTTCTAATGCCCGAGATGGCCTCTTGGATTTGCTTCGCCTCCTCCGCTTTCTTCTGTGCCTTCAGATTCGCAGTGCTAGTGTTGGAGATGCTTCTAGAGAGCACATTTCGCGACTTCTCTTTCAACAATTTGTCTCCGCGTGGAATCTGGTCCAGCCCCAGCGGCTCACTCGCCTCACGTTTGATACCTGGGATGGCAGCAGGTGTGGCGGAGCGCATCCTCGCCAAAACATCACCAGGTCTTGTGCGGGATGCCTTCCACTTCTGTGAATCGTCTTCGAGAACTTTGACGAGTGATTTCGTGGCCCTCGGCCTCCTTGCTGCAGTTCCAGGTCTTGCTGGGGCCTTCATAATACGATCCGTTGGCTTCTTTGGTTTGGAGGGTGAAGCGGCAACTGGTCCTCCAAGCTTCCTGTTTAGATCTGCGCTCAACTCGGGGAGCCGCCCTGCAAAGCTGTGATGAATGGTCAGCATGGTTGGTTCATGCAGTGGCATATACTGTGTAACTCACAATGGCACAATGATGTCTATGCAGAAATCCCTTGATGGGTCTGAATCCGCTCTGCCTGACCTTTGGGGTTGATGGCCACTCTTTGCCTGTGCCTCTGCGGCTATCATTTTCGTTTCGTCCAACATGATGGACTGCCATATACGCATTCGATCCGCATGCAGGTTGAGAAGTGTTGGGTAATTGTGTTTTTTCTTCTTTTTTGGGAAAGCTTCGACTGTGTCCTTCGGTTGATCTTCGGCCGCCATACCGGGAAGCAAAGAGTCCTGCGCATCGTGCACTGGACCCATGGCTTCCAAGGCGAGAATTTCGAGTATAATGATCATCTGCAGCTGCGTTTCGCGAGTTCGCAAACATGAAATGTGGTACTTGATCTCCTCGGGCTTGATCGGAGCGTCATCGCCCTCACGGACTTCTGGCTTGTTGACCGCCCACCACTTCCTGACTTGCTCAATCTCCCGGGTCCACAACCCATCCTTCCCAAGCTTCATCTTCTTGGACCGTCGGCGTTTGGATTTGCGACCCTCGTCTGAAGTGTCTGCCAGTAGCTTCATTTCGTCAGTCAGTTTTGGAATCGTCTCCCTGTACTTCTTGTCAATCTGTGGCACAGCCACGACGATGCCCTTCAAGAAGGCCAACAAATCCTTGATCTCGAGGTTCGCGTCGAAATCGAAATGAAACGCTGCGCGAGCTTTGGACAGAGTGCCCTTCGCAAAATACGCCAGGGATCCCTTGGAGTGGTAAAGAGCTTCGAAATATTGTGATCTGATGTTCTGGAAAATGTCTTCGGCTGACGTTTGAAGATCAGCACTTGGATCCACGGGAGCAGCCTGTGAAGCTTGCAGGTCTGTACTCTGCAGTTCGACGGGTAGCTGGCTTGGAATTCGCTGTGATTCCGGAGCGACCGACTTTTGGCGTTTCCGAACCATGGACTGGAGCTCTTCAATGGCCTGACGCTTCTTCTTGTTCTCTTTGTGAAACTGGTGGGTAGTCACAGGTGCATCGGTCTCGGCCGTGACAGAGATCTGACCAGGAATGCACCGAGGCGCATAGCAGGCCTCTGCAAGCTTGCTGAGCTTTTCAATGCTGGTCCAGGAACCGAGCTTGCAAAGGACGTATAGTCCAAGCTGGTGGCGTTCGATGGCGTATACATTTCGCGTGAGATCTGAGCGGGCGAGGAGAACACTGGGAGCCTGTCGCAGTCGCCCATCAAGTTCCAGGATGCGGATGTGGGATTCAAAGAAGCGGCCAGGTCCAGTTGGATACTCTCCAGACGGGGTTGACAAATCCAGGGCGGACAACGGAAGACACTCCCTGAGCAGCAGCATCAGTGGCTTCAAGATGAAAGGCTTCTCTGCAGCGGGACCGAGGGCGAATTGTGGCTGGTGATGTGTTATTAGTTGTACAAGAAGCTGTGTCGACCGATGCCCCGTCCAGAGCACCGACCTTGATAGTGATGACAGGTTTGAGCAGCTCTTGAAGCGGGATCGCGGGGGAGCTGAGTTTTCGAAGCAGCTGAGAGGAGGCGAAGTCAAGGTTGTCTGTGGTGTGAGAGCTGCTCGTGGATGAATGTCGGAGGGCAGGCTTGAAGTTGGACCGGGAGGGAGAGCGCGACGTGTCCGCTCCTTGGAAGGACATGATGGGGCATGGCAAAGCACTGCCATGAAACTAAAGAGGAGGACGAGGATGTAGGAGATGGATGATGGAAAACATGAGTGGAATGGGCATGGGCCAAGTAGGGAAACGCGTTGAACGCGGTCGAGGTTGTCGGAAGGGCAAGGATCTTCCCAGTCGGGTGCGCTGCTCCACTGTGGCTAGTGCACCTACTGTGTACTTACATACTACGTAGTATTGCATGTGGTGCTGACAACTGCCGCCGGGTGGCTACCCGGCCTATATGGGCTGTGTCTACATACTATAGGGTTGTAAGTGCATCCACCCAATGCAGGACATCGTCTACTGTTACTGTGTACAGTGGATTCCACACAGTATCTTTACAGTACTTCGTAGTAAGGCGATTATCTAGTATTCCACCATACATAGTAGACTGATGAGACAGATGTCGAGTTCATGTCTTGAGTTGACCTCATTGGAAGGAGCGGCACTGCGAATGATCGTTGGCGGTTGTACTTGCACAGCATGCATTAGATGCACGATTCTGGGCTGATATGGCACAAAGCGGGACAATCTCGATACAGGCTGTTGGCCGCGTATTTGTACTATCGTATGCGGCTAGAGCGCTGCGGCTAGAGCGCTGCTGCTGCCGCCGCCGCTGCTGCTGCTGCACCAGCCTTGGGAAACCCCTCGCCACACGTCGTCAGCCTCATTTTCACCGCCTCAATCCAAGCCAATCCGGCAGTAATCGGCTCCCTACTCTCTTTGTATACGTACTCTACAACTACGTACGGTCTAGCAAGTCTGGTGCTGAGTCCTGCAGGTCCGTGCATCTGCCACGACTCGGCGACTTTGGCACCCTCGCCGCTGCAAACTCAAAACTGAGGACCCCCAAACCCAACCTGTTGGCTGCTGTTGGCTCGGCCCAGCGCTCGCTACCGTTGTGCCTGCAGTTGCCGTTCCCACCCCCAAAGGGCTGCCACAATGTCGGCAGACACCTCCCCTCGAACCGTGCGCTTCTCCCACAGCGACGAAAATCCTGCGCGGCCTGATGCCATCGCAGGCCTGAGGCCGGCTCCCGCTACGACCGATTCCGCCGACTCTGGTTCTTCCGGCGACACCTACCCCGACACCGACCCACATCATCTCGACGACTACAAGCGTCAAGATGGCCTAGGTATTCTCAATCGCTACATCGATCCCTCCGTCCAGGCGGGCCCCATGTCCTCGCTTCCTCCGGATCCAGCCACCAACGGCCTCTCCGCCCGCCATCGCGGTGCTGCCACCACCACAAACACGATCCACGGCAACGCGGCACCGACTCGGCCTCAGCGCCCCAGCGTACCGACAAGGCAGCCCTCCAATACCTACAACCCGGTCCGAAGGCCCGCGCCCGGCCCCGTCGTCGGTTACTCGGATCCGCGTACGGCTTCGCGCGCAAGAGCCCAACCTGCCAACTCCTTTGCGAGACAAGAAAGAGCCTATGTTCAGAGGCTCAATCAAGCTCGACAAGCGGACCTTCCCGTCTATGATCCTATGCTTTTCAATGCAGCCGATGCCGACAGCGACTCGGAGGCCGAGACCCCTGGATCAGAAGCCCCCTACAGCGCCGACCAGCCGGGCGACGATGACACGAGGAGGCTATTTGAAGGAGATGATGAAGAGGACATCGAACCGACCGAGGAGGATATTGCCGATCCTGCCAGTCGAGAGAGGCTAGAATGGCATGGTATGCTGGCCGCGGTGCTGACTGGTGACGTGTTTCGGCAAGAAAAGAAGCGCCTGATCGGCGCGTCCGACGCGGACGGCGGCAAACACACGCAAAAGGCCGAGCTGTGGTTGGGCATACGGTCTCGGATATGTGGCAGATATCTTCCTGTGCAGCGAAGGATGGTAGAGGATGCCCGTGGAACCATGGACCGGGTCATCGAAGAAATTATCAACTTTCGGATTGCTGGGGAGAGCGAGGCTGGCAAACCTCCGGCAGAGCAGGTACGCGATATGGTTGCGAAAATCGAGAAGCTCGAGAGCTTATATCCGACGAGAGATGCCATGCTCCAGGCACACTCCTCGGCGAAATCAGCTCTCTTCACCGAGGCCTGCGATGCCATAATATCTTGGTACAACATCAACGAGCTTATCGACACAGAGCTGACGGTATTGCGGAGATGGGTTGGCAACGACGAACTCGACTTCTTGCGCACAAGAGAACGCTCGCCTATAGCGAACGGAATTGGTGAAGAGACGTCTTTCCTGGACAAGTTGTTAAAGGAGGACAACCTCAAATCGTTACATGAGCACTGGGAGGAGGACGTCGGTGGTTTCAAGAGCAAACGCGAAAGCATGCTGACAGCCATTCTGAACACAATACTCAAGGCCAAGGAGACGCTCATTATCAACGCCGAGGCTTTTAGGAAACGACATCTACCTCCGTACATCGAAGATCTCCTCACCCTGATCAGCTTCCCTTCTCGGCTGATTGAGGAAATCATCAAGGTTCGCCTTGCATATGCGAAAAGGATGAAGGAGTCGGCACAGCAGAACCCCATGCTTCAAGATCAGATGATCACACAATTCCAAGTCTTGCTTAGGCTAGGTATTCGGATCAAGGACGAATACCTTGGTGTGTCACAGCCGGAGCCCGGTTGGGAGCTGCCGCCTTGTATCGATGAGGCGTACGACCAATCTGTTCTAGAAGCCTTGAAGTACTACTTCAAGATGCTCAACTGGAAATTGAGTGGTAACAAAAACACTTTCAAGGAAGCCGAGCTCCTATTCCAGGAGTGGGAGTTTATCAACGAGATTGGCAGTCATCTGGAACACGGTGATGTTGAGGTGGCTGAACAATTTAGCAACTTGACCTTCAAAGCATTCAGACGACTGAGCGACACGTTCGAGAAAGAATTGCAGAGAAAGCCCAAGGAAACGCCTACAGAGATGAGCAAGCGGTACAAACAGACGCTGGACTCGGTTCGAGTGCGACAGAGAATGCTTCAGCGCTTCTCTAGAATGTTGAGCAGCAACTACGAGAATGCCTCGGACTTCAGCATCGCCTTTGGGCCAGAGCGCATGCATGATCTGATTGCGAGGCTCGTCGAATCCGGTCACTTCCAGATCTACACCGGCAGTATTGAGCGCGAGGGCGTTATGGTCATTGCTTCGCCATCCCTTCATGGGCGTCCGGACGAGATCCAGTCTTTGATCGGCACAGCTTCGTACGAGCACAGAACTGAGGATCCGACGGACCCTTACGTTCTGCTCATCCGCGCTGAGAACGCACCGCACTGGTACGGGCCCAAGGTACCAATGAATGTGAGAGAAGAGCCTTTGGATCTCAAACTGGGACACTTGAGGTTGATCGCTGGCGGGTCTGAAGACCGGCTGGTGGCCGCCAGGAGATGCTTCATTGGGCTCATCAACACACACCTCGACCTTGTGGTGGAGCAGCGCTCGAATCTTAAGAAAGTCAACCAGAAGCTGGGCGACATCAAAAGGGTGGCCTACAAACTTTCCAATACGTTCATGGATAGTGTAGAGATCATCCGGTTACAAACCAAGGGCTTGGATGTGCAGGACCTCATCCAGACTTGCTTCATATTTGCAACAGAATTTGGCCAGCGGTCTCTGCTCTTCATGGACAGCAATCGCCGTCAGATGAACAACATCAAACTGACGAAGCTCGCCTTGGACTGGGTCAGCTTCATCTGCGACGACTGTGTGTCCTCGGACCGCAAAACTTTCCGATGGGCAGTGGTCGCCCTTGAGTTTGCCATGGGCATGACCCGTGGCAGACATATTCTGGCGCTTGGAGATGAAGAGTATGCAAAGATACGAGAGAAGGTTGCAGGATCTATGTCTCTGCTCATCTCCCATTTCGACATCATGGGCGCCAGGTCGACGGTGGCCGCCCAGGCTGAGAAGCAGAGACTGGAAGCACTCGTGGGCCAGTTCAGGAGGCTGGACAAGGGCAAGAACGTGGATGACTCGACCGCTTCGCAGTTATTGCTTGATCACAGAATGGCAGAACTCGCCAAAATTGATGATCAGAGGAAGCAAGTCATGCTGGAACGGTCCGCTCTCGGCCGCGTGCTTGAGGCGTCCAACGAAGTTGACCGCTCCCTTGCGTACCTCTCATCGACTGCCACCAACTTTACAATGAGGTGGCAGCAGGGTCACTTTGTCGGTGGTGGAACATTCGGCAACGTGTATGCAGCCATGAACTTGGACACTGGTCACCTGATGGCTGTCAAGGAAATCAGACTGCAAGATCCAAAGCTGATTCCCACGATTGCCACGCAAATCAAGGACGAGATGCGTGTGTTGGAGTCCGTCGACCACCCCAACGTTGTGTCGTACTACGGTATCGAGGTCCACAGAGACAGGGTCTACATTTTCATGGAATTCTGCTCGGGAGGCTCGCTTGCCAACCTGCTTGAGCATGGCCGCATAGAGGACGAAACAGTGATCATGGTTTATGCGCTGCAACTTTTGGAAGGTCTTGCTTACCTCCACGAAGTCAAGATTGCTCACCGCGATATCAAACCAGAGAGTAAGCTGCCCTCGGCCGCGTGCTGTGGAGTTAGCACTAACACATGACAGATATCCTGCTCGACCACAACGGCATCATCAAGTACGTCGATTTCGGCGCTGCCAAAGTCATCGCCCGACAAGGCAAGACACTCGTGGGAGACATGTCCGCCTCGAAGCCCAACAAGTCCATGACCGGCACGCCCATGTACATGTCCCCCGAGGTCATCAAGGGCGAAAACCCCGGCCACTTCGGCGCGGTCGACGTCTGGTCCCTTGGCTGTGTCATCCTCGAGATGGCCACCGGGCGCCGTCCCTGGGCCAATCTGGACAACGAGTGGGCCATCATGTACAACATCGCCCAGGGCAACCCGCCCCAGATGCCTACTCCTGACCAGCTGTCCCCTGAGGGCATCGACTTTCTGCAAAAGTGCTTCATACGCGATTCCCGTAAGAGGGCGACCGCGGGCGAGCTGCTACGCCATGAGTGGATCATGGCAATTCGGAACCAGGTAGTGGAGCCGTCGACGCCGAGTGAGAGTGGGGTGAGCGCGCAGGCGACCCCGAGCTCCGCTACGAGATCAGATGGATTCTACTCGTGATTCCGAGTTTCACATCGCTTAACACGGACGCTTTTCCCGAATGGTCGTCCTCTAGCCTGGCCATGTTCTTTATGCGCATGGACCAGGCCTACTTACATAGCATCAATCAGCGAGGTCTGACTCCTGGCGAAATGGCGTTCTTTCTCTTTCTTGGGACAATCCTCCAACGGCCTTCACGACGACACGAATGGCATTCAACAACTCTGTGCTTTCTTTGGATTACAGGAGACATGGCCACGGCAACATGCAAGGGATGCGCTGGTCTGTGTGCCTGAACTACGAGTGCATACACATAGCGAAGGCGGGCGATTGAAAATTGCGACATGGACAGCGGCGAGGAGTCATAACATACATAACAGTGGGTTCTGGGGGCCAAAAGAGAAGAAGACTAAATTATAATACTTAACATCTTGTGTATGGACTGTCGGAGCAATGGACACGTACCCATGGACCCCGCGGTGAAAACCCATCTCCACTGACTACCGTTGGGACCTCCACGAGTACTGGTACCCAGTGATGAACTACTGTCTGTATCCAATAACCTTGTGTTCATGCATATGTTTGGTTCTTTTCGAAAGCACGTTTGCAGGAACAAGATTCGAAAACCCGGGGAAAGCTCCACAAAAAGCTGGGGTACACGATGAAGCTGCTGTCGGTGAAGGTTTGCCCACCACATACATACATACATACATACACACCTAACCTCTCTCCGCATCTCACAACCTCTGCCTGCTCGGCCCCGCGCCCACTCGAAGCCGTCGCCATTCTCCGGCTCTCGCACACGATACTCGCCGGCCCGATGACCCTACCTAGGCTTG
>JASMMZ010000004.1:13717260-13790522 GCA_038502455.1 Anisogramma anomala | reverse complement strand
CGGGGCGTGTGAATGGTGAGCGAGGCAGCCGGGACGGTCCTGCGCGACGAGGCACTGGGCGGTGTACAGACTTTGTAGATCCCGGGCATCCACTACTTTCATCACCTACCTAGGCACTCGGGATAGAATAGGCTGCGAATGTAGTTAAATGGGTGGTGTATTGTACTTGCTACTCGACTCAGTTGACAGCAGATCCGAAGCGGGCCAGCTTGGCTGCTCGAGGCACAATCCAGTATGGGATACGCAGATGTCTTGGTGAATAGGTACACAGATGTAGGCAGATAGGTCTTCAGCAAGAGCTGGAAGGGCAAGTGGATAGATAGATACTCTCAGCTAGAACGGGAAACGGCCCTGAGCAATGCTCTCACCACCGCAGCATCCCTGGAATATAGCTATCCATCCTATCCTAAGGCTTCCAGACCCACGCCAACCCCTTGGTGCCTATCCGTCCCTGGCTTGGCTGTATCCAAAAGTCCATGAACTCATCCCGTCTTGCTCACTCACCGCCCCCAGCCTTACGCAGCCCAGTCTGTCCGAACCAATGACTGCAGATATATAAATACAGGGGGGATTTGAGAAAATACAAGTGGATTAGTTTCCTACATTTTCGGAGACGCTTCGATAGATGTACTGATGCTCAAGTCAAGACAGATAGCGGATAGGAAATTGCAAAGATGGTAGCGACTTGTACAGGGTGCTTGTGTCGGAAACCTAGCGCTGCCTAGGAACTGGTCGGAGATTGGAAGTTGGACGGTGTTATGTTGGGCTGGAACTGGAAGGTCTGTGACTGCGTCTCGCCGAATTGGCCTTGATGAGGCCCGTTCCACAGATCAAAATGATCTGGCGACCGCGTCCATGGGAAGATGTGGACTTGTGGTGGCGTCTCCATCTTCAGCGCCGGAAACCCACGGGACTGTGCAACCGAGGATGTTTGCATTGTCACGGGTACGAACGAGGGAGTCGTCGGCTCACTCTCGACGTATCGCGGCGCAGCCAGAGACGTGGAAAAGTCGAGTTCGGACCCAAATTGAGACAGGCTTGGGGTTGCGAGTGCTTCGTCAGGTGACATGTTGCCGCATCCAGTGTCGTGTGCAAACTTGGAATTCTGGAAAGGCAACAAGCCGAGGTGATGGGCGCGGCTTAGTGAAGCCTCCTGGTTGTACTCTGACGCGCCGGGGGAGAGCGACATCTTGTCGGCATAGCTGTTCAAAGAGAGAGAGGACGATCGGTGCTGGAGCCCAAGGCTATGGTTCCCAGCGGAGAGGTATTGCTGCTCAAGAGTCGTGGCTCCTGGGGAAGCGTTGGACGCGTCTTTGAATTGACCGGCTGCTGCAGCCAGAGCCGAGTGTCGGGTGAGTTGCTCGATAAAGTTTGGACCATAGACTCGAGGGGATCGCGGTGATGCCGGAGGGCCTGACTTGAAGATCTTCCCGGACGATGGCCCGTTGGCCGAGGCAGCTCGCCTCATGGTCCTGTACATCTCCGACCTCCTCGTGTCTTCAGTCCCTGTCTTGGGTCCATTCTCAAAATCGCGCAATGCTGTCTGGTTGAGCCGCTGGGGCGGACGAGTCTTCCTGCGTGAGGCAATGCTTGTTTGCGGAGAATGGTGGGTAGAGCTTGAGTCTGTTTGGTCCGGAGTTGGCAAGGCCTGAGTAATGATGTCTGGAGACAGCGAACCATAGCCAGAGAAACTGTTCGCCTCGTCGTGCAGTCTGCTGTGGTGCTCTTCCATTTCATCATCATGCTCGGCGATGCTGGTCGTGATGGTGGGTGCCCTTTGTGTCATGAACGGTGCTGATGCTGGGAAGTAACCCATGTGTCTGTCATCGCCGGTGTAGACTCCAAGGTCCGAGACATCCCCAAGAGAGGCGAATCTCGATGCGAACGAATGATGCAGCGTCTGAAACGAGGCTTCGTCCTGAGCAGTCTCGAACGCCTCTGGAGACGACGAAAACACCGCCTGTCGGTCGCTGAAGATGGTATCGTGCAAGGACATATTGGGTTGGGGGCCCTGAGGCCGGGACGGATACTGCTGGGACTCGTATCGGCCCGCTGTCTTGTTGGGCTTCTCGATAGGGCTTGCAGAGGGGGATCCGGTGACAGAGTCATTGCCTCGACCGGTTGAAGAGTCAGGCGTTGGACCCTCCTGTCCTGGCGACGAACCATCCGTCTCCGAGGCGGTCTTTGGCGATGTGTGCAGAGCCTTGTCGTGACTGCCAAGACTTTCGGAATCACTGTCTACAGCATCCTCGTCGTCTTCGTCGTCATCGTGCCCTACGGCACGAGGCTCGGCACGAGGCTCGTCACGTCCGGAGGCTGCACGGTCTGCGGCTTGGCTTGCCTCATACGCCTGAACTCTGTGCATCTGCTTCTCTCTTGCCCTGCGATTCTGGAACCAGTTCTGGAATGGGTGTCAGTGCCCAAGGGCATCAGAGGGTGAAGCAATCGACTCACATTGACTTTGGGAACAGGGCATCCCAACTCCTCGGCCAGTTGGCGTTTGCGGCTGGTGCTGGGCTTCTGGGTCTCGTCTGTGAATACTTTCTCCAGTTTCTGCTTCTCTTCCTCGGAGAAGCGCTTGCTGCTTGCTAGCGAGGCATGATAGAACTGGGTACTGTGCGACTGTTGCTGCATTGTGGGCGAAAAGATCTTGACAGACGGAGGGTAGTAGGCGAGTCCTTGCGACTGAAGCATCATCAAAGCAGCTGTGTTGTTTTGCTGGCTGGACCCCATCAACGACATGGCAGCAGCACCAGGTTGACGTGAGGGCATGTGTTGCCACATTGCCATAGAATCAGCCATAGACATGGAGGGCTGGTAGTGTATCGGAGGCGTAGTATCGAGAGATGGCTGGCCAGTGGCGTCCGTGTTGGCCGACAGAGACCGCGAAGTGAAGTTTTGGACAGGGAGCGCGTGATAGGAGCGCTGGTAGCTGTCCTCCATGATGACCTTGGATAGCCTGCGATGTGCAAGGGGATGCTCACGGGCAGCACCGAAAGGAGCGGAGCGTAGATCAAGTCCACAGTGAATTCGAGAGTCGTTCGGCGGTGCAGCAGGCAGAGCTGGAGCGGGAGCTGGAACTGCACACGGAAGACGTATCCGGTATAGCAAAGAGGAGAAAGGAGCGTTGCGGTATTTGGAAAGTGCAAAGAGCCAAAGGACCAGTGAAAAGTCAGCTGTTGTGTGTGCAGAGGATGGAGATGATGGGCCGACTATGAATAGTCGGGCAAGCACCTGCACCTGGTCAAGTAAGGGTCGAGGCGAGGAGGATGGGTGAGACAGAGCCCGAAGTGAATTCGGAGCAGGTCAAGCGGATGACGGGGCCAACACCAAGGCGAGACACAACAGGGACGACAATTGCAAGGGCGTCAAGAGGTGGCAGCGAGGGGCTTTTCGGAAGTGAAGTACTTCGCGGCGCTGCAGCAGGGCTCCCACGGTCGTAATCGGGAAGAGATGGTGGAGCAAGGAGGCCCTGTGCCTCCTGCGCCTAGGCCTGGGCTGGAAGGGGAGCTGGTGTGGAGTGGTGGAGTGTGGTTCAGGTGTGGAGCATTGTGTGTGGTGGGTGTGGTGGGCGTGTGGTGTGTGTGGTGCGTGTGGTGTGGTGCGTGTGGTGCGTGCGTCTGTGGTGATGTGGGCCCTGGGCCGGGGGTGGGGCTGTGGGTGTGGGTGTGGGTGTGGGTGTGGGTGCGGGTGTGGGTGCGGGTGTGGGTGTTGATGCAGGCACGCCTGGGTGCACGCCTGGGCTTGGACTTGAATTCCTAGTGTCGTGCTGGGGCCCACTACCACTGCCACTGCCACTGCCACTGCTCGCCGGGCAGGGGTGAGACAGACGGCGCCGGCAGGAGCAGGAGGAGGGCGGCGTATGTACCGACAGGTGCACAGAAAGAAAGTGTTCCCCGCCGTTGCACGCAGTGTCTCTGACTGTGTCCACACGTCCACACGTCCACACGGACACTGCTGCCTGCCTGTCTGTTGCTGGTGGCTACTCTAGTAATACTGAAGGAAACAGAGAGTCCCTGACATGAGAGGAAGAAGGAGGAAGCAAGCGCCTAGCCGGGCGACGGGAATGTTCACGATGCCTCGCCACGGCCCACACACTTGCTACTCGTCCCACACTCGGGGGAGGCGGGGACGAATGTGATAGCGAGGATGCTACTCACTACTCGCTACTCGGTGGCCTCCACGGCTGCATGCGTCGGCCAACATGCCAAGTACAAAGTACTGTGTACCAGTACTGTACAAGACCTGTACTGTGCAGGACAGACCGGGGGTGCCCAGCGGGTGCCTGGTCGTCCAAAGTTGCGGCAGGACCCGACCACCAGCCTTTTGCTCCGACTGGATACGGACTGTCTCTTCAAGGTTTTTCACCAGGAGCATCCCAGTCGGCGTCTTGATCACGACTGGCTCCGTTCCTGGATCCGCTTACCCGAGTCGCAGTTGCCCTGAGTGCTGAAGCCGAGTGCTTGCGCCCTGCCTGCTTGGGCGCTCCTGCTTGCGCTTGGGCTGGGGCTTGGCTTGCGGCGCTCGGACGAGCCTTCGACTTCTGCATGTCCAACTTTCCACTCTTCACATCCAACACGCCCACGGTCTGATCGCCACCAAGCCCTGCCCCCATCCATCCTGTCCGTCGCGTCATCCACATCATCCATCCATCATCCGAGGTCAGCAGACGCCCCGCAGAGCCCGCAGAGCCCGCAGAGCCCGCAGAGGCCAGCTCTACAAACCCAAAGAGTCATCTTCAGAGACTTGACGCAGTCAAGCGCAGCATGCCCTGAGTCAACAAGTTGGTTTTTCGACATGCTGACTGCCGTCGGCGGATAGGTCGGGAAGCAACATGGGAATTCGAAGCAAATGAGATGAGCTTCGCACCGGTCTTGCGCGCCCTGGCGTGTGGCGTCGGCGCTTTAGCGACAGCGACTCACGCTCATTTGCATCACCACGCGTAGGGCCGGCTCCGCCTACGTCGCTTGTGAATCAAGTTGACAATGCCATGAACCCGCTTCGCAGAATGGGAGGAAGAGACCTTCACCGCGACCATGTCGCCAGAGCCCGTCCGACTCGCATCGCTGACTACGTCAAGGCTAACTGACGAGGCGATTCATACTGCTCTCCTATGTGAGGGAAACGAATACAGTTGCGCCACACCCTGAATACCTATACTCATGAGTTGGCTATACAAGCGGATAACGCCATGATGTTAGTCTACTTTATACGGCGACCTTGCTGAGTAATCGACTTTTCAAGCAAACTATAGACTACAGAACGTACCTAATCAAGCATGGATCTACAATTGTGTATCCCAAAAATAGCAGGAACTTGGAGCAACAAATCAATTGCTCAACAGGTTAATAAATATTCGAGTTGAAATATTTCATTCAGAATGATTCAGCTCAGTCTACATTATAGGTATTTATAAATACAAAAAACTAATCCTAAAATTAATATAATTAAGTTAGCGATAACGGTCATATTACCTGCTTATGCTATTAGTTATATACAGTTCCAATATACTGTTAAATGCAATTACAACGTATCGTTGTACACGTTTTACTTGTTGTGTGGTTTGAAAATATAATATAAAGCTGTACGATAATTATTAAACGTATAATTGTCATATATTATCATATTATATTTTCCATAGAAATATAAAATCGTTCCTTTTTTCAAAATTGAAATCAATGTTAGAACAACAGTGAATTGCAATAGCTGCACATTAATTATTGGGTGTCCATTCAACAGGGGGCAGGGGGCTAAGCTTTAGCCTATATAAATTAAGATGCAGACCAGCTAGCGGTCTACCTAACTTAAATTATATATCCACTTGACTTTGTAATACTATTTGTTACTTCAACTACATTTTGAAGCGATAAATTTTGACAACGACTGAAAGCCTACAGCTAAAACCTATTACTACTAATCAATACTCAACGGCAAGATAAGCATAGATAAACTAGATAAAAAATGAAGCTACTTTCTGGATACGCTTTATATAATTGCGGGTTAGGAGAAAGATTTTTGCAAAAGGCTACTATAAATTGCATCAGTTTTTACGACAGTGAATATGCAATTTTTTATAAATTATCTTTTTTATGGCAGTTTCAAAGCAGCGACAGTATCGCTATTGACACCCTTAAAAATCTTTACTAAATCAATCTTGAAATACGTGTTTTAGAAGACTGTTCGTTGAAAAATCTTTAATCTTTAAGCTAAATCTCTAAGTTGCAACAAATAAGCTAATCTTACACAACAGATTATTAAGTTGCAATAAATAAGTTGACCCTCTAGTCATAACAAATGGTAAATTATTAAATTCGAAGTTACAATTATCAACTGAAAGCAAACATTGTTAATTTGTCAAAAAAGTAAGCAACAGTACTAGAGTAAAGGAAATTAAGGCGTTTGGATCCCTTTTCACCAAGCAATACAATGAAGATTTGTAATTTAACGATGATGAAACCTCCACCAAAAAGAATTTGTTTGATTTTGTTGGTTAATAGATTCTTGATATAGATATCGTCGCAGAACTTGATTGCAGCGTACGAATTTTTGAAAATTTTCGTGAATTTTAATGAACTAGACAATTAATATATAGAAACTGATCAAAAAGAGAGTCAAACTAAGTTTAAAATGAAAATTTGCCAACAGGGTATTTTTATCTCCAACAAACCTATAACGGATTGGTAAACACCTTTCTTAAACTAACGCAAATAGAAAAATACTTTGAAGACTTTTAAAATCAAGACTTTCTAAACAAAGGTAAAGGTATTACTTAGATCGTTAACAACAGTTAATGCCTTTATATACATTCAACAGTCTACCTCTTAATTTTAAACTAGCTAAATTCCTAACTATCCGGATGTCGATTCTTTATGTCTTGGCGATAGAGATAAACTTATTAACCTGTTAGGAGACTTTAACCTAGAGCGGGAAGGCATTAAATACACGTTGAGGAGATGATGAACGCGTGAAGCAGTTGTTGTTAACGCGGCTTAAGAAATTAACGTCGGTGCAGTCTAACGCTTAATGAAGTAAGATGGTTATAATCGCTCAGGTTGTCAAGATGATCAAAGGGCGTGAAGAATACTTGAGTATAACCCTTAAAATTTACCAAATTATTATTATTTCGAACGGCAAAGAAAAAGGTACACTTACACGGGAAAACCTATTACAAATACAACTATTAGTCTTTACTCATTAGGCTAGGCTATTAACGACTACCTTTATTACTGAGATTTAAAAGAACTGGTGGCTAAAAATACTAATAACGATTAAGATAACTATTGAGATTGATTACCTAAACTAGTTAAGATAATTATAATCAACTACCAGCTTCTTATAAACTTCGCTAGAATCTAGGGCGATATGAAGAAATATAACGAGAAATATAATAATTTACTTGATATAGAATAATTACATTCGTTGATATATATTAATAAATAAAGCCTTAACTATTAGATGTCTATTTAGTTTTCCTAAAAATCTTTACCAAATATGCTAAAAATTACTACCCAACTTTTTTAATCAAAGTTTATATCATTTGCGAAATTCATAACAGGATAAAAAGCTGTTTCGAGTAGGACATCCACTTGGCATAAGATTATACGAATAAGGTTATAAAGTATGAAAATAAAACAAAGACTAAAAATGAAAATAAAAATAAAAATGATGAAATTGTTGGAATAGCAGTCAAATGCAGTGAAATCAAATCAACTAAAATGTCAGTTTAGTTGATTGTACTTACTGCAAATTGGCTACAGTTTATGGCACTATACTAGAAGTGCAGTGCAGTAGGTGCCCACTTTAAATTGTAGTATAGGCTAAACCATTTGGCCATACAAATTAGCGTGCAGACCGTCTAGCGGTCTACCGAACTTAGAACTTGGAACTTACCTACAACCAATTTTAATGCAGCACTAGTTACTTCCACCACAGTGATTCAAATCGATTATATTGCAATGATAAAGGCCTACCAACATTAATCAGTGCTTATTAGGTTAAGTACAGATTGTCTAAGTAGAAAAAGAAGTTTCTTTTTGATTGTTACGCTTTATTTGAGTAAGATAAAGGAAAAGTTTTTGCGAATGACCCTTATACATTATATAGTTGTTTGCGGCAGCAAGTAGGAAAGATTTATAGGTTATATTACTATTTGCAACAGTTTATAAGTAAGCGATGGTATCAGTACTAAGAATACCAAGACATTTTTATTTATGCTTTTTAAAGGCGTTAAAATCAACCGCCCAAAAGTATTAAAAATCATCAAATAGGTAAGTTAACAAACGGCTAAGTTAATACTACTATTGCGGGTATTATTACTACAAATTCCAAATCTCAAAAACAACTAAGTTCTACGATTTTTAACTTACATATATTTCAACGGTGAACCTATAATCCACTACTTTATACCACTTCTTTTCCCCTTATATTTTTAAACTTTCGTTACGATAGCTTTAAAACATATTGAAATTCATGTTGGTATTAATCCTGTTACAAAGAAGTAGTTATAACCTTCGACGCTGTTTTAAAAAAGCGCTACGATAAAGACCTTTAGTTTACCGATACCACTAAATTCTTTCCCCTAAGTATTTAACCAACTATATGAGCTGATTTATCCTCGACTTAAACCCTAACGGATACGACTAAAAACCTAACGCCTTCGACGATTTTACCAAATAGTTTAACGAATGAACCTTATCGATAGGGAAAATAATGAATAGATAAATTATGACGAGAATAAGGATTGAACGAAATAAGCGAAGGGTTTACTTACTTACAAAAAAAGGGAAGGGGGATAATCTTGTAAATTTACCTTACAAATAAGTTACTAACGAAAATCCTTAATAAACTCTTGAAAATAAGGGAAAAGAAAAATGGATCATTGGTAACAGTATCCATTAACACCCTTAAACGCGTTCGTAAAAACCTGCTTAAGCTTGGATAAGTTCTTTCAATCCTTTTGTATAATATCTTCAATGTGTTAGTTTTATTAGCCATAAAAAATCAATTAACCTACGCGCCGTAAGCCTTTAAATCCACTAGTTAATTAAATTAAAACATCGACATATCCGTTAATACTAAGAAGAATATTACCAAGTGCCTTGAGGCAGAAACCCCAAAGCCCCTTTACCTCAAGCTTCTTAAAACGTCTAGTTTTAGCAGCAAAATTAAAGAAGGAGCGGCTTTATGCGCGAACTTATCATAGGTACAATTACTGTCTTTTTCCCTCCAACTTTAGCCAAAAGTAATTATCCTGCCTATTAATATTAGAACTGGTACTAATCAAAGAATACAAAGAGTCTCTACGAATAGTATATCACCCTTTGATCCCGGCACGGTCCTATAGTAAATACGGATTACACGGAAATTACTACGTTTATTAAGATATAGGGAGGAAAGAAAAAGTATAACAATAATCTATATAACCTCCTCAAAGTTAAGTTACGCCTATTTTTTAACATTTTCCACCAAATGAGAGTTAAATTACCAGGTTTTTCATTGGCTGTTTCCCAGTAAACTTACCGGTTAAACCGAGGATTACGACCTCTGGTATCCAATGAATTACTCCTCCTCCCACAAAATTCACTATAGCCTAAAAGGCTACTTTAAATACAATATTAATCATACCTAGTACTATACTAACTAAATTATCATTAAGTGGTTTTATATATTACATTACGAAAAAGAAACAGAAATTAAAATAGACCTATTCAATAGGATGTTAGATGGGTTAGTACTTTACTAGTAAGTAATAGGGAATATAGGAGTTGGTGAAAACATCTTACGCCAACAGTTTCGATAAGATATTACGAGTTACAGAAAGTTTAAATACGCCTTATAGTGCCTTATTACTACCTACGAAGGCTTTTTTAACTAGTTACGTTTTTCTCCAACAACCGTGAGGACT
The DNA here is from genome assembly GCA_038502455.1 of Anisogramma anomala. Classification (NCBI taxonomy): domain Eukaryota; kingdom Fungi; phylum Ascomycota; class Sordariomycetes; order Diaporthales; family Gnomoniaceae; genus Anisogramma; species Anisogramma anomala. Next base: position 13,780,618 of record JASMMZ010000004.1, on the reverse strand, counting down.
CGAATTTCAAATTAAACTAATATATGCCCCTTAGTTCCAAAATTTGGCGAAGATGAAAAAAAACCTTTCATACATACTATATCGATTGAAAGTATGAAAAGTCCAGCTAATAAAGTTAAGGGAAGGCTCAAACTTGGAGACATAACTAAATTACGTATGGGGGAAGGTATTTTTCATTAATATTTTTAACATAGTCAAAAAAGTTTACTTGAAGTTATAATTACCAAAAATATTGTATATATAGTTAACAAGTTTACTAGTTAATATGTTACACCATTATCAAACACGAATTGAAATGATTAATTTATAATATACACTTTCTATTTACCTTAAATTGAGATTATAAATTGCGCGTTATGAAATTTAAAGGTAATACACTAAAAAAAGACGAAAATGAGCTCAAGTCTATCGGCTGGTATAAAGATAATAGCACTGGCCTCAAAGTAACGTAATAACTCATCGACTACGTATTTCCATACCGCTTAATAATTAAAGGCCTTTATTACCGACATAAATATAAAGACTCTATACCTATATAATTATTTAACATTTAAGATCGTTACGCAAAACAGGTTTTTTAAGATATTATGCCGAATATTATGGCATTATAGTACTCAACAGGAGTATATTCGTAATACGTCGCGTTATGAAGCGATACGAATACGGCTACAAAACTTAACTATACGAATGTTAGTAAATTTAAGGTCGGCTTTAGCCTTCAAGAATCTTTTTTTTACTAGTATCAACGACTATTACTATTATCGTTAGTTTTATTATTTTTCATATTTTAAAAATCCTTACACCCTTTTTCTTTTACTTTCACGATTTGAAAAATCTCGGTGTCAATGTTAATGTTGATACAAATAAACTAATTTGGGTTAAAGACTTTAAGTATAAGAAGGGTATAATATGTACCTGTAAAAGTAATAGTGGAAGTGTAATTGTAAATATTAGCATTACAGAAGTAAGATAAGATATAGAAGGAAAAATAAGCATCCGGAGAGTGCACGCCTTAAGTGAGAGCTTATAAGCTTTCACCTAGAGCGTGGCACTCTACTATGCACTTTAATAACCTCCCTTTTACCCAGTAGCATAAAGGGTGTATCCTTCAGCGTGACACTTTATTATGAATTCTTCAGGAGTGCACCTTGCAACGTAATGCACTTCCATATACCGTTTAAGGCAATCTCTATATATACTAACTATAGTAATATATAATAATATTTATAATAAGAGATTTTTTATTTGGCTTTAAGTAGTTGTACCTCTGGTTTTATCTTCAAGGGCTAAAAGTAATAGTGTTGAACTTAACGAAGTCGGAACTTTGTTAACTATATCGTAGGTTCAATTACCTGGTAACTAACAGGCCTTATAAGATTTGAAAAGCGGTTAATTACGAAAATATGGACTTGTCGACTTTAAAGGTAATTAAACGGTTTTACCACTAATTTCAAACGTTTATATAAACCTCCCTAATGTTTAAATTCGCGTTAAAAGAAAAATAAAACTGTTAACTTTAAGATTTTTATAAACGTGTTTTACCTAGACAGTAAGCTAGTACTTTATATCATAGACTTAGCTATGGCTTTTTATGGCGCTAGGTTTTTGAAGACGATTATAGCAAAGAAAACATAAAAGGTATTACGATTTTGTGGGTTAATACGTACCTTCAGTTACTCAACGTATGTGTTTACAGTACCGGTATTAATTTTACTACGATAAAGTTTTGAATCAATACTAAATTAATAAGGATTTAATATAATTAGGTTCCTATTAAAGTCTATTAGGATATTAGTAAGATCGAAAGGGCTTATGATTTTGGACAAAGGACTTACGATATCCTTACCTTAGATATCAGAAGTTTTATAAGTTAAAAAACACGAATTTAAATAACGGTAAAATGAATTAACAATGTTATTAACTCCAATGGATTTATACCAACTTTATTAGTACTTAGAGTCTATCTATATATAACAACTAAGTTACTATTATCGCCAAATACACAGAAATGTTTCATGTGATATAGTAAAGTCCTAAAGGAACTGAAAAAGGAGTCAACACGCCATTAAATTAATGATGCCTTAATACTAAAAACAGACTATTAATAATAGACGTACTGTCTCTACTTCTTTTTAGTAAAGTCCTTATATAGCTAACGTCAAGTAAATAAGATAAGCCGTTTGAGATTTTAAATATTATCAACTTGAACGTAATAGTTAAAATTGCTAATAGCTTTTTTACTTTTCGAATTATACAGATCAAGCAGTATAAAAAAACGTTTAAGTTCGATAATGATTTTAACGTCGATAACCCCCTTGCTGAGCGAATTAGCCAATATAATCCTCTCGAAACAATCGTTAATAAGCCAATAGAATGTCAACGATATGGAAAAACACCTAAGAGAAGGATATATAATAAAGAATAGAACGGCGACAAAGACTACAATCCTATAATGGTATATATAATAGCGTAGGTGTTTTAAATCAAGAAGTTTAACGAAAAGAATACCTTCAAATTACGTATTAAAGGCATTATTGATACACTGGGCAAGCCCTTTTTGAAAAGCGACTAAATAAGGATTAACGAGCTTTTTACACGAAGTGTGGTTTAGCTTGTGCCTTTAACGTAATTTAAAAGGTAAGATTTAATCATTTTCAAATCGAGGATTATTTACGAAATTAAAGGTAAAAGTACGGACCGACCGTATAAGAAGTTACGATAAATTTCTTAAGGATACCGTAATAATAGAAAAATTAAATCTTTATTTCATTGTTTACAATTTGAAAAAATAGTTAACGTTAAATCGTAGCAATTGTTACTAATTTGATTACTAACGTAAAAGAATAGTTTTCATTTACTAGATGGGATATAACATTAATGTAAACGTAATCTACCACTAATCTTAAGCGGATTATATTATTAGAATTGCCGAAAAAAACTAAGGGATCAGTTTCCGGTTGGTATGATAATACGTTGTATTAAATTTTTAAACGGATTAGCCAAAGAAGGTATTTGTTCGTTTAGAAATTATTAGGCGCATTTTAAAACCAAGTTGAATATAAAGATTTTAACGTTTAACTAGTATTTGTTAATTGAAAGTTAAATACTTTGGTATCGTGGGTATATAAACTAACGATACACTTTTACTCGAAAACAATAGGTTTATAGCGGTGGAATAACGTGTTATAAAAAAGTTAAGCCTTTAAAAGTATAGGTTAATCGAAAAGTTGGTAAAAGGAATATAATTTAATATTAATAAATAGGTAGTCTGTATATATAATATTAAGGCGAAAAACGGTAAGCTACGAACCTAATAACTGTTAACAAGGCCGACGAGGAAAAATTACAAAGATACATAGAGTAAAGAGCACATACAACCTATATCTTTACGTTATACCAACCGAAAATATAGTATGACCTATCCATTGCGGAATAGGCATGAAATCTACAAAACAAGGACTTGATTTGGTTAAATAAGAAGATGAAATTTAAATGAAACTACTTAAATAAGGAATTAATATAATTTCGGTAAACTTAAAGAAAGAAAAGTTGATAATTTTTACAGATTGGTTATTTACCAATAATACTAAACTTATATCGCAAATCGAGTTTCTTATAATATTCGTGAAGGAGACAAGGTTTTAAGGGAAGTTTACAATTATTGGAAACCTTGTATATTAACTATCCATTGAGTATAAACGTATAATATGAAACGTACTAGTTTTGGAAGTTTATATAATAAGAATAGACTTTAATATTGGTATAATAACTAACGGAACATTGAATTTTGTCACTTAACAGCTAAAACTACCTCCAATACCTATATTAATATGTATATATTCCCAAAATCTTTCTTAATACCTATCGAAGTTCGGCACAACTAATAAAAAGTCTAATAATAGAGGTAATAACTTTAAAGGAGATATGAAAAGCATAGGAAATCGACGAATTCAGGTAATTCGATAGCAAAAATAACCCTGTAAACTTTATAACTAAGGTTACGCCCAACAACGCCCTAGAAAAGTTCGTGAATAGATATACGTTGACCGTACGAATCAAAGGCTACGTAAACTAGCCAACATGTAATCTAGAGGAACAGGGAGGCCCTGGAAAACTTAAAAACTTCCAGGGTCATAATATTAATAATAATGGTAGCAAAAGTGGTAATAACAATACTGATAAGTTAAACTACTGATAGAAGGTACGCAGGTAGTGAAATACGTAATACTTATTAGTTTGTAGCGAAAAACTTGTGTATGGGAATTAAACAACGAAGGGCTCGGGAATGGGAAACAAAGGGCCGCAATAAGAATTAATTCCAGTACATATTAATCGTAATTAACAGAGGTTTGGCTTGTTGATTATGGAGGGATTTCAGAGGTTGCCACTAATTAATGGCAAGCTACGCTGGTGTGTAAACACAAAACAAAAAGCCGCCAGTATTGGAATAGTAGTCAAGGGCAATAAAGTCAAATCAACTAAACTATCAGTTTAGTTGATTGTACTGACTGCAAATTAGCTATAGTTTCTGGGACTGCACTGCAAATGCAGTGCGGTAGGTGCTCACTTCAAAGTGGGACACAAGCCAAAGCATTTGGTCATACAAATTAGCATGCAGACCGGCTAGCGGTCTGCCGAACTTAGAACTTGGAACTCACCTACAACCAATTTCAATGCAGCACTAGTTACTTTGACCACAGTGATTCGAATTGACTACGTTGCGACGATAAAGGCTTACTAACAGAAATACTAATAAATATCCTGAACTAGATGTTTACTAAGTTAATACTTTGTTAGTAAACAACGAAAAAAAATACATATTAGGAAAGCTATATTATAACAACAGATTCAGTCGGCTATTATAGGCGTAAACAGGTTCAAATAAGCATTATACTGCAATGTTGTCAATTCGAATGGTCGAAGTAACAGTAGTATTGCGTGGTCAAATGGTGGATGTATTGTTTTAGATTTGGCAGACTGCTAGTCAGTCTACATAGTAATTTGTATAGTTAATTTCTTGGCCCATGCCTTAGTGTGAAGTGTAGTGTACTGCACTCGACTTATACCCAATATGGTAAGTCTTTACAAAACAATACACTTGATTTACAGTACAGTCAACTTTACCATAAGTTAATTTGACCTATTGAACTATATATAGTACTATTCCAATACTGGCGGCTTTTTAGTTTGTACGCGCAGGCCAGTATTGTTGACTAATCTTTTTCGGTTAGCGTTGAATAGTGACTTCATGCCCTCTGTCAATTTCAATTAATTTCCATACTGAATTACACCTAATTACATGCAAATTGACACCATTTAACCTCGATTACTCTAATATCTTGAGGTATGAGTTTATTAATTTCTATAAAAAGTTCTTCCGCCACAGACCTTTACAAGTCTTCACTTTATTTATGTTATTCAAACAGATCACCATTATTGATCCCCTGTTAGTCTTCCAATTTGCAAGCATATCCCTGTCTGCCATTACGTGATTTCGACTTTCCGGGCGGCTTATTAACGTAGCTCTCGATGCGTATGGTAAGCCTATTGCTATTCACAAACCTTTTCAAGGCCTTATTTAGTGATAACTTCGTTATAACGTTAGCAGGATTGTCCTTTTCATCTTTTTATCGAAACTCCTTAATCTCTCTCCTTTCGTAGGCTTTACAGAGTGCCATTACGTCGATTATCATGCGTTTTTCGCTGGTGGTTCCGAGCTTTAAAAGGCATTTAAAAAGGCTCCTTGAGTTGGTACAAATTACTACTGGGATAAAAGAAATCTTTAACTACCTAGTAATAATATCAAAGATTTTCCATAATATTATGCTTACGTTAAAACCTGCTATTATGCCGTAAATATTCGATATTAGCACGTTTCATGTAATCCTTTACACTTGATGGAGGCTTAGTGAATTAGACTACCGATAATACTAAACTAGTCTTCCCATCTATCTTAGTTAATAAGGGTTATTAAAAATCCTATCTGTAAAGATAAGTTGGTGTTATTTGTAAAGAACCTATCTGTAAAGATTATTAGCTTAGTTTTCAAAAGGTCGATTGAACCCATATGAATTCCGCGGTCCAAATTTCGCATTTGCTATTCGAGCCTTTTATTTAGCCGGTCAAAATCCTTATCCGTTAACTCTTAAACTTATACCGTAATGAATAAAACGTAGAAAGCTTCCGGTTAGTATAATGTAGCAATATAGTTGTTTCGAATACCATATTCTAAATACTATTAAGCCTTGGATTCGTTAGTCTTGTTAATTGTGGCCAAAATAACGCCCCTTTTTTTTTTTTTTTTTGCAATAGTTGAGGCCTGTATTAACATTAAGTATACAAATTAACGATTTATCAAAATCAAGTTAACTATTTTCCATTAATGTTGTTACTGGCTTGTAATTTCAGAACTTAAAGTTATTAATTACTTATCATTATAATATTAGAAAACTAGCCGTTTCGACGAAAAGGATATTATTAGTTTGTATGCCGATTATGTCGAAGTTTTTCTTTTACTTTATTAATAAGTACAGGTCGTATATTAAAAATTTATTGTTAACCATAATTGAAAGTACGATTGGTAGATTAGAAATTAATAAAAGCCTGCTTTAGACAATTGAAATAATAGCTTAATATAACATATTATTGTGTCTGAAGGGTAAATGGCATAGAGTTTTCACAGTAGTTTTAGCAGTATAATCTTTTGTAAATCTGTTACTAATTGGTTGTAGGCTTGCGTAATGTTACGACTATTAAGTGTAAATTTGCCTTTAGTTTTAGCTAACAAGCTTATGACCAAAGTAATCATTAAGCGTTAGCTAATTTTCTGGATTGTTAAAGACTATATAAGAATTTAGTCTTTACCTTTATCTTCATATCCTTAAGCGATTAATCGTAACTTTTTGTACGGCCGCCTTGTAGTCTTACCCTTAATCTCGTGGATAATCCTCGACTTGAAGATCGTAATATTCGAGTTTTGAAGGTTAAAGTTAGTTTTCGATAAGAATTGTATAACTCCTCAAGTTAATAGGCCGTCAATTTCGACCCTATCGTTTTTTTAAAAAGGTTTACCAGAGGTTTTAATAATCCCTTATACCCTAAACTTTAATGCCAAGTTTTTGTTATCCTTTTCTTTCTTGTTTACCTAAGTAGTATTATAAATAAGACCCGGTATATATTTCTTCTTTTTAATGTTTCTTTGCTTCAGGGGTCGTCCACGCCGGCAGCATTTTATTATCTTATCGATAATAAGTGGGGGAGGTTTATATCAACTTAGTTGTTTACCCTATAGTTTTTCATCGTCAGTAGCCTTAATATAAAGCTTAACTTGAGTAATTATAAAAGATACAGGACTATTAACAGTTTTAACAACCACTTTAGAATTCATAATACTTAAGGTTTTATATAGGTCTTTCTATTTGCCTGTCTCCCGTTATACGAGGACTTCACTTTACAATAGCAAGCAAATACGTCGATTATTACGGGGCTATTTTTGGTATTAAGGGTGTTATTAACCTGATGGCGTGCCGATTCTTTTTGTAGTTCCCATTAAAGCTTTGCCGTAGGCTATAATACGTTTTTAACTACTTACCGAGGGTGGAGATTCACTCGTCAGGCGTGTATACTCTTTAAAGACCAATAGCGTTGGCATCAAGTCGTCAGGTCCCATAGTATCGTTGAGACCTTTCACTTCCATTTGTAGGCGTGCCTCCGGATCCGTAAAGCTTTTAACTTCCAATATAAAAATATTATAAGTTCGGCAAAGTAATACGTATACCCTTTTAACATTTTTAATACTTTAGTAGCTTTTACAGGCACCTATTTTTACTAACTTCCTATTATTTTAGTATTTTCCTGAAACTCTGTCGCCGTAAAGTTGGTATTAATATTGTAGAAAACGAACTTAAATAGATTCAAGTACGTATTAGTTTACAACATTTTTAACATTTCTTACATATCCTTTGTCAAAAGGGAGTTTGGGAATTTAACTTTGTAAAAAGAGGTTAAGAAGTTAATAACGTAAAAAACAGGTTTATTATCCAAGTAAAATACATTAATAAAGATTTTGCAGTTAAAGTCGTTATCGTTTTTTAATGTAAATTTAAATTTCCGGAAGGCTTAGGCATATATTTAATAGTGGTGGTAGAGTATTTTAATAGATTTCAAGGTAGAGTATTCCATATTTTCATACCCTACGGACTTCAGGACTTCATATAGCCTATTAATGGCTGGGTAGTTGAAACGCCGGTATAATTAACGTATCTCCGGCTTCGTCAGGTTCAACACCACTACTTCTGGACCTTAAAAATGAAATTATAAGTGCCCCTACTTAAGGGAGAGAAAGAACTTTTAGCCGCTTTTAACCAGTTTATCTATATTAACGTCGACGTTGACGCCGAGTATCTTTATATTCTTTAGGAAAAATAGGAAAGGGGTAGGGTATTTGAGGATGTAGAACGTAATTGCGACTATAACAGTTTAAATTACCGTTGTTCCTAATAACGATAGTTATTTTCGCTTAAGCCAAAGTCAACTTTGGCCTGGCCAGCATCGTGACGATTAATCTCAGTAGCTATAGTATTCTCTCTCCATAGTGCCATATATTGCGAATAGCCTTCTATTAAGTACCTTACTACCCTAATGTCTGGAATAATACCTTAAAACGTATGGTCCGTATAACGATCGCGAAGTTTAAAGGTATGTAAGGGATTAAGGGTATAGTTAGGACAAAAGTAAGAGTAAAAGTATAGGTCTTTACTACCTAAACGGTATAGAAAGGCATGGTAGGCTAATTACTAGACTATAATAGGAGTAGTATCGTCGTGTAACTTGATTTTCTTAGAGGCATTGCTATGAATTAGCTCGTTGCCCTCGAAGTTTGTAACTTGGTCTAAGTATTACTCTGGAAAAGTAATGGGGTATTAAATGTAATATATTACTTTTCCATTATTTCGTTCGGCTGGGCGGTATCGAGTTAACTAGTAACCAGTTTTATCACAGATCCAATATCTATTACTATTATTACGATAATAGTGTTAGGGGTTCATAGGTACACCTAAAACTTACTCTTATTAACACCAGCGTGGTTGCTACATTCAATCTGGGGCCGAGGTAAATAAGTCATACTTTAGGTTTTATAGGCGCCTGTAGCCGTATTTTCGGTCGACGTAATTAATTACCGTAAGTTTTTTTCTTTCATATTAGGGAAGTTGCTAGCTGAGGGGTAAATACTGAGCGATTTTAGTATACTCGTTATTACAGTGGTAAGTGAGGAACGTAATTAGCTAAAATGAAACCTTTGTAGGTGGTATTTGGATGTTGTAAGGTGTATTTGAACTCGTTAACGCCCGTGATTACTACCCGTACCTGCTAGCGAAATGTGGTTTCGCCAATATAGGCTTTGCCTATTACTTTTGGATATAACATTAGTTTATCAAACATCTGGTTGAAGATATCCATTGGCATTTCCTCCTTCTTTTTCTCTTCTATTATTGTAATTCACCGCTTCATAGTTCAGTTTATGTAATATTACACGAGATGGACGTTGTATTCGAAATAGTCTTTTATGTTATTATAGATTTCGCGAAAAGTGGTGGCTTTAGTTAGGAAGGTCAGATAGTAATCCTTAGTATATCTTATAAGGATTTCGGGGAATAGTAAGTTAAAACCTAAAGGTGGAACCTCCATATATTTGCAAATGTTTAAAAAGGGTATTATTTTAAAATTGAGGAAGTTATAAGGCTTCCCTTTATATTTTTTTATATTATTTCAAATTTTGGCGAAATCCGTAAGTAATTTGTAATCAATGTTAATTATCCTGACAGGTTTTGGGAAAAGGTTACGGTAGTTATCCCAGCCTTAAATGGAATTTCTTAATAGTTTAAGCCTTAGAGCCTCCGAGGTATGGTACTAAGGGTAATTGCTAGTCGTCTTACTGAAGGGGTAAAGTACTGAGGTAAAACTTATGATAGGCTTTTACGCGTAGATGAGTTTAAAGGGAACAGGTTTTTAAGAGATTTAGAGGTTAAATTATTAAGGGTTGATAGGTATTTCAAAGTTTCGAAAGGCTTGACGATCTTTCTTAAATGGTATAGGGCGCCAATATCAATGCCTCTAGCCGTATTATCAGCCCTTACTTCACGCGTTTTACCACCGCTAAGAGCATACTTCACGCTTTTACGTGGAGGTGCTGAACTGTCGGGCAGGTCAACAGGTTTCTTATCGCCAGTAAGTGAAAAGGCTTGACTTAGCTAAAGAGGGTGGAGGGGAGGTCGTTTGAATCGCGTATAAGGGCGGTAAGGTTTTTCAATATCCTTTTCCTATAGATATGGTTTTCAAAGGCGTTTTTAAAGCTGAGTTAGGTCGAAGAAGGCTTGTGTTAGCTTTGTAATGCCTTGTAGTAAAACGTAAATCACTTGTTTTTCTAATTTAGACTTAAGCCTCAACTTAACCCCTTTTTAAATTGCTTTACATATATTAATAGTCTAATCGACGAAAAAGTTACGGCATTAGTAAAAAGTACGGTCAGAATTTTCTTCATCATTGTAATTAACGATCAAGTATCTAACTAAGTTGGTAGATTGTTCTCCGTTAAGTCTTTATCGATATCTAATACCTAAAGATTTTCGTTGTAAAATTTGATAAAGATAGTTTCTAGGGCTCTAACTACTTTTTTCCTGGCGGGATTAATGATAGCTTCAAAGTGGGCGTTAGAAATAGACATCTTGAAGTTATGGCATGTGTAAGACTTGTAGGGCGTGTGAGGAGAGGGACTTGGTGATCTTGAGCGTAAGCACTTGGTGATTTTAGCGTAAAGTCATGTAACGTGGCTTTTTTGACACGACTTAACGTTTTCGCTTAGAGTATCGAACTTAATAATTAAGGTGATATAGGGAGTGAAAAGAGTAAATTAAAGGTAAAGGTTTGATATAGAGGGTGAGGACAAGGGTTGTTATTGATTGTGGAGGGCGAAGGTTGGAAGTTGTTTGGCGTAGGGACTTAGTCGTTTTTGCGATTTGCAGTAGTAGTACCTGTAGTAATAATTGATTTAGCCGTTTGCTAACTTGCTAACTTGCTGATCTTCAAGACTTTTAGCGGTTAATATCAACAGTCTTTAAGAAGGATTAATAAATATTTCTTGGTGTTTTTAGTAACAATACTGTAGCCTACTTCCAAATTACCGTTGTAGACTGACGTAAACTGAAAGTATTTTCTGTTTTTCTGCCGTTGTGGACTAACGCAATACTAATAGAGGTTCTTCGCAGGAATCTTTCTTCTACCCTAGCCGGCGTAGTCGTAGAGCGTAACCGGAAAGTAGCTTCTTCATCTACTTGACTAATTTGTGTTTAACCTAATAAGTACTGATTAGTGTTGGTAGGGCTTTAGACGTTGCAACGTTGTCGATTCGAATGGTAGAAGTAACAGTAGTATTGCGTGATCAGATGGTAGATGTATTGTTCTAGGTTTGGTAGACCGCTAGCTGGTCTACGTAGTAATTTGTATAGCCAATTGCTTGGCCTATACCTTAGTGTAAAGTGGGCGCATACTGTACTTGATTTATAACCAATACAGTAGTCCCGTAAAAAAAATACACTGAACTTGTAATTAGTATAGTTAACTTTATTGTAAATAAAGTTAATCTATTGTATTATGAATACTACTATTCCAATACTGACAGCTTTTTAGTTTGTACGCGTACTCTAGTATGATTGACCGATTCTTTCTAGTAAGCGCTAAACTGCGACCTTATTAACTGGTCAGACCCTTGCCAATTTCAATTGACTTTTATATAGAATTACACTTATTTATACTGAAATTAACCCCAATTTCCGTTACTTACCGCATGGCTTCAAGGTCCGATTTTATCGATTCCTACAAAAAGTTATTCCATTACAAACCTATGTAAGCTTTTACTTTATCAGAGTTAATTAGACAAGTCGTTATCGTTAATTCCCCAGCAATCTTTCGGGTTGCTAATATATCTCTAGATGTTTCCGCTACGTGATTTAGCTCTGCCAGGTAGCCTATTAACGTAGCCTTCGATGCGTATAATAAGTCTATTGCTGTCCAAAAACCTATCAAGGGCTTTATTTGGAGATATCTTTGTTACGACATCAGTATGATTGTTTCCCCCGTCAATCACCAGAACTATTCAATCTCCCTCCCTTCGTAGGCTTTACGGAATACTATTACATCGATTTCAGGCGTTTTTCACTAGTGGTTCCGAGCTTTTAAAAGTCATTTGAATAGGCTCCTCGAGTCGATACAAATCACCATCTAGATAGAAGGAATCTTTAGCTGCCTAGTGATAACGTTAAGGGTTTCACATAGTGCCATGCCTATATTAAAGCCTATCATCATATTGTAGACCTCCGAAGCCCGCACACTTCGTGTAATTCTCTTTTATTTCACAGAGGTTCAGTGGGTTAGGTTACCGATGATTTTAAACTGGTTATTTCGCCTGTTGGACCTGGGTTGGGTACCAAACCCCACCTGCCTTCTTTTTTGTTATTGTATATACTTGCTACAAACTCTGAAGCTTGGAGTTCTAAACTTAGCTTCTTCATATTTTAATACACTGCAAATCATACCTCCACCAGCAAGATCCAACAAATAGTAGCTTTAAACACAACTGATCAAGTTGAACCAGGCTTAATTGCCACCAAGCTTTAATTGCCACCAGGCTTTGTTACCGCCACAGTTTGTAGAACGCAAAACTACAAAAAAAAACATTACCAATACCCTAAACTATCGGATTTTTCTCCCTCTTTTCTATCAAACTTTTCGTCGGTTTACCCATTTTACATTGACCTATCTTTTATTTTATTATTTTCTATAACGAGTAGACAGCTATAAGCGTTATTAGTAGACTAGTTACTTCTTTATATGTTGTTACAATAAACCCAAGGTTAGTAAGTCTCATTTACCAGTCCAACGCAACAGCCATCTCGAATTTCACTTACCTTTTCCTTATCAGTCACAAATTTCTTTTACATGCTAATACAAACGATATCTAGGAATGCTATCTCTTTAGGCAATGACAGTAATGGAAATATCAGTGGCAACGGCAAGTCCATCATAACTTACCTCCGCGAAACCATTCATCAACAAATTAACCAGAGTTTTACAGCCGTAAACAAACGCCTCTATAGTCTGGTAGGCAATATTCGCGAATTGAGAAACCAAATGGAGAATTATATAGAGGTAGGAGTGGCCAAAAGAGTTGCAACTGCCCTAGCTGCTATACAATAAAATTCCCCTTAATCTCTCCGCTTAACGCCTTAATCACTACGTCGTAAGGATGACCGTTATCCTCGTAATTATAATGATTATCTTAGTGAAAATGACCGTCAAAACCGTAAGAAAGCTGCCCAACGACGCGAATAAGAACGCCGTTAGCCCGATCGCCGCAAGCTCGACTGCCGCCAGCCCGATCATCGCGAGACCAACCGCCGCAAGCCCGAACGCCCCCAAAAACACGATTACAAGCTGAAAAAACGCGAAAAATCCAATAAACGCGAGGCTTTACAGCCTTTTTTTACAATAATTAGCGGGAGAAAGACGTTTAAAAAGAGAAGAGATTGGGGGTTTTAAGCCAAAATATCCCGATCCTTTAAATCTCAGTATTATAATTATGAATAAGGATGTTATATTCACCGACGTTTAGTTTCTGTGGCAATAGTAACATTGATTTACTAACGTTAATATTAATATCAAAAATCAACAAATCAAAATATTATTAATCTTACTTAAAAAAAACCGGTTATTTATTAGTAAAATTAAACGCTAATTTTATATAACTGACGTAAATTAAGTTTCCGTGGTTTCGTAGCGATTTTAGATACTTTGGTAGCTAGATTCGCTATACATGTAAGGTAAGCCATTATAAAGTAACAGAAATACAACTTTCGTCTTCGTAAACTACTCAGCGACGAATATATGTTAAAAACAAGTTTGGATAAAGATACGATACGCCAAAGTTATCGGTACTTTGGATAAATATAATACGAGTTAGTGAAGAGTTATAATTAATATTTAATCTTTATTAGATATGTATATTTAGTAATACTTACCTCCTTCTCGTTGAAGGTAGTAAATACATAAGTATAAAGCTAATATTAAGGAAAATAAGACTACGTTAGTTACGGTAGCGGAACGTAAATATCCCTATTATCGGCCTACTTCAAAGGATGATTTAAGAAATCATCAAGATTTTTGCGATAACTACAAAAGTACTCGTGAGAGATACAAAGAAACAGATTACTACAATAACCGCCACGAAGCTTAAAATCGAGGGTACAGTCGTTTATACGATCGTTACAAAAACCGTAAACAAAATTATTAACACCGTGAAAATCGTTTTCTTTAGCGAGAACAAGATAAACGACCGCAAAAAAAGAGATTACAAACGTTGAGGCAATCGTAAACGCCGCAAAGGCAGTTGCGAACGCCGCCGAAGCAGTTGTAAACGTCGCTATAACCATAACCGCGATCGTAACGTTTAAAATATATATTTAGATACTAATAATAACAGAACATCGCAGGCTTTAAAAGCTTTTTTATCTTCTTTCTTTATATACTCGGAAAAGTACATCGTAAAAAACGTAATTAACGTACTAAAGCCAAGTAAAAAAAAAACTTACGGTTGTTATTACGAGTTATTCAACTTGAGTAATCAGCTGTTTATTTACCTAAAAAGCTATTTAGCTTGGGGTACTATAAGTACTCGTATTTTTCATATGCATTTATGTTAAGCCAATAATCCCACCTTAAACGAGGTTATTAATAATTTTAAAAGGTTAAAAGTTATTATGACTATTCACCTTAATAACGAGATTCCTTTTCATAATGGATGTATATAAATATTTGTAGATTTTCGTACGTGGCCACGAATATATTACGGATAAAAGTGAAAATACTACCATATACGTCTATATGGGTATATATAAAAATCTACTAAAGTTACGTTTCATCGAAAATCACTTTTCAGTCTTCATTAAGTTTAAGGTACTAATAAAAAAATTCGAAATAATTACAGGTGTTATAGGATCCCTAATTCACCTAAAAACGAAAGTTAAATGAACCCTTTAGGCCCTTGATTACAATATTAATAACTCACCGGAACTGTTACATAAAATATAAAAAACTTGGATTATAAACAAACTTGATATTGAAGTTCTCCTTATAGAAAGTGAGTCAAAACCTCGTAAAGCTAATATTTCTATATCGCGAAATATAATTTTGTTCCTCGACAGAACATTTAATGCTCAATTTACTACATATAAGACGGCCACTAAACCTATAATTGGCAAAGAAAAAATTCGTTTTTTTACAACGGTATAACTAGGAGAAACCATTTACGTACCAGTTAAATATATCTACTTAACTAAAGGTCGTTTGTTTATATTTTTCTCATAATATCCAATCGTTTTAAACGTAATTATAAACTTTATCACATCGTATGTTTTACAGCTATATAATTCGACCGAACAAGTAGTAAAGGTTTCTAAAAAGGTTAGATTGAGAACCATAGCTTAATATAAAGATTTTGCTTATTTTCAAGCTAATTAGAACGGCGTATTATAAGCTTTCAATTAGGCTAATAACGGCATAATGATCTCTTTATTGGTGGAATAACTTATAAAGGTACCTTAAGAGGTAATTAGGTAAACTTTGCATTATTCAAGGCATTAAACGACAATTAGCGTATATTAGCACTATGATCCGAATTTAAAATGAATTCTCTTCCTATATAAATAATGATTTTTTCATTTAGACTTACAAAGTTAAGTTAAATGCCTATTAACTCGAAAGCAAATACTCCGTTAATTAATTTCATAATTAAACTAATTAAAAAGTCTTTATAATAAGCATTTTGAAACTATTTCGATAGGGTTCGAATTAGAAAACAAATTGCTACGAGTAATACATAATTTATTTGACATTACGATACCAGAATTTTTACCAATGATCTAAACGGTTTAAGGCGCTTATATTGACCCAACTAATAAAATACAAGTTTTAAAACTTTCAAAAATTTACAAATAATATACTTATATAAAAGAAAACACTGGTTTAATACAATTTTCAAAAAAAAAAAAATGATAAAGGTACCATAAGTTGAGGGTTACTTTTATATCAAACTTAACTACTATCTTTATCTTGTCTTAAAATGAGTAGGAAACCTTTTAAATTCGTAATTCAGGAATCTTTACAATTAAAACCTTATAAAACAGTCAGACTAGATCTCATTATTCGCTTTACTAGTCTTTTTAGTTCGTTGTACAATTTATAATGTTTAAAAAACGCGGCTATAGTTCATTTAAAACTTTTTAACAAGTGGAATATACCCTATAGTTACCTTTCAACATCATAAAGCTACATTAGCGAGTCGTCACGTAAAAATATTTGGATTAAAATAATTAATTTTACTAAATTCTTATTTCAATTATTTGTTTATGTTCGATTTAAAAATAAATTTATGGTGGTTAGTTACTGTAAACTAAAACCTTACAAAGTTTCTTCTATTGGATTTTGAAATTCGTGTTTTACGCCCAAAACTACATAGATCGTACGTTTAAGTTATTCCTAAATTTTCATAAAGCTTCTATCGACGATGTTATTGTTTTCAATATGTTAGAGAATCACTTTACTAACTTAAAGAAAATATTCGGTTTGTTTTCACGAAAAGAATTATCACTTTCTCCAAGAAAATCATATATTAACTTCCAGTTCATTAAGTTCCTCAGATTTTACATTAACGCTTTCAACTTATCAACAAACGAAAAAATACTTAAGGCTTTCATAAATTATCTGGTTCAAAAAACTCAAAAGCCTTAAAAACGTATCTTAACGCGAAGGGCTTTCATAAATTATCTGGTTCAAAAAACTTCAAAGCCTTAAAAACGTATCTTAACGCGAAGGGCTTTCCATGACTGATAATTCAATATTTTACTTAATTGTCGCACGCATTACAAAACCTTAAGGTCGACCTATTCTTATGAAGTCGAAAACAGGGGAAATTTAACACCGGAAATAAAGGAAAACGCCAACATTATACGTAAACCACAAAAATAGAGTTTATAGAGGAATCAAAAAGTTTTTTTAATCAGCGTTCAAAATCCTTGTACGGGCGATTATATTTATACTATTTTAACCCTATAAAACATTTATTTACATGAATTAGTCGTAAATTAAAACATATATTTGATTTTATGCAATTTTAACTAAAAAAAGCCATTTTCAGATTTTTAAATAATATATTCCAACCACAATAGTTAAATTAATAATATTCTCTATTTAGTACCTTACTAAGGCAAACCTATATTACTAACATTTCAAATATGAAGTCGCTTATTTTTTCTAGAATCAAAGACGCCTACGCACTGCACTCGTAAGAAATTTGTATCTATCCATTGGTTTAACGGATCAAAAATCTCCTAAAAACATAGTAAATTAAACTTTACTAAAAAACCACATCCACTAATTGCGTTAATGAAAGGTCAATTAATTTATCTACCTCTTTAAACATATACAACTTGAATGTTATTTATATTTTAAGCCGTTTTAATCTTATTTTAAATATTTCGTCAATACTTTGCACTTTAAACAATAAAAAAGTACAAAAAAAACGACTTGTTTTCGATTTAATCTTCGATAATTATCCACCTCTTACGGATAATCCAAATATTACTATACATATGGTAAAAGCTTAAATAACGGATAAATTAAGGTTAATACTATAAGCTAGCTACTAAGCAGACGTTATATAG
Organism: Anisogramma anomala; assembly: GCA_038502455.1. Taxonomy (NCBI): domain Eukaryota; kingdom Fungi; phylum Ascomycota; class Sordariomycetes; order Diaporthales; family Gnomoniaceae; genus Anisogramma; species Anisogramma anomala. The sequence goes on along the minus strand of JASMMZ010000004.1, from coordinate 13,762,847 downwards.
AAATCAATAATTAACGAGTTTAAAAAGAATAACGGCTAAGACGCCATCTCAAATTTTAGACCCGGGCACCCTTTTCGTTTTATCCACCGTTGTTCATAAAATTATAACGCATTTAACCGAAAGCGTTTTATATTGTCAAATGCAATAATACAGGAATTTCGTATTGATGCCTACTATAAACACCATTACTTTGGCTCCAAATATATAATCATTACTTGAAATAGACTTTATTTTCGGTTGAAACTTATATTTATTAAATTATACTATTACGATTGGTTAAAGTGTACACAAATCAAGAATAAAGACTAATAACCTGGGTGAAAATTACAATTTATATAAGTATAAGAAAAGCTGATATATAATGTCTACATAGATTTTATAATAACTTTACTACTAGTTTCGTTTTCAGGAATAGTATGGTGCTTATTATTAAGGGTTTAATTTGACGTAATTATATAGATAATATATAAAATATTTAAAAAACACTTTTCTTCTAAGATATACGATATATATTACTGGTAAATAGGTTACTTTTGTTTATTAATATAATTATTATTTTTAAACTGAACGTATCTTAGGGAAATGATTTTAAACCAAAATACCAAATTTCTTTTTACATTTTAGGAATTATTGTAAAAAGTTTTCGGAACGAAATCAATAATAATTACAGCCTATTATCCTCAAGCCGATAATTAATTTAAACGGAAAAATCAATTTGTTAGATTGGCATTACGTTACTATTTAGCTTAACATCTTAAATAGATTTGGATCTAATTTATTTTAATACTATAGTAAAATCATAATAACGCTTATTCTCGAACTATTAACGCTAATACTAACGGGTTTCTCTTAAGCTTTAAGCTACACTTAATAGTAAATTATCATATTCTATCAATACCTCGTTACTAGTCTATCATACGTTTTCTACAGAAACATTGAAAATAGGATACTTCATTAAAGATAGATATTATAGCGTTGAAAATAAAAATAAAACGATATAATAAGAATTACAAATGGTAGAATTTTAAGGCTGGTAACCGAGTTTAGCTTAAAATTAGCCGAGTATATAAGCCTTTTTATTGCCAAGAAAAACTCGCTTTTCCTCGTTTGGGATTCTTTAATATTGTGAATAAGGTTGAAAAACTTGCTTTTATTTTAACCCTTAAAATTTAAGATTTATGCTACTATTAACATTTTTACCGAATACTTATACGGGATTGTAAAACATTTAAACAAGTCGTTCTGCCTTTATCTCTTATTAAGTATGAAGGCGATAAATATAAATGGTAAATTAAAAGAATATTCGATAAAAGGTTTAATCGCTGTCGCCGACTACGTTGGCAAGTTTAGTACCTTTTACTATGGAAAAGATTTATAGAAAAAGACAATGAATGGGTAAATTTCAAGAATTTGGATTATTGTGGGTAATTGATTGAGGAGTTTGACAAGAATTTGGAATGATTCTCGTAAGTGCTTGTTTATTTCTCGCGAGAATTTCTTCACGCAAGGAGTGCTTTTCGTAAGTACCCCTTTTCGTGAGAAGCCATTCTCATGGGACATGATTCTTACATCTGCCTATGATGGGGACATTATACTTTTTGTGTCCCCCGGAATTTGTTGGACCTGGGTGGGGTACCAAACCCCACCTGCCTTCTTTGTTATTATTGTACATACTTGCTGCAAACTCTGCAGCTAGAAGTCCTAGACTTAGCTTCTTCATCTTTTAATACACTGCAAATCACACTCCCATCAGCAATATCCAACATCGCCTATCCTTATTGACGAGGGTTATCATAAAACTTATTTGCAAAGATAGGTCGGTATGGTTTGTAAAAGACCTATCCATAAAGATTTATTCACTTGGCCCTCGACAAGTCGATCAGGACCATATTAATCCCTCGATTTAGGTTTCGTACTTGCTATTCGAACCTATCATCTAGCCAGGTAAAATATTTATCTATATGTTCCTATACTTGTCCCGATATAGATAGGTCGTAAGAGGCCTTCAGTTGGTACAAAGCGGTAATGTAATTGCTACGAGTATGTTGTTCTCGGTAACGTTGGGCTTTGGCTACGTTAGTCTTTTCGATTGTACCTAAAACAGTGTCTTGTCCCTTCTCGTAAAATCTAAGGCCGGTATTAACGCTAAGTATACGGATTGACGATTTATTGAAATTAAATTGACTGCCTTTTATTAACATCATGACAGGTTTGCAGTTCTAGAATTTAAAGTTTTTCATCGCCTTTTATTTCGATATTATAAAGTTGACCGTTCCTATAAAGATGATATTGATAGTTTGTATACCTATCCGTACGAAGTTTTTTTCTTTCGTTACTAGTAAATACGGGTCCTATATTAAAGACTTTATACCTAATAGTAATTCAATGTTCGATCGGTAAGTTGAGAACCAGTAGACGCCTACTTTAGCTAGTCCATAGAAAGGCTTAATACACCGTATTACCGTTTCTAAAGGGTAGATGGACCATAGGTTCTGTATCGATTCCAACAATATAATTCGCTAAAAATCTAATGTTGATTTCGTAAAGGTTTTCATTATATCTCAGCTATTAAACGTAAATTTTCCTTTCATCTTAGCTAGTAAACTTATTGTTAAAGCGATTAATAAGCGTTGGATGATTTTCTGGATCGTTAGAAATCATTCAAGGATATAGTGTTCACCTTTATTCCCATATCCTTAAGCCATTAAGCGTGATTTTTCATACAACCGCCCCATGGTCTTGCCTTTAACTTTGTAGATAATTTTCGACTTAAAAATCGTAAAATTTTGGTTTCACAAGTTTAAATAAGCCTTAGGTACGAATTATACGACTCTTCGAGTTAATAAACTGTTAATTTCAACCCTAATGCTCTTTTTAAAGGGTTTTCCAAAAGTCCAAATAATTCATTATACTCGAATCTTTAGTGACAAATCTTCGTTATCCTTCTTTCTTTTACTTACGAAAACAGTATTATAGGTGTAAACCGGTGTATATTCCTCTTTTTTAACGGGTTTCTTTTTTGGAAGTCGTCCGCGCCAATGACGTTTGATTGGCTTATCGATAACGGGTAAAGCAGATTTGTATTAGCTTGTTCTTTAGCTTAAGGATCTTCATCGTTAATAGTCTTAATATAAGGCTCAACGTAGGTGGTATAGAAAGTAATAGGACCGTTAGTAATACTAACAACTACTTTAGAGTTGGCGATACTTATGGTTTTGTATAGGCCCTCCCATTTACCCGGCTTCCACCATACAAGGACTTTAATTTACAACGGTAAAATAAGAAAATAGATTGTTGTAAGGCCATTGCTGGTATTAAAGGAATCTTTAACCTAGCAGCGTGCAGATTCCCTCTGCAGTTTCTTTAGTACTTTTCCATAAGCCATAACTCGTTTCTGGGTATTTTTAAATAGCGGAGATTAACTTGTTAGGTATGGGTTTATTTAAAAACCAGTAGCGTTGGTAATAGATCGTTAGGGCCTATAGTATCATCCAGACCCTTTACCGCTATTTGAAGGCGTGCCTTCTTATTCGTCAAGCTTTTAATTTCTAATGTAGGGATGTTACATGTTCGGCGAAGCAAGGTTTATGCCCTTTTAACCTTTCTAATACTTTAGTAAGCCTCTACAGACACCTTTTTGAACTGGCTACTCATTATTTTAGCATTTTCCTAAAACTTCGCCGCCGTAAAGTTGGTACTGGCATCATAAAAGATAATGTTAAATAGGTCTACATACGTGTTAATTTATAGTATTCTTAATGCTTTTTACATATCCTTTACCAAAATAGACTTTAGGAATTTAGCTTTATAAAAAATTCTATATAGTTAACGATGTTAAAAAGAGGCCTGTTATACAAATAAAACATATTAATTAAAACCTCGTAATTAAATTACTTATTGTCTTTTAATGTAAATTTGAATTTTCAGGGGTTTTAAGTATATATTTGTTAAAAAGAGAAAAGGTTTTTAATAAAGTATAAGGTAACATATTTCACATCTTTATAGTCTTTAGACCTTAAGACTTTATATAGCCCTTTAACAACTAGGTGAATAAAGCGCCGATATAATTGGCATATATCTAGTTTCATTCAATTGAACACTATTACCTCTAGTCCTCAAAGCTAAAACCATAGGTACCCTCACTTAAGGGTAAAGGAAAACCTTTAGCCGTTTTAAATTAACTCGTAGACATTAACGTTAACGTCAATGCCGAGAGTCTATATATCCTTCAAGTAAAGAAAGAAAAGGGTAAGGGACTTGAGGATATAAAATATAATCGACTTAATAATAGTTTAAATCACTATTCTTTCCTATAACAATCATTATTGGCCTGATCTGAAACCAACTTTGGCTTTATTAGCATTGTTAAAATTAATTTCAGTAGCGTTAGTACTTTTCCTCCATTGTCTTGTATTGCGAATAGTCGCCTATTCAATATTATATTACTTCCATATTTAGAATAATACCTTAAAACATATATTCCACGTAAAATTATGGAGGTTAAAGGTATATAAGGGGTTAAAGGCTTGGTTAGGGTAAAGCTAAGTGTTTTTCCCGCCTAGGTGGTATAGGAAGATATGGTCGGATAATTACTAAGCCGTGTAAGGAATAGTATTTTTATGCCATTTAATTTTTTTAGGGGTATCGTCCCCACTAATTACCTCTTTTCCCTCAGAGTTTTCGATTTAATTTAAGACGTCCTATTCAAAAGGAGTAAGGTATTAAATATAATACACTACCTTTCTTTCATTACGATCGAAGGAAGGGTAGCGAGTTAACTAATAGCGAAATTTACTATACATCCAAAATATCATAGCACTATTACGACAATAGTTTTATGGTTAACAGATTCTTTTGGATTTTTGCTTTGTTAACGCTAACGTTATTATTACTTTTAGCCTAGTACCATTATATATTAAGGGCTTTTATAACCGTACTTACGGTTCAATTAATTAATTACCGCACGGTTCTCTTTCTTTACGTTGGGTAAATTGATAGCTTAGTGGTATATATTAAGACAGCTTAGTGTACATGTTATTAAGGTTACAAAAAAGGAACGCAACTAGCCTAAAAAGCTTTCGTAAGTGGTATAAGGGCGTTATAAGGCTTATTCAAACTCTCTTACACCTGTAATGACTACCTGTACCTGCTCGCAGAGTATAACTTCGTTAGAGTAAACTTTTCCTATTACTTGTTAATATAATATTAGCTTGTTAAGCATCTGATTTAGTGTATCAATTGAAATTTACCCTTTTTTCTTTTTCACTATTATTGTAATCTACCTTATAGTAGTTTAATTTGTATTATATTGGGTAATGTAGACGTCGTATTTGAAATGTCTTTTTATGCCGTCGTAAACTTCGTGTAAAGTAGTTATTTGGGTTAAAAGGGTTAGGTAATAGTCCTTGGCGTGACTTATAAGGATTGTGGAGAATAGTAAGTAAAACCCAAAAAGGGGAATTTTTATTTATTCATAGATATTTAAAAATATATTATTTTTATTTTGAAGAGATTATCAGGTTTCCCGTTATACTTTTTTACATCGTTTAAAATCTTGTCGAAGTCCGTGAAAAGCTTATAGTTAATGTTAACCATCTTGACAGGTTTTGGAGGCAGGTGACGATAATTAACCTAATCTTTATTAGTAGCATTTCCCTACGGTTTAAGTTTTGAAGTTTTCGAAGGATAGTATTAAAGGTAATTACTAATTTTCTAACTCGATGGGTAAATTTTTCTAATAAATCTTATGGTAAACCAATTTTTATAGCCAAACCTGCCGTCAAAAAGCTTTTTGAGAGTTCTACAATTAAAGAGTTAGGGGGTAATAAGGGTTTAAAGGTTCTAAGAGACTAAACAATTTTACTTAATTAACTATTGTAAAGTGCCGATGTCAATTTTTCTTACTTTGTTGGGGGCTATTGTTTTGCGTGCCTTGCCACCATTAAAAACATACTCTATGTTGTCACGTAAAGGTGCAGAGTTACCAAATAGGTTAATGGGTTCTTTATCGCCAATACGTAACAAGTTTTGATTTAGTTAGTAATAAATGAAAGGTTCTCTAAAATGCGTATAAGGGCGTTAAGGGTTTTCAACGCTTTTGCCTTTTCCTCAGGGGTTTTAAGTTTTGGGATTTCAAGGGTTTCTTCTTCATTAAGCTAGATTAAAAAACGTTTCGGCTAATATTAATCAAGTTTTTTTTTGGGATATGAATTTCTTTTGGAATATAAATGACACAAAAAGTTATGTTTTCTTTAATTTAACTTTAATGGTATCTTGGATAATCTTCTATATATTATACATTTAATAGTTATAGAACTTACGGAAGTTTCAAAAGGCGCCGGCGCTACGACCATAGTCTTTGCTAAGGACCACGTCGAATATGCAATAGCTAACGTAGTTAATGAGATAAGCTTTAGTTAAGTTTTGATCAATATTAATAATCCAAAGCTATTTGTTGTAGTATTTAACGAAAACTATTCTGAGGTTTTTAATTGCTTCTTTTTAGGTTGGATCGCTAATAGCCTAAAAGTAAATACTTACGGTAGCCATTTTGACGTTTTAATTTGTTTAGGACGTATAAAGCGCGTAGAGTAAAGGATTCGTTGATTTTACGCGTAGGAAACGTGGTGTTTTAGCGTAAAATTGCGTAGGAAATTGGTAACTTAGCGTTAGGTCGCGCGACATAACCTGTTCAGCGTAACTTGGTGTTTTCGCTTGAAGTGGCCATCTTAACGATTAAGTTGGCGAAAGGGAAATGAAAAAAATATAGTAGGGGAAAAGGTTTGGTGTAAAAGTTAAGGTCAAAAGTTGTGATTATAAGTAAAGGTCGAAGGTTAAAAGTTAGAGACTATAGGACTTAGTCGTTTTTGTAATAGTAACACCCATATTAATACTAACTTAGCTGTTGAATAACTTGCCAAACTTTGAAATTTCAAACAGTTAATATTAACGGTTTTAAAAAAAATCCGTAAAAATTTCTTAGTGTTTTAGATAGCGATACCGTCGCTACCTCAAAACTGCCGTAAAAACCGACGAAGTAGTAATAGCCCTTTGAAAGAATTTTTCCTTTACCCTAGCTGTTGTTTAACGCAAAGAATAACCGGAAAGTAACTTGATTTTTTACTTAGCTTATCTGTACTTCACCTAATAAGTACTGATTAGTATTGGTAGAACTTAAGAAGTTACAACGTTATCGATTCGATTGGTCGAAGTAACAGTAGTATTGCATGGTCAAATGGTAGATGTATTGTTCTAGGTTTGGCAGACCACTAAACGGTCTGCGCAGTAATTTGTATGGCCAATTTCTTGGCCCGTGCCCTAGTGTGAAGTAGGCGCATAATGTACTTACTCCGCAGCCAATACAGTAGGCTCGCATAAAACAATACACTAAACTTGCAGTCAGTATAGTTAACTTTACTGTATTAAAAGTTGATCTACTGGACTGAAAATTCTACTATTCCAACATATATAATTAATGTAAAGGCCAATATTAACGAAATATTCCTCAAATATTTACGTGATTAGTAAATACGGATTGTAAATAAAAAGTCTAACACAAATTTTGAAATTAAAGTACAACTAATATATCAAAAACTAATGGACACCTATTTAAATCAATTCTTTTAACAATTTAACGTATTGAATATCGTTTTCTAATAAGTACATACAATGAAATTCTGTAGGCAACTTTATCGAAGTTACTCTTTGTAATTTAATAGCAGATAATGTATATGTTAAGGTAATATTACATCTATAAAGGATAAACTTCTTATGAAAACCAGCTACGAAATTTGACTCTAAAACGACCACTCATCATTAACTCATCTTTTGAATCGTTGCAAGTGATGGGAGAATCTAGTCTTTAACTTTATCGCTATATTCTGAAGCAATCAATCTAGAATTTCATTACGGCTTATTTATGGTCTTTCTCTTGAATTTATAGACTATTTCAACTTCAATATCGTTATATTCTAGTCTTTTAGGTTAAAGTTTCATATAGGAATTAATTGGACAAATATTTTTATAATAAGTTCCTCAATCTTAAGCCTCTTGTTCATTTTAACGATTTACGCAGAAGTTTGATAATTATTCATTTACGCAACTTGAAAGTAAAGTTTAGTTTATCCTTTTATTTTATGCTTAGCCAAGTAGTTTTATATAATCGTTTAACTTGAGATTCCTTATCGTTTTCCTTATAATTTCTCTTTTTTGATTGTCGACCGCATCGTTATCCCTTAATTAGCTTGTTATTTGTTGATAAAGATGAGTTATATTAGTTCATCAGTTAGGTTTGAAGACTTTTATGAATGATTGTTTAAATAAAAAGTTGAAATCGAGTTATATCAACTTCTTGTAGAATATATAGTTATTTGAACTACTAGTTATAGGTTTACGATACTTAAAACCTTAAATAAGATATTTTATTGAGATCATTTTCACTAGACCAAAGTTTTACTTTATCATAGAAAAATTTAAATTTAAATTATTAACAAAGTGTTTCTAACAACTAATGCATAATCAACTAGGAGTTTTGCGGATTCCCTTCATAGTTCTTCAAATATATTACAGTAAGCTATATCTCTCTTTCAATTTTTTCCCTATTATAGAAGATTAGATTCTCAAAGAAATATATATGTTAAAAACTCATATGATTAATACCAAAACATTAAGGATAAAGGTATTATTCAAGCCCTTTAACTTTATTTAACCATTTGATTTTTGATTTTTAAAGCTGACAATATCTAAGGTTAGGATTTCATACGCCTTTTAAAGTAACTTATATGCATTTTCAACCTTTCCAGTATTTCAATAGGATTTAACAAAAATTTGTCTGCATTGAATACTTATTATCTTAATATTAAATAAAAACTTTATTTCTGTAAAGTTTATGTTTCAGCCCTAGACGATGATAATTGACCGTTATAGATACGTGTTAATCTGCAGTATCCTTAATGTTTTCTAAGTGTTTTTAGACGATATAGACTTGAAAATTTAAAAATTGTAGAAAGGGGTTGCCAAATTTATAACATGAAGAATATATTTATTATATAGGTAAAAATGTTAGCCAAGATTTAGCAATGAAGTTCTTTATCATTTTTGAAGTAAAATTAAAATTTTAAGGTACTTAGTAATGCTTTAGCAATATGAACAAAATTTGTTGATAGATTTCAACATTTAGTACTCTACATCCTTACCTAAAATTAACTGAACAACCTTATGTAAGTTATTAGTGACCGGTTAATTCAAAAGTTTCCTTAATTAATATTTCTTCAACTTTATCGAGTTTATTACCGGTGCCTTTGAGTATTGTAAATGACTACAAGTACCTGAGTTTAAAAACGAGGGGAAAACTTCAACCATCCTTATCTAGTTCATTGGAATAAACCTCAACGTTGACAACAAAAGTCTTCATATACTTCAAATAAATAATCAAGGAGATGAAGATTATCAAAATATAAAAAAAGATAAATCCAACGATCATAATCGTAGCTATTCACACAAATTGCAAAGGTTACTTATCTAAGACAACATAAAGCTTCACTTTATCGGCCTCGTAATAATTTATTTCCTTAGAAGTGGTAGTTTCCCACTGAAACATCATTTAGTACGAGTACCTTTTTATTTATTATTTTGTTGCATCTGTGTTTAGTATAATCCTTTCAAATTGTTCTTCTTGTAACAATTTCAAAAGTTTAATAAGTGTGAAAAATTGAGTTATTAGTTGTTTAGATGATGATAAAGGTTTTCACCTATCAAATTATACAAAGAGGCGTGATCGACTAATCACTTGGTTGCTTGAAAAGTAATATATTTATAATACGTAACTTACTTTAGTACGTTATTTGTATCGTTTAATATGTTTTTACATTCATAATTTACTACTAGCTATAAGTAATCCTTTTCTAAAGTAATAAGATATTATGTATAATTATATTGTATTTATAACATTTAACAATGTGGTAGCGACTTGAATAATAGCTTTACTTGTACAAATTTAACATGAACTGTTATTATTACGACTTTGATTTATACCGTCTCTGTATTTTCTTTAGTATTGTTCGCGTTATCAATTTGCATTTCAGTCCATGACATTTTCAGTCAACTTTAAAATGGTTCAATTTAGTATATTTACTTTTTATGTAAAACGTAGTATTAATGTTTTTATTTTTTAATTGCAGAAATTATCTGCCTAGGCAAATATATTCAATAAGTTTGGTATAAGTTTCAATACAGTCATAAATAAGGATTGTAATTTATGAAAAAAAGCCTTCAAATGTGGTATTTAGGCGTTGTAAGACGTATTGAAACTAGTTGATACCTGTGATGGCTACCTGAACCTGCTTACGCAATGTAACTTCCCTAGAGTACATCTTTCCTATTATTTATTAATGAATTTTTGATTTGTCAAGCATTGGATTCAGAACATTCATCAGTGTTTCCTCCGTTTTATTCATAGTTATTATCGTTATTCAACGTGTTATAACCTAGTTTGTACGATAATATGCAAATTGAACGTTGTATTCGAAATAAATTTTCATTACATTCAAAATTTGGCGGATGGTATATCCTTTGTTAGGAAGGTAAAGTATTTATCTTTTACTTTCAAGGTAGAGATCATTAGAAAACATAAGTCGAAATTGAAAGGTTAAGCCTCTATTTATTTACAAATATTAAGAAATGACATTATATTTATGTTGAATAATACATAGGATTTCCCGTTTTACTTTTCCATATTATTCTTGATTTAGAAAAATCCGTAGAGTTTGTAATTAATATGAACCATTTAAACTAGTCTAGAAGATAAATCACGATACTTGTCCTACTTGTTGTCGTTGTTTTAAACGATGAATTGAGACCCTTCAAAATATCGATCATATGGGTAATTGACAGTGGCTTAGCTTAATGTATCAAATTAAGGGGTAGAACCGGTGGTAAACTTCCGATTATAAACATATCTTCCCATTTATAGCTAGAAATAATATAATATATTCACCACCTAACCACTCAATACTATTGTTCCTCGAACGATTTGAATCTACAACTTTACAACGTTTAAAAGCCTATTAGTCAAGGACTATTAACATTAATCAGTGTTTATTATATTAAGTATATATTGGCTAAATAAAAGAAGAAGTTACCTTCCGGTTACGCTTTATGTAATACTAAGGTAGATAGAAAGGTTTTACGAAAGGCCTTTACTATTACGTCGTTTTTTCCTGTAATATGTAAATAATACCTCCAGGTTGCATCAAGTTTTCATGGTAATTTAAAGGTGGCGACGGTATTGCCATTAAAAACACTAAGAATTCTTTAACAAATACTTTTTTTTAGAAGAAAACGTTGAAATTCACCGCTAAAAGTCTTGAAAATCGTCAATTTTGCAACCGGCTAAGGTAATACTACTACGGGTACTACTTCTTCGTTTATTACTATTGTAAAAACGATGAAGTCAAATGGCATTTGAATTTCAACTACAAACGACAACGACAAATAAACTTTAATCCTACCTCTTATACTAAACCTCATTGTCTATACCAATCTTTTCCCCTCCTCCTACATTACAAAATAGATGATTTTCAAGATCATTACCCCGAGGGAAAACATCAAAAATCGCCAAGTCGCACCAAAAAAAAAAAAAAAAAAAAAAAAACTATGTTGTGCGACTTCACGTTAAATAGTCGAGTCCTTACGCCTTTAAACCGCCAAATCAGCAAATATCCATACCACTTAAATCTCCAAATTCCTTTCATTAAAGAACAAAGTCAATATGATATTCAATTGAAAATAAATAAAGGAAATCAAGGACCTGTGATCCCTCTTTTTCGTCTAACTTAACCAAAAACTATGGGAAAGAAATTCCAACAAAACGTCTATAAAAATATCTAACCAATTACGTCGGCTGATATATCTTCAAATTGTACTTCTCTGAAACGTTTCGTCGCAACGCTCGCGCCTTCCAAAATATCGTAAATTTTTTTACCACTAGAAAATTGACATATGAAACATGCTCCAAAGGGGGGCTAGAATCTGTTCAAAGAAGAATTTTAATCGATATAGCATTTACGTCACAGAAAAAAAAACACTATTTAGGTTAGCGAAAACCTTAAACTGGCTTAGCGTAGAAACCCCTTTTAAAATCCTGATCCTTAAAAACTATAACGAAAAGATAAAAGTGGTAATAATTTTCAACACCCTTTTATATGTTGTGAAAAACTACCCCCTAACCACAAATTCATTTAAACCTTTTAATTCCCCGTTTAAATTCATTTTCTCCATGTTAATAATAATAGAAACCGGTTAATTTACTCTAAAATTTAACATCTTTCCGAGATAGCATAAAATGCGCGTTCGGAGAGGGTAAATCACGTAATGTAACAGCTACAAACGTGGTAAAACAAATCAACATCGACTTTATCCATCGAATAATTAAATAAAATCGTCAAATTCCTTAAAACCTTCCCTTCGATCATCAATTACTCCTTACCCCTTGAAACTTTCTTAAAAATAGTGAAGGTTTTCCCTAAAATCGTTGAATCCTTTAAAACGAAGTTTCATACGATAGGCAAGTTTACACGCGCAAATCTACCACAAAATTTTACTATAGAACTTTACCCTTCGGGCTAGATAACTAACAACTACCCTGACTACCGCAACTCTCAGGCTTCTAAATGTAAATTAATAACAGGAAACATCATTAATAACTAGAAAAAAAACGACTATTGTTACCTTTAACCCCTATTTTCTAAAATAGTTAATATCATATAAAAACTCCTTCTAAATTTCGCAAAGATTGGAAATGGTTTAAAAATGTATAACGGAAAGCCTTATGATTCATGCAATGCAAAGAAAATGCCGTTTTTGAAATTTTTGAATGAATGTACGTTCCCCTTTTAGATGGTTTCCTATTAATTCCTAAAATATTTACAAGTTACACCAAAATTTGCTGACTAACTTTTTCAAAAAAGGTGAAAATATTTCGAAAGGTTTATGATGATATAAAAAGTGATTTCAAATCCGATATACACATTATATAATAATATACGAATTAGGCTATAATTGGGTAAACAATAATGGTAACTAAAAATAAAAAGGAGAAAACACGAATAAAAGTCCTGAACTAAATGTTCAATAAGTTAATATTATAATAATAAGTAATGGAGAAAATTGATATTAGCGAAGCCACACTTTACGAAAAAGTAAGAGCGGTTATTACTAATGTTAAAGAATTTAAATACGCTGTATTAAGCCCAAATACCACCTATAAAGACTTCTTTAAACAGCTATAGTCATTGCTTACTATTGTAATAATACGTATGCCTAACTTGACTAGTATATACTACTTGATTAATAACTTTCGCGATTAAAATGATAAGGACCGCGCGATAATATATTACATTAATAGTAAGTACATATAACCAAACACTCAAAATTTGGTTTAAATTCTTTAAACTCAAAGCTATAAACACATTAGTGATAATAATGGAAGAAGAATTTAAACAGACCTATTAACTGTAAAAGATATCGTCGTAATAATAGTAAAAGGTATTAAATTTGTAATAGGTCCATCTATTAATGAACTTACTACAATCTAATTAAAGGCTTTAAAAAACAAGTAATATATCATACTAAATACCTTATTGCTTCAAGGAAGGACTACTTGAACCATATCGTAAACGATGAGAGTAAAGTTGCTATTAAATATAATGATATGCCAAATTAAGTTACTTAATATAAAAATACTGTTTCTAAATCAACCTAATGACTAACTGATCACACTTTCCTATACCGTTTAAATGGCGAAGATCCCTACATTTGCCCTGAAAATCAAACACTAACCCTTTACACACAATCAATTTTCGCAATCATTAAGTACACTATACGTTTCAACGTATCATATAAAAAGAAAGAGCAAAAAGATACTGAATTGAAAGCTATTAGCAGTATTTAACATTACGAAAGGAAAACACTACTACCACAGAAATTAATTGTCAAGATGTTGGTAAAGCCAAAGTTAATTTCGACCTTAGCTAGCAGTGATCATTTCTAAAATAGACGACTGTTGAAACTTTTGTTAACCCAATTACATTTCAAATCCTAAATTTTCCCACTCCGTTTTCTTTTTACTTCAAAATATAAAAATCCTTAGCGTCAAATTTAACGTTAATACTAACGAACTAGTTAAAAACGGTCAAAGGTTCCCTATTTCTTTCAGGTAAGTACATCTTTAGTTTCATATTCAATGCTCAAAGGTACAGGTACTAAATCTAACGAAGTCAGAAATACATTAATTACACCGGCATTATGATCATACAACCGTTAACACATTAAATAAAAACATTAAATCCACAAAACATGAAATATGGAATACTTTACGCTAAAGACGATTAAAAGTATTTAACACCATTACCAAACGTATACAAATTCCCCCAAAAAGCTCAAGTTTTTTAAAAAAAGCGAAAAGTATTTCAATTAAAAAATCTTTATTAACGTATTTTACTTGGATAATAAGTACGTTCCTCACGGTGTAAAATCCATAACCTATTTCTACGAAGCCTAGTTCCTTAATTTTCTGTCAACAAAAGATACATAGGAAATGTTAAGGATACTGTGAATCAACACATACTTAAACATTCAAAATGTCTCTATCTACGATACCAATACTAATTTTATAACGGCGAATATAACATTTTTATATTGAAGATCCATTCACCAAAAGAGTATATACTCTAAAAACAAATAAAGTTAATATTGAGCCATTGAGACCCAGAATATCATTCAACCTTTCACGTCCATGTAAAAACATACATCTTGATCAATAGAACTTACAATCTACAATATAAAAATATTATACTCTTTGTGAAATAGTTCGTACGAATTTTAGATCTTTTTAATACTATTCTTTACCTCAACCGATACTTACTTAAACTAAATACCTGTGTATCTTAACGTTCATTTAACACTCTACTACAGTAAAATTAGTACTCGTATTGTAGACGGAAACGTTTGGTAACTCTAGGTACATATTAATTCACAACGTCTTTAACGTTTCCTAAATATCCTTTACCAATAGTGATTCAAGAAATTTAGTTTTATAGAAAAAGGTCATGAATTTACAATATGAACCATAAATTTCGTCCTTAAATAAAAGATGTTACCTAACATGTGAAAAATTATCATACTTGTTATTTTGAGTATAAATTCAAATTTTCGGGGTTCCAGAGTATATTTTATATTGTTTAAAGAGATTTTCAATAGCTTTTAGAGTCTAGTACTCCATATTGTAATATTATACGAATTTGAAGAATTCATATAATGCGTTGACGATTAGTCAATTAAACCTTTGGTACAATTGATGTATTTTGAACTTCATCAGATTCAGTATCTTTGCTTTGAGCCTTTGAACATGAAACCAAAGGTTCGGTTATTTAAAAGCGAAAAGGAGCCCCCGACCGTTTTTGACCAATTCGTTAATATTAAAGTTAATATTAACATCGATGATCTTTATATTATAGACTCAGGCTACTAGCTATTGAGTCCATAGGTTACATGACTGTACACGTAACGGAATTCGAAGTACTCGGGCCGGATGCAGTCTAGGCGTGGTCCGCGGACGTCACGTTCGAGGGCACGTGACAGACTATATACGAACCGTATACATATGTCCTTTATAAAGGACCTCTAAAAACTTCTCTAGTTTTCTTTAATACCTTAATTATCAATACCATTCAATAGCTATTTGGCATAGCTTTTTAGGTCAGACTAAAACATTTAATTAAAGTTTATATTCATGTCTTGAAAGAGATATTTCTTATAATGGATGAATCGATAGTAAATATTGATAATTTAAAGTTATATTTTGACGTTACTAGAAATAATAGGTTCTCGATGAATATTGAATTCTTTGCTTTTATATATACACCTCCCACCCTTCTGAAAACGACTTCAATCGACATGTCTCGCCTTTAAAATACCGTAGAGTATATTGCGTTTACGTAAAAAAAATATAATAACCTATTAAATTAATTTTTTCCATTGATCCGGTCGTTTTATATCTTTTTACGTCCAATTTAGCCTAGGTTGTTATTAGGATTTAACAACTTGAAACAGAACTAACAACTACTCGAGTTATTCGTTTAACGCTTAAAAGCGGCCAGAAACGACAAGACTAGCAATAACTCGATAAATTTGATTTTACTTAAACAGTAACGCATTGAATGATGGAATTTATACTCAATACAAATAAAATATGTATTAAGGAGGGCCGACACGCGTTTCTTTACGTATAGAGACGTGCCATGTCAGCTGTTAAGTAAGTTATTACAACGTAGTACAAAGACGGGTGGTACAGGAATATATAGAATACAATTGAATTTTTTAATTATATTAAAGCTTCTTTCAGCGAATCTTTCCGTGCGGATGAAGCTTTAGTCAACTTGAAAGGACTATTTATAGACGATAAAAACTTATAAGTATCGTTTACTATTAAATTCGAAACGTTATTAGTTCAAACGGACGGCAAAAATTAGCCTTTGACCGTTAAATACAATTGGCTTCGTTTTTGTATTACTTTTCACATATGGGATGAATTTATTACTGAAAGCGTTAGCCGTATTAATTCCATCGTTATTTCAGGTAAATAATATTAACTTGATCATAATTTGAAATTTTCAAACTGAAAACAACGTTTTGATAAATATTTATCGATATTTGTTGAAGTATTATAACCGGATGAAAACACAATTATAACGAAGGTTTACACCACTTGGATATTTTTATTTAAGGGACATGGTAATTGCAGTCGGCCACCTTCATTCGATAGTTTAATATAAAATTAAAACTAAGGATGCCAGGAGATGTAGATAAAGTCGGAGAAGCATTATTCTAGGCAAGTTATTAGGCGTTACTTATGCTGTGATTCTTTGAATTGCATTCAACGGATTACAAATTTCTTTCGGCTTTTTCTCCGAAGTAGGTGTATACAGTTTAGGTCGATAAAATTAATATAAATTCCTCATTATCGGTAACAGGGGAAGCATTTTTCTTAAATTTAATTTCAATTAAAAGGTATGTAACCTTAATAGCACAGTTATAAGATCGAACAAAAAGGAGTTCAATTTGATTGAAACATATTTAAACAAAAATTCAATTTTTTTCTTTATACTTTTCAATAAGACTTACCTTTTGAATACTTAAGTCTGTTTTGATTTAAAAATCAATATACTGTAAACGAGGTTTCAATATAACGGTTGAAGTTAAAGTATATTCGGGTATTATATTTTTGAATTTTGAAATAATATTAGGGTTATTACGATCGATACGTATCATTCATATGAATAAATTTAGCTTAAATATCAATAAATCGTGGATTCCAATGTTAAAATATATCGTTCCCAAAATGACGCGGAATATAACTTTTAATATATTATAGATAAGATATAAATAAGTAATTTTAAACGTTAGGAGAAAACGTTTAATGATTAATAGTTAGGATGGGTCAGTGATAAATACGATGATATTAAACCCTAGGTTAATGGATAATCAAGGTGTTATAAAGGCTTTTTTATGAAATCAGCTACCAGATTTTAGAAGATGACGTAATATCTTTGGAATTAGTCGTAATCAACTTTTTTTATAAACCTTTATGAGATAACATGGATTTTACAATCGACGGCGCTAACTGTTATAAAAGGGGGAAAAATTGGTTCCGTTTTTCGCCCGAGTCAACGGAGTTTCGCGATCTGTTTGATAAAAAAAAAGGTAACGGGTCATTCCCCATATTGAAGGAAATTCGATTATAATATCTATATTAAACCGAACAAGGACAAATCTTTGTCGAACAAATTATAAAGGCCGTTATAATTAATATTAAAAAATTAATTTGTAAGCTTTGGAATTAGGTTACCCAATAAATAAATAAGGGTTATGTAGATATTACCATATATCTCTATAGTTAGTAAGTGGCTACACTACAGATAGCACATTTGCAGAGTGCACGGTAACGTTCCACTCTATAAGGTGCATTTATAAAGTATGTATGATAGCGTGCCATTGCCTAGAAGTGGCATTGGAAAAGTATACGTTAGAGTGCCACTGCTCAGAAAGGAGATTAGTAAAGCGTATGACAGAGTTTTACTGCTCGGGTGAAAGGTTATAAGCTTTTACCTGTGTCGTGTATTCTCCGGATTCTTTTCTCCCTTTTAATCTATTTATTTATCTTTAATATATATAATTTGTAAAGTTAACCTTTTACTTTTTACGTTTACGTAAATAGGCAAAGACCTTTCCGATATTAATTAGTAGTCGGTTCAGTCGACTATAAACAGCCAAAGAAAGAAGAGATATACTTAAGTTCAATACTTATAGTGAGATATTAAAGCGGTTCCAATTATCCCTACTTTAATATTACAACTCATAACAACCATATAGAAGTTTGTAAATACGCGAGTGCGCCTTTGAAAACCGAAGAGGAAAAAGACTGTAAAATCTGAAGTAACTTTGAAAAGGATAATTTTAGTAGATATTATGAACTCAGTGAGTGCCTTTTTTACTTAAAGCCAAGTTACGATATCCGTTAACTTATTTTGGCGTTTTGTATATACCTAGACACTTTTTGGAAATCGTTTTATCATGTATTAAACTACGTTAACTAATACCAATAAGTTTCGTAACCTTTTGTTGGGACGTATCCGATTTAAATACTATACATAAACCGTTTCTTAACTTCGGAAACGGCTACGACGAAGTATCTAAATCGCTTACAAACTTTAGGCGCGGCTGAGATACGATATTTGAACAGCCTACTAAACATATATCATAAATCGAATACATATACCGTGTCTTACTATATATATATATATTCTTCTAGCTTTTTTACGCATTCACAATACCTCGTTTCCCTTTTTCTTTTTGTATTACATCGCTTATTTGAATTTGTTACAGGCGACGTTTGAATTCATTAGCTACCTAGTTAGTATAACGATTGTGAAACATTAAAATACCAATTTGAAAAGTTTAACTAGTATGTAATGGCGCCTTATTTGTATTTAATTTCAATTTCTCTACCGTTAGTACACGTTAGACGCCTTACTTTAAACGCTTTGTTACGATTTATCTGATTGTATTTTGCATATTATACTCTTTTACATAAACCAAATCTCTTTTAATATTGTATTTCCAATGTATTTAAATCTCATTTACTGCGCGAAATTATATTTTGAACTGTTATAATATTTCCCGAATACGTATAAACTAATATTTTAACCGTTTTGAAACACTTTGTACTTTTACAACTATAGATTCACCAATTACATACTTGTTAAAAGTTAACGAATATATGAATTATTAATTGAAAAATACATTAGTTAGTGAAAACATTTTTCAACACATAGACCTTAGCTTAAAGGATAACGAGATTGAAGCTCTGTTGAATAATTTAAACCCTTTTGCGAAGAATAACTTTATTTTAAATATGATTTTTAATAATTATAACGGAAATATAAAAAAAAGCAACTTATTTGATGATTTCAGGAAAGACTTTACGAATTGGATGCCCGAGATATAGTATATAGCAGACGTTACAATTTTTAAAATACTACGTATATAATTATAGATTGAAGATATCAATACGACTGGTGGCAATAACAACTGTATCGTAAAAGCATTGTCGATAATGGTTCGGTTTATTTCAATGCTAAAATGGACAGATGATAAAGTGATAAATGAGAAATTTGTGAAAGTACATTGGTTGAAAAATTGTTAGAATCGGCATTTCGAAATGATAGATAAGGAACGAAAAAAGACTTTGTAAAGATAGAGAGTAAGATATTTAGTAAGATTGAACATATGCTGTGAAATACAGATGAAACTAGAGGCATTAGTAGAAAAGAGAGAAGGGTTATAAAGATTATCTACTACTCGGCTTGAAGAAAAACCCTTTTTAAAATATACTTTTGAATAGAGAAATAGATAAGATCACTTTCTTAATATAATACATAACTAGCTTATCCGTAATAAGAGTGGTCTAGATAAGGAAAACGATTCGTCTAGAGATGGAATAAACAGAGTTAAATAATAATACGAGCTTTACAGATTAATGTTTACTTATCACGACCCTTATAGTAACCATCTATTATAACGCATTCCAATTAATAGGAGCGACCTGATAAAGTTTACTAACTTCGTTAAATTATATGATAAGGAAGAAAATTATAGTGGCGAGTCGTGCAACGTTTTGGATGATAAAAGTAGTAAGATATTAAATAGGTATAAAAGACTGGATATTAAGTCATTACAATTTCATTTTATTTCATCCGGTATATCATTTGGGTATGATGAAGAGTAATATATTTATTATTTCAAATAAGTAGATACATTTGCGCTGTGTAATAACCACGTAAAGATATATTTCTATACGGAAATAAATTACTAATTTTACGACAAAGATTGGGCTGATATTACTTGGAAATCGATAAGAAACTAACGTAAAAACGTTAATAAAAGCCTATAAGAAGTTGTTACCGCCTTATTAGCAAAGTTCCGAAAGTGCTAGGCGGATTTTGAATCGGAATATTAGGGGATAAACTGTTTATTTGAGTATTTATAAAAACGTGTCGCTGAAACTTAAATTTTAACCTAACGTTATTTAAGTCAGATAAAATTTTGAAGGTTTTTTATACGAGTATTGAAACTTCGGTTAAAACTTTGATACACCCATAAACAAGTTTTGAATTACTATTTGTAACTGAAAGGATTGAAGTCGAAGGCTAAATTCCAATAATAGACTTTATCGAAATCATATATTACGTTTTGGACCAACGAATCAATATGTATCAAAGGTGAAATAAAAGCCCTAAATACGGTTACTGGAACGAGAAAAAAATTAAAAATGAAGTTCTGAAAGCCGATGATAAAGTAGTTATGAACGAGCACAACTTTATGGCTAAGTATAAAATTACTTACGTATATAGGAATAACTATAGAAAAATATACGAAATTTTATAGGTTTTCATAAACGCTATATTATATACGATGAAGCCGGCTATGAACTGACAAATTATTTAGTATACGAGTAAATTCGGATTAAACACTTATTGTAAGCTGATTCTCCACCTATAGATCAAATAGAACTTAATTTTACGGCGTACGTAGCTAACTATAAAGGCGTGAAGAATTAATTGGACGTTTATCTTTACAGATACACCTTAAAAGAGGAAAATTTCGAATACGATAAAACTTACTTGATAGTTTAGGATAAGGAAACCGATTATCGAATTGTTGAAGACTTATATGATGTCTCGGTTATAGATATTGCAAGTCTGGATTAAAAAACAAAGTGTTAAACCTTTATATAGGGTTGTGATTTACGCTTTTTAACATATACGGCAACCGGTTTTGCGGTTTTATGCCATATACCGGCGTAGTTGAAAAATCGACCGTCAAAAAGCGATGATTCGATGCGTTTGGAGCGAAATTTCCGAAATTTCAACTCGACCAAATAGGAGAATACCCAAAAGTTCTGTTCGGCAAAGGCAAAACGTAATTACTAATCACAGTTGTTATAAATATACAATTAGGATCGGTTAAGTTTTGCGTAATAAACTTTAAAAAGTTATTTTCGCTATTGTCAAATAATATAAATATGTTCTGAATTAAGGTTTGAAATACGATTATTAAACTTATTTGCGTTTCGGTTAACTTATCCATACCATTTCGCCTTAAATTTCAATATCTATAGTTTCCCTCCGAAATACGTATAATTAAAGTCGTTTACCTAACAAAATTAGAAATAAGAATATTATACCAACGACTTGGATATTTTGTTGCGGAGCATCTTTAATGGTTGTTCTACATCGTAGGGTAAATTAATATAGGAAAGGAAGCGTTAAAAGCTATCGAAAATTTTAGTTACGAGTGTTGATTGTGTTTATAAGCTCCACAGCTGTTTAAATTCCGTCTTTAAGACGATTTGAACCTTTATTACGAAGTAATTGTGGATATTATATACCTTGACGGGAGGCTAATATTGTACGCCATCGAAGTATTAATAATATTTCAGGTAGCGAAGATTATGAAAAACGCTTTCGTTACGGATTGCTAGGATATTTTGGTAAATTATTAGTTAAACATTGATTTAGTGCCTTCTGATTGAATTACTTACGATATAGGTACGGCTTTTGCCTCGACCAAATGGCATATTAAGGCCAAAATCGCCATCGGTAAGTGTAAATAGATACCGGTAAAAGTATTATAGGGTATTAAAAAATGTAAAAGGTATTATAAACTGTTTAAAGGGTATCGATCCTAA
Source organism: Anisogramma anomala (assembly GCA_038502455.1). Taxonomy (NCBI): domain Eukaryota; kingdom Fungi; phylum Ascomycota; class Sordariomycetes; order Diaporthales; family Gnomoniaceae; genus Anisogramma; species Anisogramma anomala. The sequence goes on along the minus strand of JASMMZ010000004.1, from coordinate 13,740,544 downwards.
GAAATGAATTCTGTAAATGGAGTTTGGCGTTATAAATAATATATCCGGCTAAAATTTACTTATTTTAACACTCATTATTTTCGGTACTTATCCCAAAGTTTACAAAACTTTAGTACCATTGTAAGATAAAATATAAACTGAAAATTCTGTAACAAAAGTTATGGTAATATTACGTTTCCTGTAGTCTGAAAGTAATGTTTCAAGAGCATTAGCTTTGAGAAACGGCCCGCGTGAGATTAGAGTTTTAATTTAAAAACATGAAGTATAAATAAATTAGACTTTAGAGAAGTCATGAGTTTAAGAGGCACTCTGTGTTTGTAAACTTGTTAAATGGTACGAGTTTATTTTGTCAAACGATGGTATAGGAATACAAAAAGGAAAAGGTAGATAAAAGCACCCTGAAACCGTAATCTAACTCGTAATACCGACGAAACCGTTTTTGGGGATAACGAATTTAAGCCGTTACTGTGTCTTATTTAACCCCTAGATACTACTTTTAAACCTCTACCATTATACCATACCAGCTCAATTATAATAATAAAGCCAATAACGCGTCATTGAGGGCGTTCACTTGTCTTGAAAAATAAGAGACGTTTTAAAGTTTTCGTTATAGACTTTTTCATTATTTTTAAAAAGGCAGTAAATGGTAAGTTAAACTTGAAACCTCGCTGTAAAGGAATTATTATCGTTTTATGTGCTCTGTTTAAATAGTTTATATAAATGGAAAATTTTACCTCGATCGAATAAGGAGCTTTTCGTTTTAAAAGGTTTAATCCTACGATTTACGGATTTTATAGGAATTAGTTTACCGGTTTATTATATGAGGCAAAGGATAAAACCTGAAAACTTTATAAAACATCACCTTATAGTTAAGGGTTATAATAACGATGATAAAAAAGATATCATAACTTAATCACCTACTTTGTAACGAGTAAACTATCATTTAATTCTAGTACTTTCTGTTTCCTTTAATACCTTTTACAGCCTTTCTATTAAGTTTTATAATATTATATAGGTTTATATATAATCGGAGAAGCGGTTTAAACAGCCTATTTACACTTATAAGCCTACAGACCACCGAAATCATAATTTGCCTGAAACTATTTTACATATTATGACATTGTTTTATGGACTTATTGAATCTGCTGTATATTGGTATAGTACTATGAAATTATTGTAAAGAGATTTTTGAAATAGGTAACTAAAAATTTAACCCGTGTTCATTGGTTTTAATAGTAAGATTTAAATGCTTGGTATTTATAGGTATGTAGATGGATGACACGTTAACGTTGTATAACGCATCGTTTGTCGCAGTTAAAGAGAGAAGGTTTTTGGAAGCCGGTTTGAAAGTAAAACCTAAAACATACCTGATAGTGGACCATATAATCGACTCTAATGACACGACAATTACTTTTCGAAACGGTACTGTAAACCTTAAGTGGAAGGGTAAATTGGATCAAGTTGCCTTTATTCACCTAAACAACGTAAAAAGAGCTAAAGAATACAGACGTTAGCGTGTATACGGCATTTGAGTCGTATTGGTAACGTAGTTGGAGGCGGCATTGAACCTTTCGGTCGTTACGCAATGTTAAAACAACTTCTGAAACGATGTATAAAAGGTGTTTAATGAACGCCTTAAGGGGTAAATATATAATTTAAAGTATAATTTATAATTTTTATCTTTAAATATACGTATTGCAAAGAATTTCGTTTCTATTCACGAATTTTTCGCTAAAAATACCGATTCTAACTCGTAAATTAAATTTGGTTTTGTTTTCGGATTTACCTTTTACGAAAATATGATTTTTTAAAGTTCGACTAAGTATAAACGGGTTATACAAAGCGTTTCAACCTCAGAAATGTACGGTATAGTTAAAGGTTTCGATTTTGGAATCATTATAGTAATAACGGTCCGGATAATCATTTTAAGCTTTGGTTCAAAACAATTTCCGTTATTGTTTTATATTAAATTTTGTTACTTTTATATATTTCTTATTAAATTCGGTACCCCGAATGAAACGCGCCTCATAATTGATATAATAATCTTGCGCGAATCGTACAAGTATCGTGAAATAGATAAGAAAATTTGGATTAGCGGAAAGTCGAATCAAGTAAATGTAATAACTAAAGGCGCCCTAAATGGAGAGTTAAAGGCGTTAGTTTCAACAAGTACACTCTTTGTTGGTGTTGTTAGGAAGGCTTTGCGACTTAATCTCAGTTAAACGAGTTGTATTGTTTTTATTATTTTATTTCGATTTGAATTAACCATTCCTATTGCTTCTGACATTTTATTACTGTTTCATATTAACGTTTGCATTGCTTTCAATTTATTTTCACTTCTCGTTTTTATTGTTTACGACGCTTTTGATATATTGTCACTTTTCATTTTTCTAGTCAGAACCTAATAAGAATTACTATCACTCTTTACGTTTCATATTCATTATTTGCATTAGGATTTTTTTTGAAAGTAATTGTATTACTGTATAGCGAACTGTATTAGGGCCGGATACGCCGGCCAAGACATAAAAACAGGCAGTTAGTTGTTGCCAAAGGGGCAAGGAGAGGGCGACGCCGCATTTTCGTTATCTTCCTTGTCGGTGTCCTCCCCTTTGTTATTAACGCTACTGTTATTGCCGCTATTAACGCCGATATTAACGCCACCAGAGGAATAACCCATGCCTTAAATATTATGCCCTTCGATAAAAGCGCGGAGGGATTTTTACTTTTTTATGGCAGCACGTAATGATTTCGTCGAATTAGTTTGTGTAACATATACGTGAGTCTCACTTTCAGGCGGAAATAACAGATGTAGTCTCCTTAGACCACCAGTTAACGCCTATTATTAACTATCCTCAGTCTATTTTGATTATTAGCGAAAGTTTTTTTTTTTTTTTTTTGGAACACTTAGAACGGTATATTTGTATAAGTAGGGGATTTGTATTTGCGGTTAGAATTTCGAATTTTTGGTAAATTTATTGTGTAAATAGCGGGCGCGTAGCAGGCTTTCGGCCTACGGCTTTAGGATTATCGGAATAGGGGCGTATACGCTATTAGTTCGTTTATACCGGTAGGAAGGTGCCGACCAACCATTGTTTTGGTAGTAATTAATAATAAAATTACCCGCGGCCGCGGAAAAGATATATGATACGTAAAGAATATTCATTCACAGCCCAGGGTTACGGACTCTAGTATATCTCTTTAGCGATTTACGCGCCAAAGAGGTCTTACGAAGTACTTTAGCGAACGTAATTCGAGGCGGCGGATCAGGTCGGCCGTTTTCGTCTTATTTATAAAAAAAATAATATAGTACGAATTAAAAGAGAAATTAATAATACGGATCGCGTTATAACTTCTTGAAGTTACGTTTTTGGAGGTGAAGGTGGGTAGTTGTTACGATTAAAAAGGTTTTTACCAATAATGAAAAGGTAAAGTTTATAACCTTAAAAGCCTCCCGTTCCTTTTCTTAGGGGTTAGGGGAAGGAGGGGAGGGGGAAAAAAGTGGAGAGGGGGTGGGAGCTTCAGTGGCGGCGAAGGCAAAAGGTGAGCTAAAAAGGAAGGTAGGGATAGACGACATTGAGCTAGAGGGAATAAGGTTAAGAGTAGCGGTAATGGCGGTACAGTATGTAGTAGTAGCAGCCGCCTATTTTCTCTTATATAAAAACGTCAAATGGCGCTTTATACTCCTGTTTTTACGCGGTATCTCTTTATGAAAGAGGTTATTATATAGAGTTGATTAAATGAATTATTTATAGGAGCGGTTTAAATTGATTAATTGGGATAGTGGGTTCAGTTTGTATATGTTGATGAATTAGTTGAGACTTATATTGGTAAAAGAGACGCATCGTTAAAGGGAAAAGGAAAATAATTTTTGCCTCAACCGATAACGATATATCTCTTTAGATTAATCCCAAAACACGTGGCACTATGATTTATCTTACGTAATAATAACCCCATAATACCTTCGTAATGATACTCATATATGAATTAATAACAAACGTTATTGACGATTATATTTCCACTAATTGCCTAAATTTACTAGAGTCTTATCATAATCATCATCGCAGTAAAAACTGTCGATCTAGACTTTTATAATTTATATAATAACCAAACTGTTATTATTAAACTAGGAATACTAATTATGTTATAACCTAATTGTTATTACTAAATAATTGAAATAAAATAATGAAAAACCAAACTGTTACTACTAAATTATGGATACGAGCCGCGTTAGAGAAAAAAAAGATTGTTTGTATGAATATTACCATATATTTTTGTAACTAGTAAGCGGTTACATTGCCAATTAAACCTTTGTATAGTGCATGGTAACTTGCTATTTTGTATGGTTTATTCCTGCAAAGTGCAAGATAACGTGCCACTGCCTAGAAGTAGCATTGACAAAGTGCACGGTCAAGTGCCACTTCTCAGAAGCGAGATTAGCAGATCGCATGACAAAGTGCCACTGCTCGGGTGAGAGGTTATAAGTTCTCACCTGTAGCATACACTCTCTGGATGCCTCTCCTACCTTCTATCTATTTATCTATCTATCTTCAATATACACAATCTTTACAATTACTCTTCTAATCTTCAATTTCAAGTGAATGAGCAGAGACCTAACCAACAGATAATGTACGAACATGTTTTTATCGGCTGCGACGCCGATATTATTAATTCTGAACGAGGGGGAAGGGAAGGTTTACATCGACTATTGGTTGTTAAATAAAATTACCAAATAAAAACTTTCTACTGTACCTTTAATTGAAGAAGCCCTACGTATATTTTCTCAATCGACGTAATTTACAAACCTAAAAGTTTGAATAGATTTTCACCATATTCGGGTTATACCCGAATCAAAGGAATTAACGTCTTTTGGTACTCGTTTTTATTTAGTCAAATGATTAGTTACTTTTTCGGGGTTAGCGGAAGCGTTACCGAAGTTTAATGTCATATTAATTATGTAATTACGAATATTTTGGATAATTTTGTTATGGTTGACCCAAACTATTTTGGCATGGTCTTTTTCTATTAAATAACATTACATAAAAAAGGTTCGCATAATTTTGGGACGCATCCGGGACACCAGGGTGAATCTAAATTTCAAGACATGTAATTACGCGGAAAAAGAAGTAATATATTTAGGTTTTATGGAACTGATTGGTGTAGTTATTCGAATTGACCCTGAAAAAGTTCGAGTCGTACGCGAATAGGAGTTTCTCCATACCAATCGAAAGGTTAGACGTTTTTAAGGATTTACGAATTTGTTTCGAAAATTTATTAGAAAATCCAAATTGATTAATTACTTTATTCGATTTATAAAATATGGAATCTGATTGGTTTGGACGTATCATAAGGAATATTCTTTTCAAATACTAAAGCATATTATTGGTAAGGCTTTAGATGTTGCAACGTTATCGATTCTATTGGTCGAAGTAACATTAGTATTGCAGTAGTCAAATGGTGGATATATTGTTTTAGGTTTGGCAGACCGCTAGCCGGTCTGCATAGTAATTTTCATGGCTAATTGCTCGGCTGGTACCCTAGTATAAAGTGGGGGCATACTGCATTTGACCTATAGTCAAATACATTAGGCCTACAAAAAAAATACAATTAACTTGCAGTCAGTATAGTTTACTTTACTATAAGTAAACTTGACCTACCACACTGAAAATACTACTATTCTAACACTGGCAGCTTTTTAGTTTGTATGCGTACGTGAGTATGGTTAACCACTCTTTTCTTGTAAGCGTTAAACTGTGATATCATTAAATAGCCAGACCCCTGTTAATTTTAATTGAACTTCGTATTGGATTACTCTCATTTTCATTTCAATTGGCCTTAATTGCTGCTAGTTGTTTCATGGTTCTGAGATTCGACTTTATCAACTTTTACAAAAAGTCCTTCCACCATAAACCTATGTAGTCCTTGACTGTAGCCATACCAATTAAAGAAATTGATATTGTTTATCCCCTGGGAGTCTTTTAGTTTTCCAATGTATCTCTAACCGCCATTACGTAATTTAATGTTGCCGGGTAGCCTATTAACGCTACCTTCAATGCGTATAATTGTTTTTTTGTTTTTAATAAAAATTTTAAGGGCCTCATTTGGAGATGCCTTCGTTATAGCATTAGTAGGATTATCTTTGAAATTAATTTACCGGAATTCTTTAATTTCTCTTTTTTCGTATGATTCGCAGAGTGTTATTGCATCGATTATCAGGGGTTTTCCACTGGTGGTTGCGAGTTTTGAAAGGTATTCGAATAGGATTCTCGAGTTGGTATAAATTACCACTAGAATTTGAAAAATATTAAGCTGCTTTATGAGAAAGTTAAGGGATTCCCATAATGTTGTGCCTACATTAAAACCCGTTTATATGCTATAGATTTTTAAAAATAATACGCTTTGTGTAATCTTTTTGCATTTGATAAATCTGTAGTGTATTAGGTGATCGATAATACTAAACTGAGTTTCATGCCTATTTTTATTCATGTGGGTTATAAGAGATTTAATTTGTAAAGATAGGTTGATGTTATTTACAAAAGATCAATCTGTAAAAATTAATTACTTATATATTGACAGGTCGATGAGGATTATATTAATCCCTTGATTTAAGTTCCGTATTTAATACTTACTCCTTTTATTAAGCCGGTTCAAGTCGTTACCCGCTGAACTTTATATTTGTGCTGTGATAACGAGGTCGTAAAAGGCGTTCGGTTGGTATAAGGTAACAATATAGCTGCCATGAGCACGTTATTTTAAGTACTGTTAAGCCTTAGCCACGTTAGTCTTATCAATTGCAGCTAAATCAGTATCCTGTCCCTTTTGAGGAAAGTTAAAGCCGGCGTTAATACTAAATATGCGGATTAATAATCAGTTAAAATCGACTTGATTACCTTTTGCTAAATCCGTAACCGGTTTATAATTTCAGAATTTAAAGTTTTCAATCGCCTATTGTTCCAATGATACAAACCTAGTCATTTTAGAGAAATTGGTCTCGTTAATTTATATACTTATCAAGTCGAAGTTTTTTTTTACGTTAGTAATAAATATGAGTCGTATATTAAAGATTTTATATTTGGCCGTAATTTAAAGTGTGACTGGTGGGTTAGGAATTAATAAAAGTTTACTTTAAATCATTCGTATAAAGGTTTAATATATCTTATTATAGTTTCTCAAAGGTAAATAAGCCGTAATTCCTATAGTAATTTCAATTGTACGATCCACTATAAGTTGGTCGCTAATCATGTATAAGCTTACATTATATCTCGACTATTGAGCGTAAACTTGCCTTGAATTTTAGTTAATAAACTTGTTATAAAAGCTATTACTTAGCGTTGGATGATTTTCTCAATCGTTAGTGATTACGTAAGGATCTAGTCTTTACTTTTATCGCCATATCTTTAAACAATAAGGCATGACTTTTCGTACTGGCGCTCTGTGGTCTTACCTTTAACCTTGTAAATAATCCCTGACTTAAAAATCGTAATCTTTAGGTTTGAAAGGTTAAAGTCGGCTTTCGAAATAAATTATACAATTCTTCGAATTATTAGGCCGTTAATCTCGACCTCATTATTTTCCTTAAATCGTTTACCGGAAGTCTTGATAATACCTTATGCTCGGAACTTTAGTATTAAGTCTTCGTTATCCTTCTATTTCCTGTTTACTCAAGTGGTATTGTAGATGCAACCCGATATATATTTACTCTTCTTAATATTCCTTATTTCTCAGGGTTCTTTCCCATTGGTAGCGTTTCCTCAGCTTTTCGATGACAAATAGAGGAGGTTCGTGTTAACCTGGTTGCTTAATTTCAGGATCTTCATCGTTAGTAGCTCTGATTCAAGGCTTAACCTAGGTATTAGGAAAAGATAGAGGATTATCAGCTGTTTTAATGTTTACTTTAACGTTAGAAAAACTTAAGGGTTTATATAGACCCTGTCATTTGCTCGACTTCTGCCATACGAGGACTTTATTTTACAATGGAAAAGTAAGTATGACGATTGTTGTAATACCGTTCTTAGTATTAAGGGTATCGTTAACCTGGTAGCATACCAATTCCTTCTGTAATTCCTTTGAAGATTTACCATAAGCTATTATTCGCTTTTAGGTACTTGCTAATAACGGATATTTACTTATTAGGCGTGAGTACGCTCCAAAGAACAGTAGCATCAGATCTAAGCCATTAGGGCCCACACTATTATTTAGGCTCTTTAACGCTATTCAAAGGCGTGTTTCCGGATCCGTAAAACTCTAAATTTCTAGTATAAAGATGTTATACAGTCGAAGAAATAAAAAAATACTTTTTTAACATTTTTGATGCTTTAATAGGCCTTTATAGGTACTTATTCACACTAAATACCTATTATTTTAACATATTTTCAAAATTCCGCCACCGTAAATTTAATGCCAGTATCGTAAACGACGACGCTAGGTAGGCCTAAATACGTGTTAATCTATAATATTTTTAACTTTCACCACGTATCATTTGCCGACAAGAATTTTAGAAACTTTGCTCGGTAAAAAAAAGATCAAAGAGTTAACAACATAAATAACGGGCTTCTTATTCAAGTTAAATATATTAATAAAGATCTTGTAGTTAAAGTTCTTATTCCTTAATGCGAAGTTCAATTTTCAAGGTGCTTAATCATACATTTGGCAGTAGTAACAAATCTTTTTCATTGCTTTCAGGGTAAAGTATTCCATATTTTTATACTCTGCAGACTTTAGAACTTTATATAACCTATTAACCGATAGATAGTTAAAGAGACGGTGTAATTGGTATATTTCCGACTCCGTTATGTTAAACGCCATTATTCAAATGCTATAACAATAAAACTATAGGTGCTCTTATCTAAAAGCGAAGGTAAACTTTTAGCCGTTTTTGACCAACTCGTCGGCTTTAACGTTAACGTTGACGCTAAGGGTCTTTATATCTTTTGAGCAAAGGAAAAATGTAGTAGGGGATTTAAAGATGTAGAACGTAATCGATCCGATAATAGTTTCAATTACTGCTATCTTTAGTAACGATAGTTGTTCGCTTAGTTCGAAGCTAACTTTAACCTTGCTCATACCGTAACGAATAATCTTAATAGCTGTAATACTTTCCATCTGCAGTGCCACGTATTACGAATAACCTTTTATAGAGTACCTTATTACCTTTGTATTTGGTATAAAATCTTAAAACGTATAGTTCATGTAATGATTGCGAAGGTTTAAGGTATATAAAGAATGAGGTTTAATCAGGGCAGAGGTAAGGGGTTTTTACCGCCCAGGTAGTATAGAAAAATATAGTTAGCTAGGTATTAAGTAGCGTAAAGAGTAGTATTTTTATATTACTTAATCCGCTTAGAGGTATCGTCGCCATTAATTGACTCATTGCCTTCCAAGCTTATAACTTTATTTAAATTGTCCTATTTCAAACTAACAGGGTACTGGATATAGTATATCACCTTTTTATTGTTTCGTTTGACTGGATGGTGCCGAGTCACCTAATAGCCAAAGTTATCATAAATAAATATCTATTACTATTATTAAAATGATAGTATTTGCGATTGGTAGGTTCGCTTTAGATTTGGTCCTATCGGCATTAACATAGTTATTGCCTTCAGTCCGAAATTAATAGGCCAAACCTTAGTCGTTAAGGGCGTCCGTAACCGTACTTACAATCAACGTAATTAATTATCATAAGGTCTTTTTTATCTATATTAGGAAAGTTGTCAGCTTTAGCGTATATTCTAATCGAGTTTGGTATACGTTCCATTATAGTTACAAGTAAAGAAAGTAATCGGTTAAACAAGCCTTTACAGGTGGTATCTAAAAGTTATACAGCGTAATCAAACTCGTTAACACCTGTAACGACTATTCATACCTATTTTCGAAGTGTAGTTTCGCTAACATGATCTTTTCCCATTGCCTAAAAGCATAGAATTAACTTATTAAGCATTTGATTAAACATATTCATTAGTATTTCCTCTTACTTCTTTTTCGCTATTATTGTAGTTCACTGAATAATAGCTTAGTTAGTATATTATCAAGTAATATAGAAGTCGTATTCGAAGTGATTTTTCATATTATTGTCAACATCGCGATGATTAATTTCTCAGATTAGGAATATCAGGTAATATTCCTTAGCGTAAACTATAAAGATTCTGGGAAATAGTAAGTAAAAACTAGAGAGGAGAATATTTATTTATTTGCAAATACTCAAAAAGAGCGTTATCTTTATATCAAGGAGGTTATAAGGCTTCCTGTCATACTTCTCTACGTAGTTCCAAATGTTAACGAAATTTGTAAGGAGTTTATAATTAATGTTAACCATATTAATAGATCTTAGAGAAAAGTTGCGATAGTTATCCCAGTTTTCATTAGTGTTTCCTAAGAGTTTAAGTTTTGGAGCTGCGGAGGCACGGCGTTAAAGATAATTAATTATCAGTTGTTTAATACGAAAAGTAAAGTTTTATGTTAGAACCTGTAATAGGTTTATGCGTATAGGCAAACCTGTCGTGAAAAGGTTCTAAGAGGCCAGTTGTGAAAAAGTTCTAAGAGGACTTGTCGATTTTAATTAAAGCGTTATAAGATAAAAGAGGCTAAAAGATTTTAAGGAACTAAATGATATTGTTTAATTAACTGTTGTAAAGTGCTAACGTTAATTCCTTTAACGGTATTAGCGGCTGCTACTCTACGTGCTCTTCCATCCCTAAGGGCGTATTCTATGTTGTTACATAAAGGGGCTAAACTACTGAGAAAGTTAACAGGTTCCTTATCGTCAGCGTATAAAGAACCTTGGATTAGCTAAGGGTAAAGGGGAGGTCCCCTAGATCGCGTGTAAGGGAATTGGGGTTTTGTAATCTTCTTTCCTTTTAAACGTGTATCTCAAAAGTATTCATCAAGTCAAGCTAAATCGAGAAGGGCTTTTGCTAGTCTAGTCGAATTTTTCTTTAGTAAGTATATACCTCGGCGTTTAAATTTAGCCTTCAGTTTGAACTTAATAGTCCTTTAGGTTACTTTTTGCATATTAATTATCAAATTGTGCAAAAACTCACGATTCTTGAGAAAAGCGCGATCAAGATTTTCGCCATTATCGTATTTAAACATATAACAGCTGACGAAGTTGGTCAAGTACTTTTTAATTAAGTTTTTATCAACTTCTTATCCCCAAATATCGTAATTATAATGCTTGGCGAAAACTGTTCCAAGGTATTTAATTATTTCTTCTTAAACGGGATCGGTAATAGTCTAAAAGTGAGTACTTACGGTATCTATCTTGATATTCTGGCTTGTTAAAAACGTGTAGGGTGTATAGGGCGAGGAATCTGGTAATTATTAGCGTAGGGGCTTGATGTTTTGGCGTGAAGTCGCGTAACGTGGCTTTTTCGACGTAAGATAACGAACCTTAGTGATTTTTCGCTGAGGACAGCGAACTTAACGACTAAGTTGGCGTAGGGGAAGTGAAAAATATAAAGTAAGGGTAAAGGTTTAGTGTGAATGGTAAGGTCGAAGGTTGTTTATTGTTATTGGTAGATACCGAAGATTAAAAGTTATAGGTCGTAGGACTTAGTTGTTTTTATAATAGTAGCACTCGTAGTAGTATTAACTTCTTCTTTTATCAACTTGCCAAACTTTAAGACTTCTAACAGTTGATCTTAACGTTTTTCAACAAGATCTTTGGTGAAGATTTCTTAGTGTTTTCGATAGCTATACCATAGCTACCTCTAAACTGACGTGAAAACAGGCGTAGCTTAGAAGTATTCTCTAATTACTGCCGTAAAAACCGGCGCAACAGTAGAGACCCTTCGCAAAAAACTTTCCTTTACCCTAACAGCCATTATTAAAGTAGAGCGTAACCAGAAATTAGTCTTTTATTTTATTTAGCTTATCTATGCTTGACCTAATAAGAATTGATCAGTGTTAGTAGGGATTGAGAAGTTGCAACGTTGTCGATTCGATTGGTCGAAGGAATAGTAGTATTGCGTGGTCAAGTGGTGGATGTATTGTTCTAGGTTTAGCAGACTGATAGCCGGTCTGCATAGTAATTTTTATGGCCAATTTCTTGGCCCGTGCCCTAGTATGAAGTGGGGCTATACTGCACTTGACCTATAGTCAAATACAGTAGGCTCGCACAAAACAATACACTTAACTTGCAGTCAGTATAGTCAACTTTACTATAAGTAAAGTTGACTCACTGCACTGTAAATACTACAATTCCAACACATATATTGATTTAACTCATTATTTTAATACATTGAGACCCTGACCGGTTAAAGGTAGTAGAAACCGATTACTTCGTGATAGTTCTAAGAGTGTATATTTATAAAGAGATGAAAACGATATATTTCAACCGGCTACTAATTATTTCGTATAATTTTCGGAGACAAAATGAAATTACACTTTTCACGATAAACACTTTTTCTCCATAATAATTTATTTCAATGCGTGGTAATCGAAATGACATAGTATTGGCACTACATTTACTATTTTAACGAATTATAAGGGATTAACGAATTTTTTCACACCGTTTAAATTCCAAACTTTAGGTTTATTAACCCGAAACCTTTTCGTTTTTCTAATATTGCTTACGTTATCGGCCCGGCACTTTAAGTATTTACACGAATATATTAACCCGTAAATTTTAAAACGAACCTAAGGTTGTAAAACGACGTATATAGGTTTCCCTACTTATTTTTAAAACTATATCGAAGATGATAACGATAAACTCGTATATTATAAATACGTATATAGTGACAGGGTATGCAGAAAAAATGGTGGAGATGGAGGCCTAGTTATTCAATTGAGATAGTATATAGTGAAAAAAAAATCAGAAAATAATGAAGCATCGGCGATTATAGTATCGCCTCGGGTCCGGCTCGCAATAACACCGCCGACTTTGATAACGCCGGAGATTAATTTTATTTTTGGGTCTAGTATTTTAACGGAGTTATAGGATTAGAGTACGCAGAAAAATCCGTGATATATGGTCCGGTTATTAACGGTTACCAAAAATATTAAACGTTTTCTAGCTAAGGTAAGATATTCGATATAAACTAAGAATTATACTATCGGCTCGACAGATATGTTATGCTTACGGAGCCATTTATAATTGCTAAATTTAGAATGATTAACAACGATAATTTCATATAAAATTCACGATTCGCTTATTATAGGACATTTAGGCAAAATATAATATTACGTATCTTTTAATATGATTACTATTAGGAGAAGATAATCGTTAGTAATTAACGTTTATATTAACTTAATATATAATATAACGGTTCAAAACTTTGTCATACTTTATGATTAATCCTCTCTTAACCCATTCTTATCCAAGATCGTTATTAGTCCTACATATTAATAGAATTTATAATAAAACTACCTGCTACCGACGGCGGCCCGCTATATGATTTAATTTTTACAAATAGACATCCCAAATTTGCTGAATTAAAGGTAGTATTCTTTATGGTTATTAAGTTATGTAAGGAGAATTTTCAGGATATAAGGTGTTTATTTTATAGATATTTCGAATTTATCATTAACGATTACGACTCGGATTTGGTATGTGTTTTTCCAACAACCTTATACGTTTTCATAGGAGTTAAGCAAATTATATCGACGGTAAATTACCTTTAAACAACCGACGGTAGCCAACAAGTAAATGAAAAAGTACAAAGTTATTTGCGGTTTATCGTTGCTTTTTTGTTGTTCAATTAGGTATTGTAGCTTTTAATTCATCAATTTATAGTAAATGACCAGAAGTTAACGGTTACCGGGTTTAATGCAAATAGATTAGTTAAGAAACACGAAATATCCCTTATTTTGAAGGTGGACAGGAATGCGAAATCGATCATTAATCCTGTAAAACAAGGTTTTACGTTTTTGAAATAATTATATGAAGGTAAGAAATTGATTTAAGTGATGATAACATCTATTTTATAATAATAAAATAAAAGTTATAAATCGTCGGCGATATTTGGCAAAGTAATATAAAGTACGCGATTAGGTTTAAATTAGCTTAGGTAATATTAAAACCAATCGTTAAAATTAAAAACTCGACTAACTTTCTAATTAATACCGTGTAATAAACGTCTCGAATCCGTTAAATATCGTTTTGGATATACTGAAAAAATACCTTGTATTTTATGTGTATTTGGCTAAACATATAGTTACGAACCCCCTTTCTTCGCAGGTCTTATCCGATATTCGCCTGAACCCGGTTTTAATCGCAAAATATAAAGGGAATAATATATGAAAAATTTAAAGTTTGAGATATTTTAGCTACGATAAGGGTATGAGGTAAAATTCGTTCAATATTAATAAAGTAAAAAACATATAATAAACCGAAATAAAAGTTATAGAAAATTATACCTATATTACGATTTTATATATTACGATTTTACATAAATTTGAATTAAAAAAAGGGAATGTACGGTTTGATAAGGCTCAACGTTTTGATACCGACGTTGGGTATCCTTCATAAAGCTTATATCGGATTAGTTACCTTTAATTTAAAATTAATATATTAGTAATAAAGAGGGGAAAATCATTATTAATATGTTATATCATGATACATAAGGCCGGTTATGTATTACCCGTTTTTTTCGGATATTAATCCAATTGTGAAAAAGATTTTATTAAAAACTTAATAAACTTTACTTACAGGATATTATTATTATATTTCAGCTTTTTGAAATAGGAGCGCTAGCGGTGTTAAGACCCCTTCTATATCTGGCCCCGGATATTGGAAAATGCCGACAGGGGAACATAGTACAAGGCGGGACGGGCGTTAGAAGACGTTAATGGGGTCGGATGACATAAAGCGGGATAGAAATTGAGTGATATCGATAAGAGCGAATAGCGTAGGGCGGAGCGGGGCGAACGGTTATTTAGATGTGATACAAAGAATCGTAATATATTAGTTTATGCCTAAAATACGCGTTTAATGTAGACGCGATTATTCCTACATTCCTGGTTAATTCGACTAGCCCGCTTTTATATAAGGTTAACAAATAGGATGACGTTAAAAAAGAATAAGCTTTTACGGTTGGGTTTAAAATATCGTTCTCCGTATTCTATAAATTGAATTAAATTTCAAGTATGAAGAGTATGAATTACGTCGTAATGTTATTTCAACCGTTTAAAATAAAATTATAAACGGGTTTACAACGGGTATTAGCGCAGATCGGAGCGAAAATATTACGGGTTAAGGTATGGTTAGTGTTCAGCGTACAGTTACAGATGGCAAAAAATAAGGACAAGTGTTGAAATAGTAGTATTTTCAGTGCAGTAGATTAACTTTCCTTACAGTAGAGTTGACTATACTTACCGCAAAGTTTGGTGTATTGTTTTGTACGGGCTTACTGTATTGGTTACAAAGTAAGTACAGTATGAGCCCACTTCACAACAGGGAATATAGCCTAAGAAATTAACTATACAAATTACTGTGCAGACCGGCTAGCGGTTTGTCAAACCTAGAAACATATATTCACCACTTGACAACGTAATACTACTGCTATTTCGGTTAATCGAATCGACAACATTGCAACGTCTAAAGCCCTACTAATACTGATTAGTGCTTATTAGGTTAAAAACAAATAAGCTAAGTAAAAGAAAAAGCTACTTTATGGTAATGCTCTATTTTAACAACAGCGGTTAGAGTAAAGGAAAAATTCTTGCGGAGAGCCTTTACTGTTGCGTCGGCTATCACGGCAACTGAAAGGTATCGACAGTATCGCTATTGAAAATACCAAGAAATATTTACAAATATTTTTTAAAGACGTTATAATGAACTAAAAGAAGTCTTGAAGTTCAGAAAGTTGACAAACGTCCAAGTTAATACTACTATGAGTATGACTACTATAATAAAAACGAATAATTCCTATAGCTAAAATTATAAACAACTTTCACTCTTTATTAATAATAAACAACCTTCGATTTTACATTGTATTTCAAACCTATGCCTTTGCTTTACTTTTTTCACTTTCCCTACGTCAATCTAATCATCAAGTTTGCTGATTTAAGCGAAAACACCAAAAATCCCCAAGTTGTGTTAAAAATGCCACGCTGCGCGACCCACATCAAAACCTAACGTCAAGTCACTAAGTTCCTACACGACTTTGCGCCAAAACACTAAGCTCTTACGCTTTAAAATTACTAAGTCCCTTGACATACACGTCTTATACAAACTAAAACATCAAAATGGCTAAATTTAAAGTTTATTTTAAAGCTTTTACCGATCCTACCAGTAAAAAACCAATTAAGGCCCTTGGATACCTCTTCGCCAATCAATACAACTACAATCATTGGGGATACAAAGTTAATAAAAACTAAATCGAAAATTATTTGACTAACTTCGTAGGCTATTACTACCTGAAAAATGACGTCGGTGAAGACCTTGACCGCATTTTCTACAAGTATTGTAAGTTTTCTGATAACTAAATAAGGAATATAAAAAAGATAACCTAAAAAACCGTTAATTTAAAACTAAAGGTTGAATTTAAGTGTCGAGGGATATACGTACCAAAGGAAATCTCGATAAAACCGGTAAAAACCCTTTTTAAGCTGGCTTAGCTTGAGGAATGCCTTTAAGACCCACGCCCCAAGTAAATGGGTGTTAAAAAAACTTAACGTCCCTATACACGATCCACAGAACCTCCCTTTTACCTTTAGCTAAGTTAAGCCTTCTTATATGCAGACGATAAGGAACCTATTAACCTGTTCAACAGCCTAACAATTTTATGCAGAAGTGCGGAGTAAGCTTTTGACAGCAGTAGGATACGTAAAGTAATATCTGTTAATGCAGCTAGAGAAATTGACGTTCGCGTTTTACACTAATTAATTAAGCAAGATTATTAATCCCCTCAAAAACTTTAGGTCCTTTTTATCCCTCAACACTTTGATCAAAATCGCCAAGCCCCCTAAGAGCCCTTTTACGACAGGTTTTCCTACATGCGAAAGCCTATTATAAGTCTTACTATAAGATTTTACCTCCCGGGCTTTACGACTAGTAATTACCCTTAACACTGTATTTCAGAGACTTTAAGGCTTAAATTTCCAAAAAAATAAAAAAAATAAAGACTAGAATAATTATGGTGACCTACCTTTCAATTATATTAACATAGTTAATTTTAATTACAAGTTCCCTACGAATTTCACCAAAATATAAAATAACGTAGAAAGGTATCATGAAAAGCCTGATAAACTCTTCAATACGAAGATAATACCATTTTTAAATATTTGCAAATGAATGGACGTTCTTCCTTTTGGTTTTTACTTACAATTCCCCAGAATCTTTATAGGTTACGCTAAGGATTACTATCTGACTTTCCTAACCAAAGTAATGACCTTTTATGAAGTTTACGATAATATAAAAAACCACTTCGAATACAACGTCCACTTTATCGTATACTATAAAAACTGGGCTACCACGAGGTAGACCGCGATAATAACGAAAAAAAAAGAAGGAAATACCAATGGATATGCTAAACCAAATACTTAACAAGCTCATATTATATTAACAAGTAATAGAAAAAGCAAATGTTAGCAAAGCTATACTTTGCGAATAAATACGGGTAATAGTTACGGGTATTAGCATGTTTAAATAATTCTTATAACACCCAGATGCCATTTGCAAAGACTTTTTTAACCAGTTACGTTTCTCGCTTACAACTGTAATAACGCGTACACCAAACTCGTTCGGTATGTATCCCTAAGTCGGCAACTTCTCTGATGTGAAGGTAAAAAACCATACGATGGTCAATTATATTGACCGAAAGTACGGTTATAGGCGCTTTAACTCCTAACGTTCCTAGAATAGAGACAATAGCCACGTTAGCGCTAATAAAACCAAGATTCAGGCGTTTTTTCTAATCGTAAAAACTATATTCGTAATAGTGGTAAGAGATATTGAATTTGTGGTAAGTTTAGATATTGGTTAACTCGTCACACTTCCGCAGAAAATAATAACAAAAAGGTAGTTTATTACATCAAGTACCCTATTACTCATTAACAGGACTACTTAAAGAAAATCGTAGACTTCAAAGGCGATAAGCTAATTAACAGCGATGATACCCTTAAGTAAATCAAATGATATAAAGATACTGTTTCTAACGCGGCCTAGTAATAGGCCAACCACGCTTTTTTATATCGTTTAAGTGGTTAAGTCCTTTACCTTTGCCCTAACCAAGCCCCTAACCCCTTATATGCTTTTAATTTTAGCGATCCTTACACGGATTATACGTTTTAAGGTACTATATTCAATACAAAGACAGTCAGGAGATGAACGGGAGGCTATTCGTAGTAGGTAGTATTGACGAGGGAATGTATTACAGTTACTAAGATCAATCGTTACGATGTTGACAATACTAAAGTTAGCTTTAGACTAAGAGAGTAACTATTGTTATTAGAAATAACGAGTGTTTAAATTATTATAAAGTCGATTATGTTTCATATCTTAAAATCTCCTATAAATTTTATTATTTGTTCAGAGGACATAAAGACCTTTAACGTTAACGTTAACATTAACGTCGACGACCTAATTAAAAACAATCAAAGGTTTCCCTTACTTTTTAATAGAGTCACTTTTAATTTTATCTTTAAAGTTTGAAAGAAATAGTATTAAACCTGAAATAGTAGTAGATAAGTTAATTACACCGGCGTCTCAATACCCAGCCGTTAATAGGCTATATGAAGTTCTAAAGTCCGCAGGACATAAAACTGTGGAATAATTTTCCTTAAAAGCCATTGAAAAGCTATGCTACCATTACACAATATATGTCAAAAGCTACTGAAGATTTCAATTAATATTAAAAACGATAAGGAATTTCATTATGAAGGTTTTATCAATATATTTTACTTGAATAAATAGCCTAATTTTAACATCTTTAGTTCTGTAACCTCCTTTAACGGAGTGAAGTTTCCATAATACTTCTCGACAAAAGATGCGTGGGAAAATTGAAGGATATTATAAATTAACACGTATTTAGGCCCACCTAACATCGTCTTTTACTATGCTAGTCTCAACTTTACAATGGCGAAGTCTTAGGAAGATGCTGAAAAATAGGTATTTAGTGTAAATAGGTACCTGTTAAGGTCCATTAGAGTATTAGAAAGGTTAAAAATGCATACGATTTACCTCGCCGAACGTATAATATTCTTACGCTTTAGATTGGAAATTTATGGATACGAAAAAAAGCCTTCAAATGGCGGTAAATGGCTTAAATAATACTGTGAGAGCTAATGGCTTAGTACTAACTCTATTGGTCTTTAAAGTATCTTCGCGTCTAACGAGTGAATCTCCTATATTAGCAAGTACCTAAAAGCGAGTTGTAACCTACAGTAAACCATTAAAGGAATTGCGGTGGGAATTGGCATGACGATAGCTTAACGATGCCTTTAATATCAGGAACGGCCTTATAACAATCGACATACTTTCTTTGTTATTGTAAAGTAAAGTTCTTGTATAGTGGGATCAGAGTAAATAGAAGGGCTTATATTGGCCCTTATGTATAGCTAACTTGATATCAATTGTTAAAACTATTAATAATCTTGTATTATTTCGTATTACCGAGGTTAAGATTCACATTAGGGCTACTAATGATGAATATCTTTAAGTTAAGTGATTGAGTACATACGAACTTCCTCTACCTATTATCGACAAGCCGACAAAACTTCGTTAGCGCGGACGACACCTAAAGAAAAGGAACGTTAAAAAGGAGAAATATATATCTGGTTATATTTATAGTACTATTTAAGTGAGTAAAAAAGAAAGGGATAACGAAAACTTGGTATAAAAGCTTCAAATATAATGTATTATTAAAACTTTCAGAAAAACTTTTCAAAAAAGCGACAAGGTCGAGATTAACAACTCAATAACTCTAGAAGTTATATAATTCGTGTTAAAATCTGACTTTAACTTTTAAAATCCAAATGTTATGATCTTTCAGTCGAGGTTTATCTATGAGATTAAAGGTAAGATGATGGAGCGGCCGTACAAAAAATCTTGTCTAATTGGTTAAGGATACGGTGATAAAGGTAAATATTGAATCCTTACTTAATAGGTAATTATTTGAAAGATGATCTAACATTTAATGGTCGCCTTAATAATAAGTTTGTCAGCTAAGATTGTGGGCAAGTTCAAGTTCAATAGTTGAAATATAACGTAAATTTACACGTAGTTAATAACGAATTTATAACGAATAATATCATTAAATTAACTATAGGAATTGCATACAATGTACGTTTTAGGGATGGTAATACAATATATGAAGCTACTATAAGAATTGGCTAAAGTAGGCGTTTATTGGTTTTTAACTTACCAATTGAACTTTAAATTACGATTAGGTATAAAGTTTGTAACGTACGATCTGTATTTGTTGATAATATAAGAAAACTATATTAGCTTGATGGTTATATAAATGAATGATACCTTTTTTTTTAAATCGTCTGGATTAGTAATATTGAAAAAGCTGGTAAATAAAGACTTTACGTTGTATAAGTGTAAGCCGGTTACAATGTTGGTAAAGGGTAGCTAACCTAAATTTAATAAATCTTTAATCTTTATACTTAGTATTAATGTCAGCTTTAACTTTCGCTAAAAGGATTAAGGTTTTAATTTGGCTATAATAGATATAATTAACGTGGTTAAGGTCTAACGTTACCTAGAATAACGTGCCCGTAGCAGCTATATTGCTACCTTATATTAAACAGAGGCCTTTTACGAAATTTGTATCGTAATACGAAAACAAACCCTAATAGATGACGATTTTAATCGGTTAAATAAATGAATTGAGTGGCAAACATGGAATCTGGACTGAGAAATTAATATGGCTCTAATTAACTTGTCGAAAGCTAAGTCAATAGTCTTTATAGATAGTTTTTTTGTAAATTCAACCAATATGTTTTTACAAATCGGACTTTTGATTACCTTGGTTAAGAAAGATAAGCGGGAGGACCAATTGAGTATTATCGGCAGCCTAACTTACTAAACCTTTTTCAAATATAAAAGGATTATCCGAAAGGTATTAGCTTTAGAGGTTTATAATATAATAGCAGGCTTTAATGTAGATAGAGTATTATAGGAAACCCTTAATGTTATTACCAGGAAGCTTAAAATTCATCCTATCCCGATGGTAATTTATACCGACTCGGGGATCCCATTCGAAAGCGTTTTGAAGCTAGGAATCACTAGCGAAAACGCCTAATAATCGATGTAACGGTACTCTGCGAAGCCTACGAAAGGAAAAAAATTGAAAAATTTCGGTGGATTGGTAGTAAAAATAATATTGCTGATACTATAATAAAGGTATCGCCGAATTAGGCTTTTAAGAGGTTTGTAAATAGTATAAGCTGACTATACATATCGAGGGCTAAGTTGATAAGCCGCTCGACAAGGTCAAATCACGTAATGATAGCGGCTAGAGATATTTTGGCAAATTGAAAGACTGCCAGGGGATCAACAATAGCGATATTTGTAATTGACACGGCTAAAGTGGAGGCTAGTATAGGCTTCTTAGGTAAGAACTGTTTGTGAGAGTCGATAAAGTTGGACCTTGGAGTCGTAGAGTAATTAACGGTAATTAGGGTTAATTTAAGTATAAATGGGTGCATTTCGTTACAGGGGTTAATTAGAATTGATAGGAGTATAACTAGATGAAGAGGTCGCGGTTTAACGCTTACCGAAAAAGATTGGTGAACAATACTGGCATGCGTACACAAAATAAAAAGCTACTAGTATTGGAATAGTAGTATTATCAGTATAGTATGTCAAATTTACTTACAGTAAAGTTGACTATATTGACTGCAAAGTTTAGTGTATTATTTTGTGCAAGCCTACTGTATTAGCTGCAAAACAATTACATCATGCGCCCACTTTACATTATAGTACGGACCAAGTAATTGGCCATACAAATTACTGTACAGACCGGCTAGCGGTCTACACAACCTAGAACAATACATCCACCACTTGACCACGTAATACTACTGTTACTTCGACCAATCAAATTGACAACGTTGCAAAGTTTAAAGCCCTACCTACAGCAAGAGCGTTTTAGGCAACAACGTAATAGGGAGGAAAACGGGGTGGAGGCGTATAAATTAGAATGTTGTAATTGATACAGCCGTGATCGTTGGAACGTTTAATACTAGGGAGATAACGTCAAGGCTAGCGAATGGGGTAACTAATTTAAAAGAAATCGAAGCGAAAACGTTTTATTATCTGGGAGGTTATTATGACGTTTTAGGGTAATAAAGAATATATAAACTTTATCTTAGAAAGCTATGATAAGCTGTTGAAGAAAAAAGCGTAAGGTGGAAAACACTGCTAGCAAATACGTTTTTTGAACATATGATAAAAGAGTTTATATGCGTTTGAGTTTCTTATAAAATCAATTTTTACATTTACCTCATTATACACTTTACGGAAAATAAGGTAATTTTGAAAGCAGTAAATACAAATACAAATTAAACCACCCTTAAACTTAACAGATTAATAATATAAAATATATAGGTATTTTTGACCTATATAGGAGGATATCCAACTTTATCATCTCTATTACCAAATACAAACACGTTTTGTATAACACGGGGGGATTACACAATATAATGAACGGTAAGGGCGTTAAGGTAAGGATAAATGATATACCTTACAGGATGGTTAATAATTACTATTTAAAACGTTGACAGTAACGTAATTTATAGCAGGACTATTAAAATCATCGGTAATGTTAAAGGGAGGAGACGATTAGCGAGGAAAAGATAATTGACAAAATAAGGTTAAAATAAAAATTGAAAAGAATAATTATAATTTAAATGAATATAAAATAACTTAACAGAAAATGTGTAAAAAAGGCGGATAAAAGAAGGACGAAGTGAAATGAAAAGGGGATTGTAAGTTAAAGTATAGGTCGTTTTATATTTATAGGCGACCCTACATCAATAAGTATGTAACTAGTTTATAACGGTATACGGCGCGATTATAACAAAATGATAAAGTTACACGGCACACGTCCAGTTTATGCCTGGTTCGTGTGTTGTATGGATACGGTTCGTGCTTATTTTTTAATCGGTAGGATAATATAGTACCCTCGAATTATAACACGTATTTATTACGTTTACAGATACTTGATCAAAAATTAGTTATGGTTAACAAACAAGTTCACAATTTAGTATTTTTTGCGACTCCTCTCTTCATAATAAACAAAAAACGTGCTATTGAGGATTATAAATTCTGATATTATAAGCCTATAGAAACATTCCATTCAATAAGTAATTAAACTTTAACAAATTGTTGATCCATTTGTATAAT
>JASMMZ010000004.1:13676540-13717105 GCA_038502455.1 Anisogramma anomala | reverse complement strand
TAATAATAATAATAATAATAATAATAATAATAATAATAATAATAATAATAATAATAATAATAATAATAATAATAATAATAATAATAATAATAATACTTACTATCATAATTTTTGTAAAAAGTGATAAGGAACTAATCTAGCTAATATCAACCAAGGTAAAGTTATAAAAATCTAGAGATATTTCACATCAGTCGCTCATTATAACTAAATAGCAAATATTACACAACCTAACATATATTACGATTTATGAATTACGGCATGAACTTTAAATCCAACTCTTTTAAAATTGATTTTGGTTGTAAATAAAAACCGTAGGAAGTAGCAATTCAAATTTTTTATTCTACGAGTCAATAGAATCTCTATAAATATATCAATCGCCAAACTGATTATTTTCATAAACAAATTATTCTCTTACAATGCTTAAATATTCCAATAGGTTAAACTTCTCCTAATAATCATAAGAAAGGATAAATCACAAATAAATACAATTATTTATCACCGAAAGAATTACCCATTAGTCGTTTCTTGAATATAGAAAGGTCATGAAAACGTATAGACTTCGAAATTTTACGAAATAACCACAGCATTTAATATAAGAATCCAATATGGTTACCAATAAATTAACAAAACCTGTTCAAATAGTAGTAATTACAGCGCAGTAAGTCAACTTAACTGATAGTAAAGTTGACTATACTGACTGAAAGTTGAGTGCATTGTTTTATGTGTGCCTACTGTATTAGCTATAAGTCAAGTACAGTATGCACCTACTTCACACTAAGATACGAGCCAAGCGATTGGCCCCACAAATTACTACGCAAACCAACTAGCGGTCTACCAAACATAAAACAATATATCTACCACCTTACTACTACAATACTACTGTTACTTTGACCAATCGAATCGATAACGTTGCAACGTCTAAAGGCCTATTTATAAGCAAGGCTTACCAACAATACCATCAATTCAAATTGTTATCTAGACCTATTTTTAAGAGATATTCAAATAAATGTCAAAATTCGTGACGACTAATAAAAAAGTTGAATAATTGATATAATAACACTACTTACAAACTATGAAAACAATTAAATTAAGGAAATGAAGTAGATGAACTACAGTTATAACCAAACTCATACGATAACCCATGTTTTACCTTAGTAAGACTTCAACAGATTTAAAAATAACAATAATTTGTTTGTCAGGATTCAGATTTATATAACCAGGTTGTTTGAAAAGGTAAAACGATGTGATAGAAATTAAAATATTATTTCATAAGATCCTACCAAAATTGAAAATTAATAAATCAGTAGTAACGCATACGAGAATGAATGGCAACGTGGTTGAAAGAATTAAATGAAGTACTAAAATTAATAATGAATGGAATCGTTATAGAAATGTGATAAAAAGAACAGTGGAAACGATTATCGTTATCCAATGTTTACACTAAAAATTTCAATGGCACTACAAAATCAAAAGTCACTACTATTGAAACATCATTCATTTGCAGTAGCTACAGGTCGATGACCATGTATCTAATCTATCATATAGTACGAGCTGGATTTCGACTCATACAAATTAGGGTACAAACTAGTAAGTGACTTACTTAACTTTAAACTTTACATCAATAATCTTACTAATGTAATAAATATCAATGTTAACATCCATCGCCATTCGAATCGAAATACTTTGCAATAATTAAAAACCAATAAACACAAAAACTATGAAGTTTTCATACTTGTAAGTATAGTGTAATTGTAAGTATAGAAAGATTTTCTTTTTATAGATAGATTTAGCTTTTCAATCATATGATCAACATTTTATCAACGTTTATATTTTATGGAAAAAGTGTTATACGTATATGAAAACTTAGTTTAGTTATATTCCAGGTTTTGGAATAATTTTTAAAAAATGATTTTAATTGTATATTTTCAATTTGTAATTTTGACGCGATATACTAATGTTTAATAATATTAACTTTAATTACAAATTATTTTCAAGGTTTCCAAATTCATCGTTTAATTTTATAGTTTCTAAACTGTTGGCGTTGAATTTAGTGTTCAATGAATATTTTTTATATATCCTACGCAAAGGATATGAGTAATTCTTTGAGGAATAAGATCTGATATATTCCTTCAATTAAAGACGATACGATCTCAATTTGGCAATAACATCTTTCAATAAGTAACTTTGTTATTTCATCCCATTCATCTTCTTCATTTCTGCGTTCTCATATAGAAACCAAAGAAATATTGTATTAAAATTGTATTTTAAAATAGTTTGATATGCCAACATTGAAACTTATTATATCGACATCTTTGTGAGATAGGTTACATATGTAACCTTATCAATACATATTTTCATTTTTGTCTCTGAAGCATATTGTTATATAAGGAGCTGATAGTTCGTTTTTGTAGCCGTTCTTATAATTAGTAGCCTAATAATCATATATAAATACTTTGGTTGATAAATCTAGAATCGTTTGTAGGGCTTCAAAAGCAATAACAATTGTTCATATCTTACCTTTGCTTTCCGTGGTTAGAAACTTGATAAAGAATACACTGAACATGATTCGGTAGAATAAGTAACAAATGATAGAATTTTTGATAATTTATTCATCATGCTTCAAAATTCGACTAACTTTTAAAGGATCGAAAATCAGAAGTTCTTTTTTTTTAAGAAAAGAAATCAATTTACATGTAGATGAGTACGTTTCTTTATCAACCTAATTAAACAATTATAATATTCTAGAAGATTCTTCATAAACGGCTCGAAAACTTTGTCCATATATCAGGTCATGAATAAGAATTGACAGCCTTATATAGTTTAGCCAATATCTAGGGTGTGACAAACAGTTTATTGGTTCCTAACTAATTTATTGTGCAAAAATGTTGGTCCATGCCTATTTTATGAATTTAAACTTGATTATTAGGAAACATTCAACACATGATAGGGACAATTGTATCAGCGAACATATAATTGACAATATTTTCAATGGGAGGATCCTTATATTGAATACGGTAACTTGAATAACCGCTTGGTTTATAAGTTCTCAAACATGAAATTCAAGCCATTTATATTAATATATTTCATATGAATATTGTAAAGCTCAACTATTTTTTCAAACAAAAATATTAATGAAACTGGACTTTTTGAAGGTGAACCGGACTTAATATATTCCTAGTAAAATACTCGAAAATTGTTTGAATAACTCAGTATGGGTAACTTCAAATCTATAATATTAGATTTGTAAGTTTAGAGACGCAATATGAATAATAAGTGAGTACAGTATGAGTTATAACAAGACTAATTTTTTAAGAGCTACAATTAATTTGTATATAAGCAAAGCTATTTTTAAAGAAAAACCTTTGTACTAATTTACAGGACGAAAACTTTGAATAATTAATAATATGAGTATGTCGCTTGATTAAATATCATACTGTTTATAATCTTTGATTCATTATTACTGTTTGTAATACTTCGTATATAAATATTTTTATAAATTGAATATTTCCTTGTTTTCTTCAGCGCTATATTTATCATTGATTTTTATAGTTGAATATACTAAATAGTTGATATTCATTTAGTAAATCAATACCTACCGTGTTTCAAAAAAATAGGAAAAAATGAAAGTGGTTATTTGCTGCAACCATTATCGGTTTTAAACCTCTTTATAATTCTCTATATTTGAATAGAAGAGCTACCGATATGTAATGATCACACTAAATACCCGTGAGTATGTAGAAGGTGTTCAGAGGGTTTATGTTAGTAGTAAGGTAGCAGAGGTAACAAAAGGCGCAATATCAAGACTGTATTCGTGCGAGTGATGATCAGAAGCCGTGAGGCTATTCAGGGTAGACTGAATACTTAGATTGACAACTGAAGAGCTATGAAGGAAATACTATCTATCTTGGTAATGAAAGTGTCCTTATATATCCGCGCCTTCATACGTCTTCAGTGTAGGCTCGAYTGGCTCGAYRYCGAGTCCATCGAGTCTCACACCATGCTGACCCTAACCCTTGTGTACGGTGTGTCTGTTGTGGATCCCTGGTGCCTGCCGAGAGGCTGTGTCCAACCGATTTCCTTTGTTATCTACTGCGGGGCCGCCGCTGGTGCGCCCTGCAGATGTTGGGTCATAACACGATAATATTTAAATGATAGGTGTCAACGTTAATAATATCCAAATATCCAATTATAAATATAAATACCTTAATACATTATAGTAAAAGAAGTCAAGTATACCTATTAAAACTTATAATAATAACGATTACAACAAACAATGTTGAGTTAACCTCCGATTTCATTTTTGAAAGAATAATATTCGTAACAATTCTGAATAAACTATGCTTTTAAAACAATTAGTAATGACTTTATCGTAATTATGTTAAGTATGATAATATTGAGTACATTAACGTATGTAGATTATACAAATATCCCTATTTAAACTTGAACTACTTCATTTTTTTCCAACGATAAATATTTTACTACCATCATTCGTACGTATCTCTTACTCCAATATAAATTATTCTGATCAATCTTCTTTACTCATTTAAACTTTTACATATTTTTATTCAATCTTAATTAACCATTACAGATTTCTATTATCTATCCTTACTAGACCAGGGAAAATGTATTATACCTCTATAATCAAAGTGATCTACCTCATTACGGGCATCTAGTCACTCAAAACTGAATTATTAACGAGTATTGAAATACCAGTTTCATTGATGATAAAACGATTAACTACGATCGCGACCATGCTCCCTTCAAGTATAGCTCTCATAATATTCACTAACGGTTAAAATCGCGTTTGACTCTCTAAAAGTAAAAAATATACACTGTGGTAACTATAAATAAAATAGAGGTTATTGTATTATAGAGATTCTTAAAATTTTCTATTTAAGTTTAATATGCAGAACTATTTCAGATTATTATTAAAAATATTAAGGTTTAATACGTTAGCCCATTCGAGCTGAATATTTCATATTATGCAAAAATTGTTTCAAAGAGTAAGAAAAACAAATAGGGTATCGTGATATGAAATCGATGCGCTATACCATATAAATGTTCATGGCGCTAATATGTATAGTTCTATATATAAGTTGATTAGTGGTTTTTATACATATTTATTAGGCGCTGTAATACGGGCAAACATGGTGTTACCATATAGATTTACATGACATAACTATGTAAACTTATACAATGTGGTTATTCGGATTGACACGGCGTTACCATCCGGATTTACATAGTTTATGCTAGTTAACACGATATGATTATAGGAATTTACATAGTGTTGCCATAAAGATAAGTATAGCATTATCATATAATTGACACAGCGTTATTATACCAACTTGTACAGGTTATAGGGGTAGAGACAGCGTTACTATACAGATTTGTACGGCGTTTCTATGAAACATTGTACGGCGCTATTATACAGCCTGACACAATGTCGCTATATAAGCTTTGACGGTTGAATTATTTGAGTTTCATACGAATGGTTATTTAAACTCAATGTGCATGGTAATTTGAATTTAATACGTAGTAGGATTTTTGTAAATGAATATTCCAACAAAGTCTTTAATAGAATCATAGAAAAGGTAAAATAGAAGTTGTATGCATGTAAGTGAAATAAAGAGTAAGAAAATTTGATTTGGGTAGTATAGCGAGTAACTTGTATTTAAGGTACATACAAGTACTAAATATTATTAACATATACAATAGCTATTTCCATCTGTACCAAAAAAACCGTTCTTCTTTTAATGAGATTAAAAATCTGATTTACGTTAAATCTATTAATTGATCTAGTATTAACAATTGTTTTACAATTTAGGCATACTGTGAACTTTACCTACAATTCATTGGTTAGCTTTTATTTTATTAAAGTTTTCGACTCGAATGTCAGGTTCAAGTAACTGGTATTGAATTAAAAGTAATATGTGGTTCTAAATTTGGAAAACCGATACCCGGTCTTTACACTAGTTTATACAAGAAATTATTTCGTCTTTACTACATATACCATTGGATATCAGACTATAATGAAATCGTAGTTAACATATTCGATTTAGCTTTATTTCAATTATTATTATTTTACAGTGGCAACTTTTTATTTTATAGTTATATGTTGGCATTTCCGATTACCAATTACTTGTAACTGTGGTTGTTCCTCCTATCTTTGGCAGGTATAACTTTATCAATCCTCGTTCATTTCGCATCTAAATTATACTTTAATTGTAGGAATCTAACCCAGAACTTCAGGTATCCATCTCCTCCGATTTCGTAGGTAATTCCTTTATTATAAACTCATATGTAATTATTCCTATTACCTTTATTAGTAGTTTTGAAAAAAAAACTTTTATCTGCATTATGTGAATAATTTTTGAGTTTACCATAGTATCCCCACCAGTTTATCCTCTTTGCTGGCGGGCTTTTATATTTTGCGATACGAATCATCAATCTATTTTTTTAGTACTTTACTATCACCGGATAATGAGTTCGATAAAGTGTATCACCAGCTACTACGAAATAATCCTGTAGATAACAGCGGGAGAGATCGCAATTCGGGTCCGCTGAAGGCTTATATAGGCCTCAAGAGCCCCATGCTATCCCTCCAGTCAAGACCTTAGGGTGCCCAAAGTTTAGAAACCCGTAGGTATATAAGCTGTAACTCTGGTCGGGATATAAAACGCGGCCTTTTCAGTCCCTGCCTGGCGCCTGCTTACGCTGGAGATACGACAGTATGGGCCCTTGAGAAAAGGGCCCCGTAAAGCATAAAAACAGAAAAATAGCCCCTATAACGTGCGGAAATGAAGCGCGTAGAAGTTGCGTATGCGTGAGAGCATCGTGGAGTGTTATTGTGTTATGTTGTTAGGGAACTCCTGTATGTGCAATGGCCCGTAAATTGCTTCTCTAAAATAAACCAAAGGAACCCCTTATCAGTACAAACCCTAACCACAAACTTTCCACTGTATATCAACATATCTTGTTATTAACAAAGATCTAAGGAATTATTAGGCGTGGTTTGATTATGATGCTGGTTAGGTCACTTTTACGGTTTATTTACTTGAATCTATTGATGTTACGAATTATGTATACTTTCGATCATAGTATTGAATTCATTCTTTAACTTTTTTAAATTGTTACCTCGAGCCTTCTAAATCCTTGGTCACTGTTCTACAAGTGAATATAAATAACTACTGGAGTTAGATGTAGTTGTCATTGTTTGGTAATAAATTTTAGTATATTATCAGTCATTAAACCAACATTGAATCTTCTTATTTTATCAGAAAATTGAAATGTTTATACGTTGTGTGTTACACGTCTATATTTAACTAATACCTAGCAGTCGAAAGTGCTGATGGTAGTCAATTTCTTGTTGGATTCGTTTTCGTTAACGTTTATTATGAGAAATCCAATTAAAGCGGTAAAATTGATGTTATTAGTAAAGGAACCGTTCTTAAGAATTATTAACTTCGTCATCTTTGAATATTCTCCATCCTATATTTATACCTTTATTAAAATTATATTTCTATGACTAGATGCTCTCCTTTCACTGGTTAAAAATTAATTTCTGTGGGTTTCGGATTTATGTTATGTGAAATAGATTATAGTATTTATCGCATTGATAAATCTTCATAATATTAGTTATTCGAGCCTATATTAGATAACGTTATGATTTGGTAATGTTGGTATTTGGGATTTTCCGGCTTCAATTTTTACATGTATTGTAATCGTTATTAACATTTTTCTATACGAATCGACGTTTTTTGAAATAAAGTTTTATTCATTTAGTTGTCGGTTTAATTAGTTTACGACCTGAAATTACTGGACATTTATTAGCACGTTATTGTATTATCTCAAAATTTTTGGGAAAAAAAACCATGTTGTTAGTCTATATACCAAGTATCTTAAAGTTTTCATTGTTCTTCATCAACAGGCTCAAATCAAACGTTAATGGATTTATATTCAAGCTGGGTTTCAAATGCATGGGTTATTCCAAGATCTGATAAATATTTGTTTCAGTCAATCCTTCCACAGGTTTCGTGTAACGTATTACCATTTTAGCGGGAAATTTATTCTGTAGATTTGAGGGGAGTTATTATAGTATAATTCTTTAAATATTAGCAGTATTGGTAGGCTTTCATCATTGCAACGTAGTCGATTGGAATCTTTGGTCGAAGTAACTGGTGTATTTCATTGATGGTGGTGATGTGTTACTTCTAAGTTTGGTAGACTGCTGACCAGTTTGTAAACTAATTTTCATGGCGAATTGATTGGTCCATAACTTAGTCTCAGTTGGGCAGCTATTGTGTTTGACTTGCAGTCAATATAATTAATTCTACAAATTATTGTTAACTTGCAGTTAGCCTAATCAACTAGCTATCAGTATAGTTAACTTGAATGTATCGTAGTTGACAGTTATTTCAATACTTCCACTTTTTATTTTTGTATCTGCATACACTAGTGAGGTCAATGATCAATTTATAGTAATCCCTGAGATCGCTTCTTACTTCGTAAGCCAGATCTCAATGAATTACAGTCGTTTTGACACTCATATTAACTCTAATTCCAGTGTTTTGCTCTAAAATCTGTAGTGTTAACTTCCTTAACTCCCGTGCGCAAATTTTTCGCCAGAACTTGTGCCCATTACAAACTTATACGCGCTTAATTGCGTACCTTCTGCCAGTTAATTCCAATATTCCATTTTCGCACATTACTATTATCATTATTACCTTAGAATTCTTTTAATTTGACAGGGCATCCCTAATCCTTTACATTACGTATCGGGTGGTCCAATTAGCCCTCGATGATTACGGTAAATATATTAATGTCCACA
Organism: Anisogramma anomala; assembly: GCA_038502455.1. Classification (NCBI taxonomy): domain Eukaryota; kingdom Fungi; phylum Ascomycota; class Sordariomycetes; order Diaporthales; family Gnomoniaceae; genus Anisogramma; species Anisogramma anomala. The sequence continues at coordinate 13,708,278 of JASMMZ010000004.1, read as the reverse complement.
AATGTTTCTCAGAATCTATTAGGGATAGCGTTGGTTATGATGTCGAAAAATAATAATTTTTCCTTTAATTTACCAACAATCATCAATTTTCCGAGATTTACATACCCTCCTGAAAACCACAACGTCTATCCTAAAACGTTTTTAATTAGTTCTACCAAGCTTTTATAAGAACTTATAAAGGCTCCGAAAGTCTATACATACAACTAAAGCTATCGAAAGAAATTCTAGCTATTGGGTAATAATTCTTAACGTACCGTTAAATACTATACCTATGTTAAAACTCGATATCATACTAGAAACTTCCAATGCTAATACACTAACTATAACATACTTCTATGTAATGGATAATAAATGTACGAGGTTTCTAGTAATTCTAAATTGCCTATTAAATGTATTCTTGTTAACGAGCACTACATAAAATCCAATCTACTACATAGAATTAGTATTATTTACAATAAAGCTATCCGCAAAAATGAATTACCATAGTTATCATTAAATTTACCAATATCATATTAATATATTTAGCCAAATTGTCAATTTTCCATTAAATACGTTTATTGAACCTAGTAATTCCTTATTTTGCGAATTTTTAACTTGTGATGTAATCAATTGATATTAGAATGCCTCCAGTTATCACAAAGTAACGATGTAAACTTTTCGCGCCTTATTCTCTAAATATCATTTTAATCTTATGTCTTCAGCATTACTTATATTCATAAAATTTGTAACTTTCCATTGTAAATTATTTTCTATACCCCAGGTTTTATTAGCACTGTGAAAAAGGATCAAATATTTGTTAAAGTTAAGTTATATACCTTTTATCAACATTTCAAATTAGCTTACATTTCCAAAGGCCCAACTCCTTGATTACCCATTATTTCGCCGTCACAAACATAGTGATTCCAAAAAAAAGTATATCGTCAGCTTACATACTAAAGAGTCCGCATTCTTCAAGTTACGTAATTAATAAATACGGGTTGAAGGTTAAGGCTTTTATACTTTAATTGTTTGTGAAACACGTTTGGTATGTGAAAATCCAATCGATATCTGTTCCAGGTAGTTCTTCAAAAGATTTGATGCATCGTATTACAGTTCCTACATAAAACTTGTTCCTTAGTTTTTTGGGTAGTTCTAATAGTATAGTTAGTTAAAGATTCGTGGCGAATAATGTATATGCTTGTGTAATGTCACCACTATTTAGAGTAAACTTACCACTTATACTAATAGTTTAACTGGCAGTCATTACAACAATTAAACGTTGGCTAATATTCTAGATTATGGGAGACTGAATCATAATTCAATTATTTCTTTCATTAACGTATCTTCAAGCGATTAACCTTGTTTTTTCGTACGGCTGATCTATGGTTTTGCTCTTGACTTTGTAGATTATCCTCGACTCAAAGATCGTAACATTTTGACCTTAAAATTACGCCAACGGCACAAATTAAACATATCTTTTTATAAGAAAATATTTAATTTCGACTCGGTCTCTTTTCTTCAAAATTTTTCCCGACATCTTAGTAATTTTTTTGGCTTGCAAAGTAAGCGTGAGGTTTCTGTCAGACTTCTTTTTTTTAATATATATGAGCTGTTTTCTACGCATTTAAATGCTGATATTATTTGTTACCGCTCATATTTTTAATATATATCATCTTTTAGGGTGGAGACTAACGTCTTCCACGTTTTGTTAACTAATTGATTTCAGGGTTGTGAGGGTTGTATTAATTAATCCTTTAAGCTCAAATGTCTTCGATTTATGAATTTGTATTCGACTTAAGGGTTCTTTTTTAATAGTTTAACCTGTATAATACGAAAAGTTAAGCTTCCTCTAACGGTTTTAATTATGAATTTTATCTTAGCGATATTGAATACCTTATAGAGTCTATTTCATTTGCCTTACTTTCTTCAAGTGTAAATTTCACTTTAAACCCACAAAGATAACAAGTTTCTTGTCGATAATTATTTCCTAATATTAATAAAATTATTAATTTGACGGCATGTTTATTTCTTTTTCAATTACTTTAGTGATTTAATTTATGCTTTAACCCATTTCTAAGTGTTTAACAATAACGAAAATTTAAGTATTATATATAGTTACTTTTTAAATACTAGCAATTTAGGTATAAACTTTCGAGTTTAACAGTGTCTTTAAGGCCTTCATTTCTATTTATCATTGTAGCTCTCGACTTGTAAAACAAAATATTTCCAATATAAGGATATATTAAGTCCCTTGCAATAGTGCGTAAGCTTTTTCAACGTTTTAATACCTAGGTAGGTTTTGATAAAGATTTGTTTATGCTAAATACCCATCGACATATCATTAGTTTAGATTTTTATTGTAACAAAGTTCATACCAAGATCTCAAATTCGTTAGGTTAGGGATTCCAGGTACTCATGAATCCCTAGATTACGTAATAACTCTTATATTGTCTTCGCTGTAATAGTCTTAAGGTATTTAGCGACGAGAAAAGATTTACCAAAATGAATAAAGTGATGTATAAGATTACTATCCAAATGAAACACGTTGACGAGAACCCTAAAAACAAAATTGAATTTTTTTTAGTACAAACTTTAACCTTAAATGACTTTGAGAATATATATGACAATGATAGAAAATCCATTCAATTACACCAACTCTGGCACATCCATAAATTTACAGGCAGTTGCTTTAAGGATTTTGTAAAGCCTTTTAATAGCTAGGTGGTGAAACCATCGTTATAAGTAACGTAGTTTAAACTTCCTTAAGTATAACACAACTAACTTTAACCTTTAAAGAAAAAAATACGAATGTTTCGGTTTTAAATCAAGTAAAATCCTTCAGACATTACTTTTGAAGAATTTAGAAGTTTGAATATAGACGTTAATATCAAATTCATTGATATTTTCAAGGTAAATAAAAAAAACCGAGTAGAATATTCCAAGATATAGAAGGTAATAAGCCTAACGACTATTGTAAGAATCGTCGATCCCAATAAGAAGGGTTAGGTTTTGGGGCTAAAGCTAACTTGAACCCAATTAATATTTATATAGGTCAGTTCTTAATTAGAATTAGTATCATTTCGTAGTGCGAAATAATACGAATAACAATATATTAAATACCTTATTGCCTTAGTATTTGGCACGATACCTTATAAGATTTTCTCTATGTAACCATAGCAAATGCTTAATAAGTGTGTAAGATCAAGATAATCATCGTCATAACGACTATAAAGGACTTCCTTTATCAGACTGTATAAAAAGATGTGGTAAGCGAGTTATTATATTACTTTTAAACCAATGGCAATATTTTTATGCCTACCGTTAACCCTATATTCATTTGCCTCATTTTGTGTTCCCGTGCCTTCACAATCTGCGACGTGTTTACTAAATTCTTTTTGAGATGTAGAAGGGTATTCTTCATGATATATTATCTGTTACGATTCGTGTTTAGTAAGAATGTAACGTATTTACTAGCAATATTGTTCGTCGTAAATATTATACTTTTTAGTGTTTTAAGGAAATCTTGATAGATAACTTACAGATATTAAAAAAAGGAATATATTCCCCCTTACGTTTCTAGATAGTCAGACTTTCAAATTAGTGCTTTTCATTTATCATATTACTTTAGCTTACAGTATTTTCAGTCGATGTATTACGTTTAGGTGATGTTTTCATCGTCTTCTCCAAAGTTGTAAACTTGAGGGTATATACCGGCCGAACTCAGCACAAGTATTATTATCATATCAAATAAGAATAGTAACTAACTAAAAAATCCCTTCACCAATAGCGTCGAGATACTATAGGGCGTATTCAATTTTCAGTAACCTGTAATAACCTGGTGGACTTACTGGCATAATGTGTTTTCGCTACCTTTTACATTCCTCATAACTTATTAGCAAAGAATCAGCTGATTATACATCGAATTGAAGACGTTTATTTTATTTCTCGACTATTTGTTCTGATCTACTATATAAACCATGTAATAATGTTCCAATTTATATGGTTTTGAGTAAAATTAACAATTTGTTCGAAATGAACTTTGAGATAATTGTAAATTGCTCAAAACGACGAGCAATTCGTCAAGTATGGGAGGTGATAATCCTTATTTTAACTGGTGAAAATACTAGGAAACAACAAATAAAAGCCTGGCAATTCAATCCTCATCTAACTGCAAATATTAAAAAACGGGCGTAACTTAGCATCTAGGAAGTTTTACGGCTGATGGCTATACTTTTTTTTTACTTCCCAGTCTTAATAAAGTCGAGATTACCACGAAATCTATATCGACCATGGGAGCATCTCGAGGGAGAAAGGTAATGTACTAGCCGTAAAAACCCTTTAGATTCCTCTATCAATAGTGTTAGCGAAGGTATAAGTATTGATAGACAGGATAGTTATTTTTGTAAAGGTTTAAAGGCAAAAGACCATTGGTTATACCCGTAATAAGTTCGTGCATAAACCGCTTCTTCCTGGTTGGACTTGCTGAAACTAAATGTGCTAAGATATTTCAAGATCTCCATAAACTTGGTAATAATTCTATTGGTATTAAGCAGGTCATTGGTAAGGTTTTTACTTAATTACCTGGTAAACTTCAGGACTTGCCACGTTGAAGTTAATTGAATCCTTTTCGCCGCTCGTAGTATTGGTATGTGAAAGTTCTTGGCAAGGATGATAAGGGGTGAAGGAACTTTTTTAAGCTGAAGTGAGGCCTTTCAAACACATATAATAGCGTTGAGAAACGCTATTATCAACGATAACTTTTCATTTTATCTGAGTCTACCGGAGGTTTTCATCTATTACGCATTATTAAAGTACTTTTGCGAGATTACCCGGCTTTCTCTTTTCTTATATGGAGGTTGATACTTCGATTGAAAAGTTTTATATTTATCTTTATATTAACCCATTTGTCTGTCTTGTTCTATATATCCATGGTCCAGTCATTACACTAGTTTTAAAACTTACCAAGTGTCATAGACTCTTAATAGGTTCCGGTAAAGTCTAAGTCAAGGATAAAGTGGTATTTTACGTTGATAAGATAATTAAAGATTTATTCTTTATAGGCTTCTGTGAACCAGTGGTCATGATCGTATTTTTTCATAAAGATAATTCTGAGGGTAATAATTGTTTCTTTTTTTGTAAATTAGGAATCAATGTTAATTTTGAAGTTTTGAGAACCCATCATAACCAAAAATCAAGTATATAGGAGCAAAATATTAGTGTATAAGAGTAGGTTGTAGGTTTTCTTTTTTCATAGAAGTTGATGTTTGTTGAAGTTGAAAGGTCAAAGGACTTAATTGTTTTCCGAATTCGCGTTTTTCTTCCATAATTGGTGTCATAAAGCTTTCTTTGTATTTTCAATGTTGATACCGTCACCATTCGTCAATTAACGCAAAAACTAACCCAATTCAAAAGCTCTGCCTATTTTGCATCCGAGAAACATAACACGATATTATAAGGTCATTTCATAAAAATCTATTCTCTATCTTATAAGAGCAAAACGAAATAATCGGAAGGTATCTTGTTCTTTTACCTATTTTATTAGTTCTCAAACTAATAAGCATTAATCGGTTTTAACAGACCTTTATTGTTGTAAAGTAGTCGATTCGAATCTTTGGTCGAAGTAATTGTTGTATTGCATTAAATATGGCAATGTATTACTTCTAAGTTTTGCAGATAGCTAGCCATTCTATATATTAATTGCTATAGCCAACTGCTTTGTCCATTCCCTAGTCTGAATTCAGCATATATTGTTTTTTACTTGCATTCAATTCAGCTAATCCTACAAACTACTGTCAACTTGCAGTCAATGCAATCAACCAACTATCATTATAATTGATTTAACTGTACTTTAATTGACTGCTGTTCCAATAAGTAGCGGAATAATTTTACTTTTGATTAATTTTAAAGTAATTATCATTGAATTTACCGTTTGTATCACCAGTTGTATTTTCAGAAATTAAGACGATTAATCTCTGGCTGATTTTTTTTAATTACAGTTAATTAAGTAAGGATTCCGTTTTCACATTTATTATCGTATTTTATAACCATTAATTTAGAATTATTGAACCGTTAATCCTTGGTTTGAACTGTGATTTCATAGATCATTATGAACTCAAAGATCGTTACGCTGTACCTTTAAAAGTATATTAGTAACGTAACTTTGATCATGATGTAGTTGAGACAACGATCTATCTTAACTAGAATATTTTTTATGTAGGTTTCCTGAAATTTAAATGCTGACTTTAGTACATAGTTTGATAGTTAACTCGTTTTCAAATTTCGTTTTTTGCAATAGTTTAGCCATAAGATATGTATATTTAAGTTTGTAGTGTTTTTTGACGTATTAGTTTATATCATATTCTTTGTTTTAGCGGTTCTTCACGACTTTATCCTTTTATCAACATGTTAATAGATGGTTGAAGTGTGTTATATTAACTAATTTTCCCGGTTTAATGTTTTTATATTCGAAGAATTTTATCATCTGGTTTTTTTAATGTGGTTTGACCTGATTAATACGTAATGTAATAGGATATTTAGACGTTTCAACTTTTACGTTTATATTTATAATTTTGAAGAATTTGGGGATGTTATTTCGTTTACTCCTTATTATTTAAAAAAAAGACATTAGTTTTTATTAGTAAAGATAATACCTCCATTATTCCCGGTCCCTTTTCGATAATAAAATCTTCGTTCATTTGAAGTTTTTTAAAGGTTTCACTAAATTTATATGGAGATTTTCTATACTCCGCGGAGTCTTTCGTAGGCTTCTGATAAAAGAGTAAATTTATTTGTCATGCGTGGATATTTGTGAGCTACGAGTATTATTGATATAAAGTTGGTCAGAGTCAATATATCATGGAAGCCCGTGTTCATTATTGAAGGTTTTGCTTTGAAATTTGTAAAAGTATCGATTTTCGAAATGTGGACATGATAAATTCAATTCAAAAGTGCGTATGATTTTTTGACCAGACTAATATTTTACTAAGCTTTAATGGTCATTCATTTACATTGAATTCTCATTCATTTAGAATGACATCAAAAGTTTACCATACGCAAATTAGTGTTCGAAATTATCAAGAAACATATTAGTGTATTATAGGCATATTATGATTTGTATAATACGTAACTCGGTTTTAATTTCCTCTAGATGATTATATTGAAATGTTTAGCATGAAGAAATTCCGTTGATGAGTAGATGCTATGAATTATAAGTTTCTTGTTCATGTAAAACAGGTTAACAAAAACTCGAAGATGAAAGTTTCAATTTTTGTTCATGTAAATCTAAATTCAAATTTACGTGGCGTTTGGAAATTCGTTTAGTAGTAATGATAATGTTTATCTATTAGTTTCAATGGGAGAAATCCATATTTTTGTAGGTAGTGAATTTAATTATTTTGTAAAGCCTATTGATTGTAGGGTAATTGAATCTTTTCTAGAGTTGAATAAGTCTAGGTTTAGTTGAACTGAGTAGCGTTATATATAGATTTTGAAGTTGAGACTATTAGTATCTCAATTTCAATTGAAATTTGGACCTGAATCTATTACTTCGAACCAATTCGTCCATTTGGATGTTAAATGTGATATTAAGTTTCTTGATATCCTTTAAGTAATGAAGATATGGAATAAGAGGTTTCAAAATATAGAAAACAACCGGTTTAACAACTTTGATTTATCTAATTAATGAGAAAATAGTTTTTTCAAATCTTAATCTACCTTTAGTCTTTCCAGCGTTAGTATGGTTAATATTTACATTAATATAAATATATTGTCATTATAAAAGATATTACGAATTGTTTGTAGTTAGGTCTCGCGTTACCCAAGTATCCGGTATAATCTATTAATTACTAGGCTTCGTGTAATGTTTAATCATATTAAATACGTATTAAAATATATAATTATAATAGCTACAACAATAATATTGGGTTTCACTCGTTACTTGATGTAGGGCGAATTAATGAACTTATAATTACAATACTTCAGAACTAGAGGTAATATCCATATGTTAGCTGATACTATTAATCGTTTTTTCTTCCTTATCTTTCATTATTATACCTTTAAAGTTTATAACGTGATTTATATATTTCGAATAAATCATTTCGGTGTATTGGACGCTATATATAAATTATTTAAATCGACTTCTAATAGTAATGCAAGGTTTTACCTAGTTATTTTTATTTTTAAGAATCTAGTATTCTTTAAGGCTATTTTGATAATTAAACTTGCGAGGTTGGTTCGAACTTAATTTCAAGTATCATTTTCAAGCTCTTTGATATTTAGGCTTCCAATTCACAGCTTGTGGTCATTAGAACTGTGAAAATTTGATATACTTACAATAGATATAGCGAATGTATACTGTTTTTTTTCTACCTACATTAAGAATGTTTTAAATTTAAGTTAATGTATCAACAGAATTTGGCATCCGAATCATTTCAATCGTAAGTAAAGAATATAATAGGTTAAATAATCCTTTGTAGGGTATTTCAGTATCTTATAATACGTATTCGATTTTTTTGAGTTCTATAATGGCTTGGTGAACTTGTTAACGAAGTGAAATATTTTGAGTTCTGTTATTCTCTGTGGAGTTTTAGCAGAATATTCGCTAGTCGAACATATAATTGAGGAGGTTCATTTGTATTTTCAACTCTTTTTGTATTCCATTATACACGTTAACTTAATAATATGTTAGTTTATATAATACTAGGCGATGTTGATATAATACTTTAAATTACTTTATAGGTAGTTGTAGATCTTGCGAAATTATACGTAATTAGTTCGTAGTATAAGAAGGATTCTTTAGCTTAACTAGTGAAGATGTTGGAAAATAGAGAATGGAAACTTGGTATCTTGATGATTAATTTACGGTAAATATTACAGAATAGTCGTAACTTGATATTAAAATTTTTATAGAGCATATCGTTGCATTTTTCCTTGTTGCCACAAATTTTTACGAAAGTTGTAATATTTGTGAAATTGTATTTATTACAGTCGTGTTAAAAATAGGAATGATATTGTATTAATTGTAAGGTTAATTAAGGTTTGAGTTTTTAATCGGAGGTACTGGTGAATCGAATAGTTATCTTTAGCGGAGTTTGAAGGGAAACAGCCACTAGTCCTATCAACCGTAAGTTTGCGCGTAAATCCGCTTGTTTATCAATTCGTTTATTGAAGTTGGGCTGGGAACCTAATTGAAATTAAATATACAGAGGATGTTAGAATAGTAGTAATTGCAATACAGCAATTCTAATTTACTTATAGTACAGCTGACTATACTGATTGCAAGTTGAGTGTATTGTTTTATGAGTCTACTGTATTGACTGCAAGTTCAGTATAGTATACGCCCACTTAACACTAGAGCACAGTCATCGAAATTGACCATACAAATTACTGTTCAGACCGGCTAGTGATCTGCCAAACCTAGAACAATACATTCACCACTTGATCATTGCATTACTACTATTACTTCAATCAAAGCCTCTAATCGATAACGTTGCAACGTCTAAGCCCCTACCAATACCAATTAATTCTCAATAGATTAATCAAAGATTATCTTAGTAAAAAAAGAGGATACTTTCTAGTTATTACGCTTTAGGTAAGTCCAAAGTATAGTGAAGACTTTTGAGAAGGGTCTTGACTACTAACTTAGTCTTCACGGCAGTAGGTAAAAAAGACTTTTACGCTGTATTAGTTTCCTCGAAAGCTTATAGGTAGTGATGGAATAGTTATTAAAAACTCCAAGAACTATTGACGTATCCTTTTTTTTTTTTTTTTAAAAAAAAAAAGCGGTAAGATTAACCGCTAGAAATCTCAAATCGATAAGTTAATAAACGATTAAGTCAGTACTACTACGGGTTCCACAAATGCAAAAACGACAAAGTTTTACAGCCTACAACTTTCAACCTTCAACCTCTACCAGCAATAAACAATTTACGACCTTACCCTTAACCACAAGCTTTTCCCTTATTCTACTGTTTTCTTGACCAATACGCTACTTTAATCGTTACAATCGCTAATCTAAGTGATGAACACCGAAAATTACCAAGTCACGCTAAAAAAAGCCACGTCGCGTGACTTCATGCAAAATCACCAAGTCCTTACACCCCGAATCACCAAATACCTCATCCATTAAGTCCTACAGAAACTAAGACACCAAGATAGTACCTACTCTAAACCTACTAAAAGCAATAATAACCATCGGATCACTCATTTCAAAAAACTACAACAATAACCTTTAGAGGCAAAATATCGACTAATAATCAAACGAAAAGCATCTTATTAACTTTGTCGACCACTAATTATTGAGTAAATTAGCGGCGGAAACCTTAACCACAAAGACTGCATCATTCAAAGATATCGTATACTCTTAAACAACCAAACCATTAACATGTAGAATAGGATTTAAAAGGGTATCAAATTTGAATTAAAGGTGGATCTTGAATAAAAAAAGAGTATATGTACCAAACGAAGACTTAATCAAGCTGATAAAAAACTTCGTCAGGTTAACTTAAATTAAACAATTACCCTTTTAACCTATATGCTTATTGAAAGGGCATCAAGAACATTTAACGCCCTTACATACGTTCGAGGGAATCTCCCATTAATTCCCAATCAAATCAAATCTTTAACCTCCCAACTAACACTAATTTTCCATACGTCGACAATAAGAAACTTATTAATCAGTTCCATAGATTAGCACCTCCACGTAATATTCCAGAGTAAGCCTTAAAAGGCGGTAGAACGCGTAAAATAACGGACGTTAACACGATGAAAGGTATTAACATCGGCGTTATCTACCGGTTAATTAAATAAATCCAATAAGCCCGTTAAAACCTTTTCTATAGCCAATTTATCCTTACCCCTCAATTATTCCCTCAAAATCACCAAACTCCTTGAAGCGAAGCTTCTCATAGCAAATACGCCTACACGTGTGAGCCCACCACAAAACCTAATATAGGATTATACCACTTAAGTCATATGACTAGCAACTACCACTATCGTTGCGACTCAAGGACTGCAAGGCTTAGTTTGACGGCATAAAATGCTACCAAAGACTAAGACGACTATTGCAACTAACCTCCCAAATTTATAAAAATAGTCAATATTAACTAGAAGTTCCTCACAGACTTTACAAAAATTTGGAATAACGTATAAAAGGAAAATGGAAAGATGTACAAACTTTTCATACCGAAAAAAAAAAACCCTATTTAAACATTCTTAATTAAATAAAGATCCTTCTTTCTGGTTTTTACTTACTATTCCCTGAAATCCTCACAGGCTACGCTAAGGATTACTACCTAACTTTCGTAATGAGAGCAAAAGCTTCCGCCAAATCTACGATAGTGTAAAAAGCTATTTCAAACACGACGTCCACCTTACGCAATATCATACAAATTAGGATATGACAAGGTAAACGACGATAATATCTAGAAAATAGAAGTGGAGAAAACGCTAATAAATATTTGTGACCAAGTACTTAATAAATTAATATTGTATCGACAAGCGATGGAAAAGGCTTATACTAGTGAAACCACGCTTTGCGAACAAGTTTGGGCAGTAGTTACAAGCGTAAACGAGTGTGAATACGCTTTACAACGCCTAAATACCACCTGTAAGGGCTTTTTTAACGAGTTACGGTCCTTGATTATGGCCATGATAACATATACGCTAAATTTGCTTAGTATATACTCCTAAGCTAAATTGTGGATATTATTATATATTATTTATAGATAGTATATTTAGGTAGCAGTACATTTCGCTATAAGGTACACTCCTGAAGCATGATACGATCACGTGTCATGTTACAGGCTGTACTTTTGTAGAGTATATGATCACATGTCATGCTACAGGCTGTACTCTTGCAGAGTATATGATAACGTGAAACGCTGCAGATTATACTCTCATGCGTGGAGAAGTCTAGAAGTAGGTATTCCAGAGTGGTACGCTCTGGGAGAGGGCTTATTAGCTCTCACCTATAATGTACTCTTCTAGATGCTTCTTCATAACCATATCTTGACTTGTTTTACTACAATACCAATCATCTTTTGATTACTCTTCTATTTGCTTTGTTTCACATAAATAAGTACTTAGACCCTACAAACATGAAGACTTCCGTAATATAAATGAAAAAAACCGCGTAATAGTACACTATATTACTCGCAAGCATGGGCGACTCTAACGCTTATAATCTGGTTCGAAACCTTCAAATTGAAAATAACAATCATACTAACGTTACCAAGAGTAAGATTAAAACACACCTATTAACCGTAAGACCTATCGTCATAATAGAAGCAAAAAGTAATAGATTTTAAACAATTCTGGTTGTTTATGAATCCTATACCCTCTAGCTGAACCCAACAAGTAACAAGTAATATATGATACCCACTATTTTATTACTTACAGGTAAAACTAATTAAACTATATCGCAGACTATGAGGCTAAAGATAATGTTAACGATAACTATTATCCTAATTAAATTACATCACATAAAGACGTTACTTTTAACGCGGCCTAAGCACTAACCAATTACGTTTTTCTATACTATTTAAGTAGCTAAGACCCTTGTCTTTATCATAGTCTAGCCCTTAACGTATTATATACCTTGAATCTTCTCGATCGTAACGCGGACTATACGTTTTAAGGAATTATACCAAACCAAATAACAGGAACAAAATTAATAGAAGGCTATTTATATTCCATAAAATTACAATAGGAAAACACTATTATTACGATGATCAATGGCTAAAATAAAAATAAGGCTAAAGTTGGCTTCATTCCAGACAAACAACCATCTTTACTGTGGACGACAAGTATTCAAATTATTATTAGATTAATCACGTTCCACATCTTTAAGTCCTGAAAAGTTCGATTATATTGCGGTTACAGTAAACCATTCTATTAGAGTTAAGGTTGTTATTAAGTTTTTCAACGTTTGTGAAGAATACAATAACGTTAGATATTTTATTGAGGTCTTTGTCAATGTATAATAAATATCATAAGAATGTGGATTTAATTGGTCTATAAGAGGTATGAAAATATTTGGTAAAAGATTGTTGTTAACAGTGTTTCTAGCGATGTATTTTTGTGTAATAAACTTGTTTTGTAAGCGAGTTATCCGTAGTGAACTATATTCGACGGTATTAACTCAATCTCTACCTGGTAATCTAACTCATTAAGTCAAGTGAGGACCAATAAAATAAGGATAATAGTTATATCTATTTTAATAACATTCACCACAGAGTGTTTATTTCATTTCAAAAGAACTTCTGCGTTTTCAACTATTACAGAGAGTTGAGAGGACTATATTCAGGGTGAAATCTGATTTGTTCAATTGATAGAGGACTCATTAGGCCAGGGTCTTAGTTTTTGACGTTTATTTATAGCTGTCTTTGTATTTTTACTTGCTTTTTGGTTGATGACCACGCTTTTTACCGCTGGAAAAAGTATAAGATTATATATTCACGGTGAATATGATGAGTTGTCATGATAAAAATATATAGTTAAGAAGTTAAAAATAAGGTTGAGAATCTAATGGAGTAACTATCTTAGTTTGTTTACTGTTCCCCCAGTTATTATAGTTCTTAAACATACTTTGAAGGAAACGGCCTCGCTTATTCCGTTAGAAAGAGTTTATATTCATATGGGAAACTTATCTTATTACCTGGTTTGAGAAAGGCTAAAACATATTTAATCGGAGCGTTAAAGGATTAGTTGATGAATGATGAACGGTAAAAATCAGAAATGATTCATGAATATGAATAAGTAGAAAAATTCAAACGATTCTCATAATAAGACCAATGTTCAAAGAAATTTATAGGCGGACTAAGTTCGCTAAAGTGGTACCCAATGATATCCAAAGGCTTATTGATATATCTAATTGAAAAAGAAGGAAATTGAACAAATGTATTTCTACGGGCCGCCTTTTAAACCCCATTGAACAATTTTAACCTCATGAATATTACTTATAATAATAACAAAATGAAATAAATTTATGAACTCATATTTAGAGACATTTTCAAAATTTATAATGAGTTTTAAATATATTACTATACGATTGTTTTGTTTCAATAAAATACCGTTCGTTTTTTCTTCAATATTTCAATTATTCACATGAATTATATTTAATTTTGAAAGTTTGAATGAATCCTTTGCTTATTTTCATAGACTTTATTAAGAATTGAACTTTAAAACTGGTTTTAAACCTGGATATAGGTTTTTTTTTTGGTTCCAACTCAAGGTTTTAAGTTGCTGTTTTCATTATGATATATCTTTAAGCTTCTATGATAATGTAAATAAAAAAGAAATATCTACCCAATTAAGGTCATATATTATGAATTATATGTATTATAAATACATTAAATTCAATTCTTGAGCCAGTATGTCTTGCATCCATTGTATTTCAGATTACGATTTATGATTCTGGTTTTAATTAACAATCATCTCCTTTTTCAAGTGGTAGATTGAATTTCATTTTGAAAAATTAAACATATACTATTGAATACGATCAAAACCCATCACTTTAGCCAATCGAAAGTGTATTATTGAGCTATTCTTTATTTACAAACAAAGTTGCATCAATATAATTAGACCATTACATATTAGATAACATTATAAACCACATTTTGTGTAATGGTATATTAGTTACTGATAATTTAGAACTTTTATTGTGTGTATTAGTATAGAAATTCAGTGTTTACGTCTTTTTGTCCAGTTATTTATTTTCGATTCAGTTGGATGATTCGATCACTATCATACTATAAACTTTATAAAACGTTTTCATTATATACAAATATTAGAGGAAAACTTTCTCGTCAAAATTTTATTTTAATATTCGTTTTTTGAGGTTTACAAGCGTGTATACGTTTTCAAAAAAACATATAATGATAGGTAATAGTTAATTTCAATGAGGTTTATTATTATATCTACATTGATGAATACGTAAAACTTCATTTTTTAGGAGTCTATATTCTTACGTTGCTTTTAGTTTTCATAAGATTCGTTTGGACCAGCCTTTTCAATACTTCAATACTATTTATGTGTATTTCAATCCAAGAGGTTTCATGTTGACATATTTTATTATTTTTATTTTTTTATTTTTATACTCGGATAATAATTGTTTCCGTTTTTTCATTCTATCATAAATTTGAGTCGTTGGGCTTGTGGAACTGTCATTTCAAATATCAGGGAAATTTTTCACACGGGTATATACTACAGTTTAGTATTAAGATTTTTTTAAATATACATTGTTCTTCATAGATGTGGTGTGATTTGATCGTTAATTTCGATGTATGATGTTTTTTAGTAAGTTATTTGTATTTTTCAATCTTTTCGTTACCTTGAATTCTATTCAACGTAGTGAAAACGATTTTTAATCCATTTATATTTTAATAATGTAACTCCTTAAATCTTAAAAATACTTCATATGAAATTCATTCTCTTCAAACTTAAAACTTTGTCAAATACCTTCTGATATAGAACCAGTACCTATGATAATTCAATCTTTAATAATATCTGTTTCAACCCAAATAATTTCCTATTGAATTACAATCATGATTTTATCTTTATATCATAAATTAAATATTGAGTGCTTTTCCAGGTTGAATAGGTTTCAAATCCAGCAGAATCATTTACACAATTTTATTGAATAAAAAAAAATCTGATATTTGTGATGGAATTATGAAGCTTTTCGAAGTAACTTGAAATAGTAAAAAGGTTTTATCGTATTTCACATAGTTTCTTTAGTGACAAAAATCTATAACAGTCGTTTATTTTTTCACACAATGTAAATAATATTTTACACTTGTAAACTTTGGACCAAGGTATAGATTGCATCGATGATCCTGAAATATTGGGGGTGTTATTGAGAAGAATGTTTTATACGACGACATTTTATAAAATATTATGATATATAATCAATTCTCTATTAACCAAACCCAGTAATATTTAACTTGAACGCTTTACTTCGTTTGGCACATAGGTTCATATAGTTTGTTAGCTCAATAAATTCTAACAATATACATGTACAATTTTTTTTTTCAATGTGGCATTTTCGATTAATAACTTTCTTATCTCCACTTGAAATCTTGGTTAAATTGATATTATAGCCAATGAATTTAATTCACCAGCCAAATGAGGTAAACTATTATAAGGCTGTTGTGCTGTCCATATGTACGAACGTATTGTGGTATTCCGGTCAATTATTTTAAGAAAATCATTAAGATAAAGCTAAGAATCCACCACAGGACTATTAACACAATCATTACTCATGAGAAGGATAACCCATGAGTAGGCAGTCTCATCTCGTGAAAATACAGTCTCATGACGAAGAGGAAAGTATAAGAGGTAAGTACCACTTCTTAAAACATTGGTACAATAAATATCGGGCGCCAAAAGAAAAACTAATGTCCTCATAATCACCTATAAAGACCTTTTTCAACTTTTACTTCTTAAAAGTCTTAATTAAATTAGCACGATTGAGTTTTGAAACCGGTTTTCATTTATTATCGCGAGCCGTAAAGCCTTTCCATCTGAAAATATATTAAAATTAATCTCTCTCGCGACGGTGTTGAACCAGTTATTCAGCTAGTATATATTTAACTTCACAATTCTCGATATATAACATATCGTCATCGTATTTGACTGGCTTGGATAGTAAATTGATTCTGTTAAATATATTATTTGTAGGATTACGATAAGATAATATGTAAATAATACTAATGGTTTGATAAACACGGGAGTTGGGTGGAAAGTCCAAGGTAAAAGCTTAATATTCAACTTTTTTTACAATTTTGTATATATTTATACTTGGTGGCAACAATTTGCCTTTTTTGAAAACGTTTTTATAGGCTTTTCCTTATTTTACCCACGTATTATCACCTATAGGAAATTTATACTGATGGTAATTTTAGTTGTACATCTTTCTTACCTTAGCAACGATAATATTTATAGTTGATTGGGTATTACATCGGAAATATTCCTGTATCGACCGAAGTTTTGTTTATTTAATTGGCAGAACTGTTGTAAAAGAATTTACTTGTACCTTAAGTTTAAATTTATATAGATATTCCTAAGGACTGGCTTCTAGAGTACGCGAGTATGCATTGTTAAGGTTCCATTGTAAAACCGGTATAACGTTTACCTAATATTATTTGGAATATTCGGCTATGAAGTGGTGTAAAGGTATCTCGATTATTTGATTATTTTTTTCTGCTTACCCGTCAGCTTGTGGACAATTGATTGTCGTTATTATAAGCCGCTTTTTAAGGACTTTTCACAAGTTTTACTAAAAGACTAATACAAATTGAAGTTTTCGGTTAAAAATAATTTTTCGTATATAATATTATGCGCATAATAAATATTGCCGAACTGAAATTGAAATTTAATCGTCTGTTCTATATGTGGTATGGCTTAGATAAAATGATATTCTCTTGAAAGTTTTACATGTGATAAGAATTATTGGGTCAAAGTAATTTCGGCCGGGTAATATCCAAGTTGTGACTTCGGATAACATCGCTGGTAATACAACTACAAAATCTATACAGATTGTATACATTGGTTTCTCAGGCGTTGAAATGAGTTTAAGGTGGTTTGGCGGTTTTTGTTTGTCGTTATGTGATTCTTTACATTGCATGTAATTTCTGACATATGTTTTCATAAGTTTATATTTGGAGTGAAAATATACTCCATCTTAGCTTACTATTTTGATTTTGGGGTCAAAACCGTGTTTTTCATTATATGCGTCGGTGAAAAGTTTCTATATGAGAGGTATAAAGACGATAAATCTCTCATAACCACTCGCGTCGCGGTTGTACAATAAGCGGTTAACTAATAGAAATGGGTAACTAAGTTTAAAAGTATTTAAAGGCATATTCTCATCATTTTTGTTGCGTATGATATTTTGCCGAATTCTATGTTAAATCGTATCCTTACAATAACCACTTTTTTTTTAAAAAAAAAACGCAAATTATCATCCCTTTATACCTCTACAAGGGTTATTGTAAGATAAAATTCGTCTATAGTTGGCAATTTATTAAAGATTTAGTTTAATACTGGCATATCTATTCTATAAGGTTGTTGGTCCTCATTAACAAGGGGCGACTAAGGGCGTCTAGTATCAAATTGAGGCTTTCCAGTAAGTAAACCATATTCAAATAATATCAATTGTGGTAAAGAAACGTATTAATAAGTCGCCGATTTTCTTTGTCTATACGCATTGTAATTAATGAAGCTTAATTTATAATGTTTCGTATAGAGTTCTGGTTGGTGATATAATAGTTGGTAAAGTGTTGCCAATTAATGTTGTTTGCAGGCGTTTAAATGCCCATAAAATACAAGCGATTTCATATTTTAAGGGGTTATAATTAAGTTAAGCCTGAATTAAGCGGAGATTGAGAAATGTTACCGGTTCGACAACGTAGTTGGAATGGATTGTCCTTATCATTAAGACAAGCTTTTTTTTAAAGTGAAAATGTATAACTCCCAATCTGCTTACGAGGCTTCCATTATTTTAAAGAAAAAGGAAATATATGAAATATTCGTACTATAATTTGAACTACTCATAAAAATATATTGATATGGGATTAAAAGACATTTTTTACTTAGGTTTAGGATTGATAAATATTCATTGCGAATAACGTGGACGCTTATTACAATTACCAACTTCAAATTACCTGTATTTTCTTCCGAATATTAGTAGATTTTTTTTGAGTTCCTGAAGTAGGTTTGAAAATTGTACGTAATGGATTATTATTGTTTATCAAAACCCTGCTACTCTTAAATGCCTTTCGAGTGCCTTCAGATTATGAGGAAACGAAATATTCCAAAAACTTTGAATATTCTATCTAATAGTTGCAAGTACAGGGGTATTTGCGTGAATACGTAAAATTTTAACAAATAAAAAGCTTGTATGGGATTTTTCTGGTGATAAGGAAATAGTATTATTGGCTGAAATATTAAAAAATATTTTCTGTTGGAATAATACTAACTCTAGTGCAAAAGGTCAACTTCATATACAGTAAAGTTGACTATACTGACTGCAAGTTGAGTGTATTGTTTTGTGTGAGCCTACTGTATTGTCTGTAATCCAAGTACAGTATGCGCCCAGTTCACACTAGGGTATAGGTCAAGGATTTGCCCATAAAAATTACAGTACAAACCGGCTAGCAGTCTGCCAAACCTATTACAATATATCTATTACTTAATCATATAATACTATTGTTACTTCGACCAATCAAATCGATAACTTTGCAACTTCTAAAGCCCTACTAATACTAATCAGTGCCTATTAGATTGAGCACCGATAAGCTAAGTAAAAGAAGAAACTCATTTCCGGTTACTTTCTTCATTAACAAACGGCGGCTAACGTAGAGATAAGATTCTTACGAAGAGCCTCTATTAGTATTGCGCCAGTCTACAACAGGAGGAAAATAGGGAAGACTTTTAGTTAACATCGGTCCACAACGGCAATCTGAAAGGAAGCGACAGTATCATTACATAAAAACACTAAGAAATATTTACCAATGATCCTTCTTAAAAAGCTTGGGAATTGACCCTTAAAAGTTTCAAAATGACAAGTTGGTAAACGGCTAATTTAGTACTACTACAGATACTACTATTGAAAAAACGACTAAGTTCAATGGTTAAAACAATAAATAACCTTCGACCTTTACCTACAATAACAAACGACCGCCGACTTCGCTCCTAACACGTAATTTTCCCTTTACTTTACTTTTTTCACTTGCACTACGCTAATTTATTCGCCAAGTTTACTACTTAAAGCGAAAACACCAAGAATTCGCCAAGTCGCGCCAAAAAAGCTATTTTACGCGACCTAACGCCAAGTCGCCAATTTCTCACGACTTCATGCCAAAACACCAAGTTCCTCGAACACTAAGTCTTAGACTAGCCAAATCGACAAAGTAGCTGCTGTTAGCACATACTTTGAAGCTATTACCGACCCCACTAGGAATGAACCAATGAAAGCCCTCAGAATTTTTTTTTGAAAGTATTACAATAAAGAACTTTAGGAGTACAATATCGATTAAAACTCAATGGAAAAACACCTAGTTGACTTCATCGACAGTTATATCATCGACCACGAAAAAAGCGAAAACCTTAACCATAATAACCGTATTTTACGTAAATACTATAAGTTCTTTGACGACTGGACTTTTAATTTGTTAAAGAAGGTTTCAAAAGGTGTTAAGTTATAGTTCGAAAAATAACTTCAAACATAAGGGATCTACATGCCTAAAAATAGTTTCATTAAGCTAGAAAAAACTCTCTTCGAACCTGGCCGAATTTAATAAATACCATTGAAACTTACGCCAGAAAGGAAAAGGTGTTAAAGTACTTTCCTTATACGTCCAACTAAGTTAAATCTCTTTATATGCTAAAAATAAAAAACCTATTAACCTACACGATAACCTAACACCTCCACGTAACAACGCGAATTATACCCTTAATAGTAACAGGGCACGTAGAACAACAGTTATCAACACGGCCAAAGGGATCAACATCAACGCCTTTTACCACTCAATTAAACAAAGTCGTTAAGCCCCTTCAAACTTTCAAATCCCTATTTCCTCTTATTATTTCAATCAAAATCGCTAAAAACCTTAAAAACATTCTCACGGCAGGTTTTCTTAAGCGCGTAAGTCTATTACAAGTCTTATAACAAGACTTTAACCCCTAAGTTAAATGTCTAGTAGTTAATCATAACACCATGGCTCAAAAACGTTAAACTAATTAATATCAAATACAAACTTTGTACGGATTTCGCTAAAATTTGGAACGATACAGTAAAGTATAAAGGAAATCCCTACAATATTCTAAATACCAAGATAATACCCTTTTTAAACATATGCAAATAAATGTAGGTTTTCTCTTTTCATTTTCCCTTATTATTCCCTGATTCCTTACAGGATACGCCAGGTTTTACTACCTGACTTTCCTAACTCGAACAACTACCTTTAGCAAAGTTTACTATAATACAAATACCTACTACAAAAACAACGTTTACTTTACTTAATATTACACAGATTTGACAACGACAAGGTAAACTATGATAATAAATAAGAATAAAGAAGAGAAAATCCCAATAGATATACGAAATCAAATGCTTAATCAATTAATATTATGCTATAAAGCAATAGGAAAAGCATATACTAGCGAAGCCACACTTCGCGAGCAGATACTGCCAGCCGTTATAAACGTTAACGAGTTTAAATACGTCATATAACGCCTAAATGACACCAGTAAGAGCTTTCTTAAACAATTACGTTTCTCGCTTACAACAGTAATAATGCGTACACCAAACTCACTCTTTATATACCCCCAACTTGGCAGTTTCCCTAACATAAATAAAGAAAACCTTCTGGTGATCATTTAAGTAGACCTCAAATATGGCTACAGGCACCCTTAACGTTGAAGGTCTGGCTTATAGACCTCAAACAGAAGGTAATAACCACGTTAACGTCAACAGGATTAAAATTGAAACGGACCAACTAACCGTAAAACCTATCGATGTAATAATGGAAATGAATGTTAGATTTATAGCAAATACAGATATTAAATAATACGTTACCCCCCCCTCCTAGCGAAATAACAAAAAAGTAATATAATACATTTGGTACCTTACAATGTTTGACCAGAATTACTTGAATCAAATTTCCGAATTTAAGGGCGACGAGCCAATTAACGGTAATAATACCCCCAATAAAATGAAATAACATAAAGATAAAACTCCTAACGCGGCTTAAAAACTAGTTGACCACGCTTTTTTATACCGCTTAGGTGGTAAAAATCTCTACCTTTACCCTAATCAAGTTTATAACCACTTATACAACTTTAATTTTCGCGATTTTTACGCGGACTATAAGTTTTTCATTATTATGCTAAATATAGGGACAACGAAATACCTATTAGGAAACTATTGATAGTACATGAAATTACGAAGGAAAAACACTACCGTCACAGAAATTAATCATGATAATATTGGTAAGGTTAAAATGAACTTCGTACAAGGTGAATAACTATAATTATAAGAAATAAAGATAATTTAAACTGTTATTGAACTAATTACTTTGTGTATACTTGAATAGCCTTCCCTTTTATTTTTCACTTAAAGAATGTAAATACTGTTGGAGTTAACTTTTAATTTACCGCTAAATAATGAGTTTAAAACGGCTAAAGGTTTCCCCTCGCCTTTAAATAAGGGAATATATGGTTTCATCCTTGATACCTCAAAGAAATATTGTTAAACCTAACGAAGCCAAAAACACTCCAACTATACAAGCGTTTTGACTACCCAGTTGTTAATGGATATATAAAGTCCTAAAGTCCGCAAGGCATATAAATGAGAAATACTTAGTTTTGAAAACCATCGGAAAGTTTTATTGCCACTTCCAAATATATATCTAACGCCCAGAAAATGAATATTAATATTAAAAAACGATGCATACTTTGATTATAAAGTATTTATTAATATATTTTATTTAGATAATACGCCTATTCTTTACAATATTAACTTCGGAACTTCTTTTCACGAGGTCAAATTTTTAAAGTCCCTTGCGACGAAAGATACGTATAAAACGCTAAAGATACTGTGGATTAACACGTACTTAACCATATCTAGCATCGTTGTTTACAATACCAGCATCAACTTCACGGTAGCAGAGTTATAAAAAGACGCTAAAATAATGGAAATCTAGTGCAAACAGGTGCATGTAATGACATATTAAACTATAAAAAATATTGAAAGGGCATACGTGATACTGCGACGAATGTATAATATCTTTACAACAAATATTAAAAGCTTTACAGATTTAGAGATACGCCTTTGAATAGTGGTAAAGGGCCTAAACGATATTGTAGGCCCTAACAGTCTAATACTAATGTTATTAGTCTTTAGGATGTACTTATACCTAAAAAGTAAATCTTCGCTATTAATAAGTACCTAAAATCGGGTTACGATCTACAGTAAAACACTAAAGGAATTACATGTTATAACCCAAGGACCAACTGCAGGTCATGAAATAGGCTAGCGGTCCGCTGCGCTATTAGAAGCCTAATGTCCAACATATCAAGCTAGAAATCTCTCTTATGTAATCACCCAGGGTTAGGGTTTGAACCAACAGGATCGCCTGTGGTCTATTCGACAACATTGGAACCGAAGGAAGCGACATCAACTTCAGCGGTCCAGTACTGAAGATGGTATAAAGGCTATAAGATATAAAGACACGGCCATCACCACATAGATAGTATTTCCTTCATAGCTCTTCAGTTGTCAATCTAAGTATTCAGTCTATACATCTGAATAGCCTCACGGCTTTTGATCATTACTTACACGGTTGCGATATTGTTCACTCAGTACATCTGCTACCTTCTTGATAACATAAACCCTCTGACACTTTCTATATACTAATGGGTATTTTGTGCGATCATTACATTACAAAAGTAATCGGCACATCGCTCAGTTAACTATACCCTTAGCGTCAGAAACAGCCCCACAACTATCGAAGTACTTACTTTGCCGTTACAAAGTAAAGTTCTCGTATAAAGGAAGCTGGACAAATGGAAGGGCCTTTATCAAGCCGTGAGTATCGCTAACTTTGAAGTAGTTGTTAAAACTGCTAATAGCCCCGTAACTTTTCGTATCACTCAGGTTGAGCCTTATATTACAGTAACTGATAATAAAGATCGTTAAGTTAAGTGAATAAGGTCAGGCGGACCTTTTTACTCGTTAGCGATGAACTAAAGGAACGTCATTAGCGCGGACGACCTCTGAAAAAGAGGAATATAGGAGAAAATGAAAAACACACACTAGGCCTTATCTATAATACTGCTAAGGTAAAAAATAAGGATACCAAAGACTTAGTACTTAAGCTTATAGTACAAGGAATTATTAAAACCTTTGACAAACCTTTTAAGGAAAGCGATAACGTCGAAATTAACGGGTTATAAACCCGAAAAATCGTATAATGCGTACCGAAAACCAACTTAAATCTTTAAAATAAAAATGATACGATCTTTAAGTTAATGATTATCCACGAGATTAAGGGCAAAACCACGAGCCGGCTGTATGAAAAGTCACGCCTAATTGCTTAAGGTGTGGATATTACTATATACCCTCATATATAGTATACATAGATCAAGTAGCAGTACACTATATTGCAGGATGCACGGTAACGTGTCACGCTGCAGGCTGTACTCTTGCAAGATGTAAAGTGCCTCATACATGGATCGGTCTGGAATAAATATTCAAGACTAACGGAAATGTATGAATCGGTTTAAAAGAAGTATTCCAGAGTAATACGCTCTGGGTAAAGGGCTTGAAAGCCCTAACCTGTAGTGTTTACCTCTAAATACTTCTTCTTAGATTTATAATCTTTCATACTAAAATTACCCATTATTCTATTTATCTTTTCAAAACCTTATATTTACGTAAACCTTATAGACTTAAAACTTTACCAATACTGGTTCATAGTTAATTAGGTCGCTTATAAACAGCCAGGAAGAAAAGAACAAATATAAGTTAAATACCTATAAAGAAATGTTGTAACGGTTCCAACTATATATACTTTAATACTGCGAATTATAAAAACCATACAGGAGTATGAATTTACGCGGGAGTACCGAGAAACCTGAAACGTTACAAAACTATAAGATCCGATGCATTTTTTTTAACAAAAACAGCCCTCTCCGTCAACTGTTAATTTACATTAACACTCTAAACGAGAAACTCTAGCCATTTTTGAAAGACTTTTTATCACGTATTAGGCTACGTAAGTCAAAACCACTAAGTTTCGAAACACTTCGCTGAAATCTATCCTTATTTCAACAATCTACACCAATCGCTTTATTACAATCAAATACATACAAATAACTAAACCGACCGCTTTAAAAATATCGGCTATATACTAAGTAATTAACCGATTCTTTTACTAAGCTCTGTTACAGCACGCTAATACGGACCGACTACCAAATACCGAATTACACAATTATATCCCCTTTACTTTACCTACTTTTCCACGTTCGCCTTATATATTTTAAGGTCAATACTTAGAATGTTTTAAATATTTTGACGGTTTAGTTAATATAATATTACTAACGTTAAGAAAACTAATTTAAAACGCGTAGCTAATTTACAATTACGACTTACTTACGTATTGTTTGAAATTCATTTACGTCAGTGAATATTAGTAAACTTCATTCCGATTGTTTTAATCACCATATTTACTTTATATTTATGTACATATCTTCAACTTCAAACTAGTTGAAACTATATATAAGTTTTCCTTTATGAAAATATAATAGCTTCATTAGTAATGGACCTGGCAAAAGCTAACAAATATATGGAATACCTTTTTATATATACGTCGTTTCGTAACAATATCCTTAAACATTTACACCTTAACCTTTGGAATATCTAAATCGAAGTAACAGTAAAGTATTTGGACCCTTATAGGGTAAATATTTATATTACGAATATGATTTTTAACTATTATAGTAGCGAAATTGAAGAGGGAGATTTGTTCAAAGATTACAAAAAAGACTTCAAGAACTAGTTACTAAGTATATGACTAACAGTAAATAGTAAAATTAAAAAATCCCTACGAAAACAATTACGAAATGAAGATATTAATATACTCGGTAAAAGTATCAGCCGCATCGTAAAATCCCTGTTTATAACAATTTAACTAATAGAAATACCGAAATAAATATACGATAAAGTAAAAAAAGAAAAGTTTATAAAAGAATATTACCCAAGAAAGCGTTAAAAATACTTACTTAAAGTTATAGGCCGGGTTATAAAAATTTACCACAAGTTAAAATACAACGGTTAACAAAACTGAACGCCCATCGAAAAAAGAAAATAAAATTGGAAAACTCGACGGAAAAGGAGTAAGTACTGTAGCGATCGTTTACAACGTGGGTCGAATAAGAAACCACCCTGAACCGTAACTTTAAATCGATGTAAAGACGAAAATACACCCCGAACACTAAAAACAACCCGATCGGCCTTAACAGGATCGGACGAAACGTAAAGAACAACCCGCCTCGCGAAATGACGATCGGACGAAACATAAAAAACAACCCGATCAAGGAAATAATAAGTAATGTAAAACGCTAATACGTACCGTACCAACCGGTGCCTATTAACTACGACCCCTACCGCGATTTTTTACCATATCGCTTTCCCACGGATAAAAGGGATCCTACGAAGTAAACTAACTTTACCAGGTTATAAAATAAGGATAACAATTATAACGACGAACTATATGACGTACTTAACAATAAGATACGCGTTATATTCAAGACGTATAACAAATTGAATATTAAATTATTATAATTTTACGTTATCCTACCCGGTATACTTTCTGGGTAAGTTAAAGAGTAATGCATATATCACCTTATACAAATCGATATATTCATAAAGTGTTATAACCGCTTTAAATCCCACTTTAATATGGATGTTAATTACAAGTTGTATGATAAGAATTATATTAATACGATGTAGGGATCTGTAAAAACCTATAGAAAATCTTTAAAGCCTTGTTGGCGAAGTTCTAAAAATGTCAGTAAACTTTTGGACCGGAATATAAAGGTGAAAAATTGTTTATTAAAGTAATAGCAAAGGTTTCCCGTAAAAACTCGGATTTCAACCTTATACCTTTGAAACCGAAAAAGGATTTAAAGGCTTTTTATACAAACTTTGAAATAACGTTCGAAACCTTTATACATTGATAAACAATTTTCGTATTAGTATTTTAAACTAATAAGAATGAAGGGCATATTATCAAAGTAAACCTCGCCGAAACCATTTCCCATGTTTTAAACCGAAAATTCAAAGTTTACCCAAGGCAAAACGAACGCCCGAAATATAAGTATCAAAGACGAAACTTAAAGAATGAGGGACAAGGCCAATCGTCCTAATATAAAAGAAACGTGCCGCGACTACAGCAATGCTTACGAAAAAGCACAAAAATGCCCGTAGGTTAATAAAGCGGTGTATTGTATATGGTAAAGTCGGCTAATAATTCGCAAACCACCCTACCTACGAAAAAATTCGAATTGAATGACAATTTTTGGCCGACTACGTATTTAAAACTCGAGTAAAAACTATTTTTACAATATATAGAACCAAATACGAAAATATGGATAACGAGTTAAACGCTTACCCTTACGACGATACATCTAAAGAAAACGACCCTGAAGATAATAATGATTACCTATTATCCTAGAACAACAAAAACGCTTAACTTATCATTACCGAACTCCAAAACGCTTCTTTTAGGTATATTATAGGCCTGGATTACGTAAACGAGGTGTTTCATGCCTATATCAAGTTACAATTCACATTATTTGATAAATATAAAAACCGGTTTTAGGTTATTATTCCTAACACTGGTATAGTCGAAATTTTAACGGCCGGAAAAAGACAGTTCGACGCGCTTACATGGAAATTTCTAGAGTCGCGACTAAATCGAATAATAACATAATAAAAAGTCCTATTCGGTAAAGTCAAAACGTTTTAGCTCTAAACAATCGTTATAAATACAGGTTTCGGACCGGTTAAATTTTACATAATAGACTTTAAAACACTATTTTTGCTTCTACTAGCTAATATAAACAAATTCAAAATTGAAATCCGGAATACGACAAACCAACTCATCCGCAGCTCAAATAACGTATTAATACCACTCTAATTTAAGTTCAACCACATATTCTTCCCCCGAAAACACGAATAATTAAAGTTATTTACTTAATTTAACTGGAAATACGGATTTTACAGCGACTATTCGGATACCTAATTACAAACCGCCTTTTACGTATACTTTACGCTGTAGTCCACATAAATACAGTAAAAACCGCACTTAAAATTATCGAAAAGTTATATTATAAATGCCATCTCCACTCACAAGTCTTACGACGGTTCAAATTATGCTTTTGAAACAATACTGATTTTAACTATAAAATAATTATGAATATGATATATTTAAATAGCCAACCAGTCTTTTACATCATCTATATAACAACATTATTCCAAACCGCCAAATTTATACGAAACGCTTTTGCTACAAACTATTAAGACGTTTTGGTAAACTGTTGGTTAAACATTTACCTCGAACCTCATAAATAGATTACATATAACGCTAACACGGCTTTCGACTTGACCAAGTAACATACGAAGGCTCGGATAACCAGTAACAAATATAAACCAATCCCAAAAAAAGCATTATAGAGTATTGAAAAGTGTAAACGATATCACAAACTACCGAGGAAAACATATATAGTGTTAGCGAAGGAATTAAAAGGTATTAGTTCGAAGGAATTTATCCTCCAAATAGCGGTTAGCGTCGTTAATAACACTTTCAACATAAATAGGCTTATTTACATGTTCCTTATCTTCTGTGTCTACCCAAATATCCACACAAACTCTATCCTATTACTATATATAATACAGAGGGCTAATGTGGTAGCCAAAGAAATAGCGACACTACGCTTATTAAGAACAAAAAACGATGGATCTAAAACGTTGGCTACGAGAAATGGCCTAGGTGAAACTGGCATTTTAGATTTACCATTTTAATTTGAAATTTAAATTTAGAAAACAAAAGAAAAGAAGATTAGCACTTGAAGAATTGATAGGTTTATAAAATACAATATACTTATTAACTTATCAAATGAGAAGACGTCGTTTTGCTCAATAATAGTATTAAAATATAAAAGAAAAGTGGAAAGGAACGGTCCAAAACTATAAAACGAACAAAACCGCCTACAAAATATTACCTATGACGGCGACTTTAAACCGAACCCAGTTACAGCTTTACCCCTGAAACGCCAATTTAAAGCGACCACGCTAAATAAAAGCGACCTATTTATACGAACCCCGCCACAACCTCGCCGTCGGAGGCGCCTCCTCGGCTCAAAAACTAACAAACGCCCTAGGAATTTTGCCACGGACTCCTTCGTTACGTAAAAGAAAATAAAAAACCGCTAGCTTAGCTTAAAGCTCCTCTGCGAAAGTATTATTACTAGCCTAGGTACCCCATTCGTATAATTTACGCGAAGAGAAATCCTAACCCTAATCGACTAAGGCGTATTTCGTTTTAAACATTTTAATTCAACTATTTACGGCTTTTACAGAATTTTTCTAACCCGCCTCGTTTACGAGATTAAAGATAAAATAGAAAAACCTTACGAAAAGACTCGCCTAATTATAAAAAGATATATAATAAAAGCAAAAAGTATATTATAACCTAATTACTCATGTTATGATAAGTTAGGTATTGCTGAATCATTGTGCTTGTTAACTCCCTTAACGAGTTATATAAACTGTATGGCGGATTTCGAGATATAACGCAAGATTATACCTAATTTAAGGAACAGTTTAAACGACGGATTTACGCCGACATACCTAAAGACCTTAAATAACACCACCTACTTAATATGATTTTACGTATTAAAAAAATACTTCACTAATTAGCCGAAGCCGGTATTTACTAATATAATACTTACCAAAAACACTATAAAAACGACTCGAAATAACTAGCTTTACCTTCGACCCGTGCTTATTAATATTAACGACCTGTTTGGAAAGCTTTATACTAATAGATATATATATAAACGATATCTTAACGCTGTGTAACTCCTAGCTTTCCGTATTTAAAGAGAAAACTTTTGAAAGCTGGCGTAAAGGCTAAACCTAAGATAAACCTGATGAAAAAACACGTGATCGATTTCAATAACATTATTATCACCTTTAAAAACGGAATTTTAAGCCACACGTAAAAGGGGTAGTTAGACAAAGTTTCTCTTATCGTTTTAGATAACGTAAAGCGGGTCGATGAAAACAAATATCAACGTATACACGACGCTTGGGTTACTTTTATAATATAACCAAAGGCGACATTCGACCTTTCGATCTCCGCGTAATATCAAACCGACCCGACGGACGATACGTTTAAAACGTCAAACAAACGCCTTTCGTAGCAAATAAATAATCCGAAACGCGGCTTATAATTCGTGCCGTCAAGTATAAGTAATACGAAGTTATTTGTTTTTATTAACGAATCCTTAGCTCATAACCACGATTACAGTTTACAAATCGACTTCTTTTTTGTTTTAAATAATAAAATACCGGACCGAAACGGCTTTACGTTTAAGGGAAACATTATTTATTAAAGTTTTACCAAATGTAAAAGGGTTAAGAAAAGCATCTTAACTTCTGAAATCTATAACATGGTTAAAAGCTTCGATTCGAGTATTACTATAGCAATAACGGTCCGAATAATTATTTCCAACTTTAGCTTACACCCTATTTATTTTGTCGTTTATACTAACTCCTCTTCTATTTATAAATGCCTAGTAAAATTATGTATTACAAATATAAAGCAATTAATAATTGATATTATAATACTACGAAAATCGTACAAATAACGTAAAATCGAAAAAACCAAATGAATTGATAATAAGTTAAACCAGATAAACGTAATGACGAACTTTATATCGAACGGCGTTCTAAAAACTTTTATGTTTACAAATACGTTATTTATTAGTATTAATAAAAAGGTTTCACGACTCTAATAAACTGCTAGGCCATATCAATCTTCGCCAACTCAAATTAGTTTATCGATACTTTTCTCGCCAACTTACGTTTTAACTTTATTTAAATAAATTATTTACACTGATCCCCGATTTCTTATTCTTTAAAAAAACCACTTTCTATTTAATTTTATGATATCGTACCGATTCTGGCATATTACCTTTTTTTTGACATTCCATATTTTAAAACATTATTCTATAAAGAGTTACAAAATAACTATATAACGTACTATATTATAGCCGGGTACGCCGGCCCGGCCCGGGGGTATTTATCTACTACTAAAAAAAAAAGGGCGATGCCGTCGCGTCTCTACCATCCTCCCCATCGCTCTCCTTCTTTATACTAGCGTTACCGTTATCACCGCTAACAACATTATCAACGCCAACGAGGATATGTCTCTATACCTGATTAGTTATACCCTTAGGCAAAGATAAAGGAAAGGGATTACCCTCCTCGTATCCATATATAATAACGTCGTTAAACTCGCCGACGTAATATATACGTAGGCCTCGTTTTTAGGAGACAACAGCGACTGCTGTCTCTTTAGTCCTCTGGTTAACGCTTATTACTAATTAATATCAACCTTTTTTGGTTATTTACAACGATATGTTTTTAGAATCGCTCCAAATAGTGTATTTTTTCTAAAGGATATTTTTCGGATTCGGTTGAAATTTACCAAAAAGTAGGCTAACGCATAATACAGCCTCGACCTACGGCTCCAGAACTACCATAACGGGGGCGTACCAACTGCCAATCCGCTCGTAGAGATACTAACGAGGCGAGCAGCCCCCGTTTTTATAAAAATTACCAATAAAATTACCCGCGGTCGCGGAC
The DNA here is from genome assembly GCA_038502455.1 of Anisogramma anomala. Taxonomy (NCBI): domain Eukaryota; kingdom Fungi; phylum Ascomycota; class Sordariomycetes; order Diaporthales; family Gnomoniaceae; genus Anisogramma; species Anisogramma anomala. The sequence goes on along the minus strand of JASMMZ010000004.1, from coordinate 13,676,864 downwards.
GCGATATACGATACGTAAGATGTATCTATTAGTAGCTCGAGATTGCGGACCCAGGTATACCGCTTTAACACTTAACGCGTTAAAAAGGCTTTATGGCGTACCATGACGATATAAAGTTCCAGGCGGCTAAAATGATCCGCCTCGTATTATTTATTTATAAAAGGGGGGGTTAAAAGTTTATATACAAAAGGATTGGAATATACGTACCCTAACGGAGCTACGTCAGGCTACGTTTAAAACACAAAGGGGCCTTTACAGGTAATAAAATCTTTACCCATAGGGAAAGGGTAAGCTTTATAACCTTAGGAGCCCCTTACTCCTCCC
>JASMMZ010000004.1:13550566-13676287 GCA_038502455.1 Anisogramma anomala | reverse complement strand
AAAAAGATTATACCCGATAAGGGCGGGCTGCTACTACTAGTGGTGATGGTGCTGGGAGCGGCGGCTACGGCGGCTACGGCGGCCACGGTGGCGGCGACGTGCCAACGCTCTCGCGTCAAACCGCACCTTGCCGTCTTATTTTTACGCGGCATTTATTCAAGGAATAGATTAGTATATAGGTATTGGCCAGTAACCTACCTATTAAAGCGAGTTTTTTGATTATGGGGAATAATGATTAAGTTGAGATAGGGACTTGTATCGGCTTGGACTACGCGCCTTTAAAAGAAAAAGGGAAAAAGTTTTGCCTTAACCGATAACGATATATCTTTTTATACTAACTTAACACATAATCACGTAATTACCCCTACCTAATCACCCCTGCATAATCACTCATATGTAATTACCCCTAAGTATTCATCATTATCAGTAACTACAAAAAACGCCATTACTAACTATGTTGCTTCCATTTAGCTATACGAACCAAACTCGAACTACAATTACCACCTCGGCTAGACCTTATTAATTTTAGCTAAACATGCTAATTTGAACCTCTTACTATCAATACAGCAACAATACTATTACTATGGAAACTACTAATTTAAACCTATTACAATTAATACTACAAATAATACTATTAATACTAAGCTATAGATACGGAGTATATAAGGAAAAAAGAAAAGATTACCTACTTCAATATTACTATATATCATTATAAATAGTATACATAGTTTAAGTAGCAGTGTATTATATTACAGGGTACATTCCTGTAAAATAAACGGTAACGTGTCACCTTACAGGTTACACTCTTGCAAGACGTAAAGTATATTATGCATAAATCGGTCTAGAAACAGTATTTCAGAGTAATACACTCTGGGTGGAGGGCTTATAAGCCCTTACTTGTGGCGTACACCTCTGGATTCTTCTTCTTTGATCTATCATCTTTTATACTTCAATTACTAATCATTCTGATTACCTTTCAAAGACCTTATGTTTACGTGAACCTTATAGGCTTGAGACTTTACCAACATAAAGATATGGTGATAAATGTAAAACCTGGATCCTTACGTAGTCGCCAACGATTTAAAAAAGCAGATAGCGCTTATTAATTGCCCTAACAACAAATTTACTGGCTAAAACTAAAGAAAAATTTACCTTTCATATCTGAAACATAACGCAAGCTTACACGTAATTAAGAATAAATTTACAACGGATTCATTATTAGAATTACTACAGGAAATGAATGTTATTTACCCTGTGGAAATGGTAATACACTTTATTAAGCCTTTATACGGATAAGTTGAAGCAGGTACTTATTAGTTTTTAATATATTAATCACACCTTGAATCACGGCTAGATATAAAGTCCCTAATATATGACCTATACCTATCAATACCGTGAAAGAAAGATTTCGGCCTGGTAGGTATACAAACTAACGACACTTTTTTCATTAAAACGGTAAGCTTTGTAATATCGGAACAATAGGTAATTAAGGACTTTAATTTTTGGAATCATAATCCGGTTTCTACGTTAACTAAAGGTAATTAAATTAACTTCAACTGATCGTGAATTCGCATGCTTAGTGTTAATACCAGCCTTAACTTTTACTAAGGAGGTTAAGGAATTGATTTAATTACAATAGACAAAATTAACATAACTATTATCTAATAGTACTGAAATAACGTGCTCGTAGAAACTACATCGCCATCCTATATTAAGCGGAGGCTTTTCAAGATATATATATTGCGACATAAGCAAATTATTCAACGGATAACGACTTTAACCGGACAAACAAAAGGCTCGAGTGTTGAATATAAAACTTAAACCTAGGAATTGATATGGTTCCAATTAAACTGTTGAGGGCCAAGTTAATGATTTTCATGAACGGGTCTTTTAAAAATAACATCGACTTATCTTTACCAATCGGCTTCCTAATAACTATCGCTAACGAATATAGGCGGGAAAATCAATTCTGTATCGCTAATAACCTAATTTATTAAACCATTATCAAATAGAAAATGATTACCTGAAACGTATTAACTTTGAAGGTTTACGGTATAATGCCACGCTTTAATATAGGTATGATATTATTAAAAGCCTTTAAAGTTATCATTAGTTAGATAAATACTCCTCCTATACCGGTAATAATTTGTACCGTTACGAGGAGCCTATTTGAGTTCCTTCTGAAATTCGGAACAACTAACGAAAAACGTCCGATAATCGACGTAATGGTACTTTTCAAAGCTTACAAAAAGAGGGGGATTGAAGAGTTCCGCTGGATTAATGAAAAAAGAAATCCGGCTAACTCTATAATGAAGGCGTTACCGAATAAGGCCTTGGAAAGGAATGTGGATAGCAATAGGCTGACTATACATAACGAGGGCTACGTTAATATGCCTTCCGGCAAGGCCAAGTTACGTAGTAGTTAGGAATGTCTTAAAAAACTGAAAGACTGCCAGGGGAATAAAGATAACGACTTATTTAACTTATACGATTAAATTGATGATATAAACAAGTTTTTATCAGAAAAACATTTTATAGGAACCGATAAAGTCGAACCCCGGAGCCGTAAGGCAATTAATGGCAATAAAGGGTCAATTTATGTAAACATGGGTGTAATTTGAGGTAGAAGTCAACCGAAATCAACAGGGGTTTGGCTATTTAACGAGGTCGTAATTTAACAATTACCGGAAAAGATTGGTTAACTATATTGGCGAACGCGTACAAACTAAAAAGCTGCCAGTGTTGGAAGAATAGTAATTACAGTGCAGTAGGTCAACTTTACTAATAGTAAAGTTGACTATACTAGCTTCAAGTTAAATGTATTATTTTGTATGTGCCTACTTTATTAGCTGTAAATCAAGTACAGTATGCGCCTACTTTATACTAGGGTATAGGCCAAGCAATTGTCCATACAAATGACTATACAAATCGGCTAGCGGTTTACCAAACCTAGAACAATACATCTACCACTTGATCATTCAATAATACTGTTACTTCAACCAATTCAATTGATAACGTTGCAATGACTAAAGCCTTGTCAACAATTTCCAACTATACGAGGTATTTTTTAAATGTATTGTAAAAAATCACAATATATATTTGTAAGCCTTTATTGTTGCAAAGTAGTCGATTCTCATTACTGTAGTCGAAGTAACTGGTGTTTCATTGATGTTGGTTGATTGTTTAATGTCTGATGCAGGTTCTAAGTTTGGTGGACCGCTTGCTAGTCTATATGCTAATTTGTATGACCAAACGCTTTAGCTTATACCCTACTTTGAAGTGGGTACCTACTCTACTACATTTACAGTGTATTATATTTAGATCCTATAAACCACAGTTAATTTGCAGTACGTATAATCATCTTTACTACGAGTAAAGTTAACCTGATTATACTATATTTAACTAGTATTCTAACACTGCAGCATTTTGCTTTTTACTTGCACGCTAGTGTGGCTTTTGATTAATTGGTAGTAACCTTTGAAATCTCCTTTTAATCCATAAGATTATAATCGATAAAACCCCTGTCAATTCCGATCAATATGTACTAGAATTGACATTAATTGCGTCACTTCGTAGCATTTTCGTTTTACCACTCCGAAGCCTTCATTCCTCAATTCTCGTGTACAGATCTTTTGCCACAGACCTATGCGTATTACGTAGTTCATCACCTACGTACATTTTGGGAGTAATTTGAACTACTGTTATTGCTACCTTTGCTATCATTTCTATTAATATCACTACCCTAGTTGTCTTTAAATTTGCCAAGGTAACCCTATTTCTTCACGTTACGTGCCGGTTAGTTTACATAGCCTTCAATTCGTATACTTAGCTTATTACTATTTAGAAACCTTTATAGGGCGCTATTAGGCGTGACCTTAGTTATAACATCATCGGTGTTATCTTTGACATTAATCCTCCGGAACTTATTGATTTCCCGGACTTCATATACCTCTCATAAAGCTATTTCCTTTATTATTAAACGTTTTTTATTAGTTGTACCTAGATTAAATGAGTATTGATAAAGGATTCGGGAGTTAGTATACATCACCATATGTATCATGGGTAGTCCTAGATATTTAGTAATAATCCCTAATATACCTTTAATTACCATAATGATATTGAAACTCGCTATTATAACATAAACTTTTGAAGTTAGTACTTTTCGCGTTACATTCTTTCATTTGACGGATATTCAGTATATAAGGTTTCTGGAGATTATGAATTACCCTTTAGACTTTTACTTGTTAACGAGCATTATCATGAAGCCTAATTTCAATGTAAGGTTAATATTATTGGTAAATAACTCATTCGTAAAGATTACTAATTTCGTTTTCGTTAAATCTACCGAAACCATGTTAATTCTTCTTTCCAAGTAATCTCGTCATTACTTAATTCTCTGATTTAACCTATCAAAGTCCTTGTTCTATGGATCTTATACTTGTGCCGCAATGAAAAGGTCGTACGATACCTCTGGTGGGTATAGCGTGATGATATAGGCCACAAGAGTCCATTGCTCCAGGTATTTTTAAGATCTTACCTTGAAGGCCTTCTTAATAATCGTTAGGATTATCGTTAACTCTTTTTGGCATAGTCTAATATAAGTTCTTTTTTTAGCATTAATACGCTGGATGTGAATTAATTATCTATTAAAGTTAAGTTGTGCGTTTTTACCTAACGTTTAGATTAGCTTACACTTTTAGAGTCTTGAATTTTCGATGGCACGCTATTTAGTCGCTACAAACCCAGAATTTTCGAGGAAAAAGATATTGTTAGTTTGCATACTTATGATACCAAAGTTTTCACCCTTTGTAATTCATAGGTACGAGTAAAACGTTAAAGTCTTTATTTATATCCTGTTTTTGAAACACGTCTGATACATTAGGAAACAATGAACGCATGCTTCGCCTAATTCGTATGAAGTTTTAACATAATGTATTGTCGTTCCGGCTAGAATCTTGTCTCTTAACTTCCTCAGAAGTTTTAATAATATAATTCGTTAAAGATCGGTGGCAGATTACGTATACGTTTATGTAATATACCAGATATTAAGTATAATTTGACCTCTTACTCTAATGATCAAACAGACAACAATCGCGAAGATTAAATGTTAGTTGATTTTATGGATTATAGACAATGAAGTAAGAATTTATTCCTTACCTTTATTAACGTATTTTTGAGCGATTAACCGTGATTTTTTGTAGGACCTAGCCGTGTTCTTTCTTTTAACCTTGTAAATTATCCATGACTTAAAGATAGGAATATTATAGCTTTTAAATTTCGTAAACGGTATAAATTATATAACACCCTTGTAGAAAAAAGGCTGTTAATCTCCACTTTATCGCTTTCCTAAAAGGGTTTATCTAGTGTGTTAACAATACCTTTGGCACGTAGTTGAAGGGTAAGTCCTCCGCTAGAATTTTCCTTTTAATATACCCTCGCCGTTGTATATGCTTTGCTAGGCTTGTGATTCCTGTTACCGTCCTCCTCTTTAATATGTATCCTCCTTTTGGGTAAGCTTTTACACCATCAATGTTTTATTATCTTGTTAACAGTCGGTTCGGAAGAATCATATTAACTAATATGTTCGGTTCGTATGTTATAAATATTTCGTTTTTTAACAGACTTAAGGTTCTTTTTGTACGTCTTAACTTGTGTGATTCCGCAAATGACAGAACCGTTAGTAGTTTTAACCACCACGTTTAAGTTAGTAATATTTAAAATTATATACAGCCTATTCTATTTGCTCATCTCGCGTTGCGTAATGAAATTACTTTAAAGGCGGTGTGACAGTACATTTATTATCAATGGTCCGTTCCTGGTATTATCATTATCGTTAACTTAGCGATGTGTTAATTTTTCCCTCATTTCTTTAGACCTTTGCTATATTTTATGACAAGTTTTTGAGTGTTCGATGATAATATAGATTTAATCGTTATACGTGGGTAGGCTCTAAATACCAGACGATTTGGTATAAAGCCGTTAAAGTTAATAGTATTAGTAAGGCCCTTCACCTCTATTTAAAGCCGTGTTTTTAAGCTTGTAAAGTTTTCGATTTTCAGTTAAAAGATACTATAGTCCCTTTTAAACAGGGCTTAAGCCTCATTTAACTTAATTAATACCTTAATAAGCCTTAACGTAAACCTATTTATATTAAATCTATATTGACTGAATATTAGCTTAAAACTTCATTGTAGAAAGGTTGGTACTGGTATCGTGAACTAATACATCTGGTGGTACAATGTACGTATACATTTTCAAAATACGTGATGTTTTCCACATTTCCTTCGCCGTAATTGTTTTAAGGATCTTAGTACCGTAAAAAGCCGCAATAGAATTTATAATGTGAAGTACTAACTTTCCGTTTGAGTAAAACACGATTACGAAAACCTTGAGGATAAAGTCTTAATTATCATTCAACTTGAACTTAAACCTTAAGGGGGTTTGGAAGTGTAATTGGCAATAGTGTAAAAGCCGTTTAATATTCCTTAGTTCGGATAAGTCCATATCTTTATAATTGGCTACTTTTAAGACCTTGTAAAGCTTATTAGTTGCCGAGTGGTAAAAACTATGATGAAGTTAATGAGACTCCTCTTTCAATAGGTTTAATACCATTACCTCTAACCTTCAAAGATAAAACTAGAGGTACCTCCATTTGAGGTTTGGTGGAAACCTTTTGCCGTTTTTCACTTTTAATAATTCATTAGTCTAAAAGTTAGCGTTAACGCTAAGGTTTTTTATGTTTTTAAGGTAAAGAAGGAAGGAAGTAAGGGATTCTAAGATGTGGAAAACAATAGGGCTAATAATAGTTTTGACCGTTATCGATCCTAGTAAAGATAACTTTTTTCCGGCGCTAAAGTTAACCTTAACTTTGTTAGTATCCATGTAATCGAGTTCCGGAGCAGCATTTGTATCCCTTCGTAATATAGCGTATTACGAATAACCTCCTGTTCAGTACGATGCTGCTCCCGTATCCGGGGTAATAACTCAAAATACCTGTTCTACATATAAATCTTAAATGGTAAAGAGGTATATGAGGGTAGAATTTTTATCGTTATGTCGGCGGTAGAGATATTTATTTATTGGGCGGTATAGGAAGACGTAGTCTGCGAGTTAATTTATTGATTTTAGGCCGGTATTAATATTTCTATGTCATTCATTAGCCATAAACATATTTTCCTCAAATTTAGCCTTATAACCTTTAAACTCTGTAACGCGTAATATATAGTCTCAATTGGATATATATAGGAAGTATATATTATACATTACATGTTTTAATTTCTCTTTAGCAATAGTATAGCGTGTCAACCATCAGCTTTACTTACTATAAATACAACATTTCTTATTATTTGAAGTAAATTTACTTAACTGATTCAAAAACCTTAAAGAAGAGGAATAACCTTTTCCGTGGGTAACTTGATTACTTCTTTAGGTCCGGATCTCTCGTTAACCATATTAGCCAGGATTCTCTTACTTGCGGTCTATATAAATAGTGTAGAAGAGTTTTTTATCGTCGTCACTAAATTAAGAAATTTAAGGGTATATATTAGTTGATCTGAAGACTCGAGTTGTTACGGTCCTTCACAAGGAACTTAATAAGTTAAAGAACCTTTTTTAGTTGGTATTAGGGCAATAGAGAGCGTATTCTATTTTTATTTTTTTTGCCCGTAACAGCTTGCCTAATCTTCTGGAGTAGGGTGCATTCGCTAGGTTTTAAATTCCCTATTACTTTTTAGTAGAACATTAATTTATCAAACATTTCATTAAGTGGGCTAATCTTACATTCTAACTCTTTTTAATAATTCAATTCGCAGGATTACTTAATAATATTTTGATCGGTATGCTACCCAGAAAGATTAATATTGTACTGAAAGTAACCATTTAATTTATCGTAGATTTCGTGGAAAGAGAAACAATTCGTCAGGTATCGAATGTAGTAGTCCTCGGCTTGGCTGGAAGGGATATTGGGAAATAATAAGTAAAAATCTTATATTTTAACCCTTCTTTGGATGAAAATGTTGAAAAATAGGCGTAACTTGATGTTAAGAAGGTTATTTTGCTCACTATTATATTTTTTCCTTCCTCCCTAGATCTTAATGAACTTGGTAATTTTCGTATAATCCATATCCACATTGGGGATGTGTCGAGGAAAAAGAGTAATATACTGGTGGTAGGAACCCTTTAAATCCCTCGATTAGTATTGAGGTTGGTGTTGGTAGGCAGGATAGTTACTTTTAGCCGAGTTTGGAGGAAAAAAGCTAATAGTCGTGCTTATAATGAATTCTCGCATGAATACAGTCCTTCCTTGATTTGGATGTGAAAATTTGACATTTTATAGAGCTTGGGGGAAAGGAATTTAGAGGTTTTCACCGCAGGAAACTTGGTAATAATCCTTTAAGTATTTGGGGGTAAGTCTAGATTCCTGCTTAATTAACTATTGGATTTAAGGACTTGCGGCGTGTAAATTAATTAAGTTTACACAGATAGTGGTATTGAACTATTGATTATACGTAAAAGGGTTTGAAGAACTTATCTGGGATTGGGAGGGTCCTTATGAATTTGTGTAAGGGCATTAAATAATACTATATCTAGCAATACATTTATCCATTTCCCGAATCCATTAAGGGTCTTTATTTATTGTCTATTTGTATAATAGGTTGGCAAGATTACTTTTTTTCCCTATCTTAACAGGGAGGACGACCCCGTTGCTAACTAGTTTACTCTTTAAACTAGTTTTAACCTGCTTGTTTATCACTTTTTACATATCTACTGTGTATTTTTTAAACTACTCGTAAAAGTCGTCCCCGGTTATAAGTTCGGTATTATGTTCGTTTAAGTCTAAATCCAAAATATAGTAGCCATTGCAATTCGTTTGGTACTTGGGGGTAGAGTTTTTATCGGGGTCTATTTGCTAAAAGTCGTTGTCGAAGTACTTAACAAATTTAAACCTAAAGTTAATGATTTCTTTTTTTCGAGTAGGATTGATGACAAAGTAAATCATAGAGTTATCTAAAGCTATAGTAACAAAAATTATAGGATGTACTAGGGAAAAAAGTAGAGCAATATGAAAACTTAGTGTAAAGGGTAAAAAATGTTTAAAGAGTAAGGTTGGAGGTTAACAGTTATAGGCTGAAGGACTTGATCGTTTTTGAAGTAATAGTACCTGTAATATAACTCATTTAGATTTTTACTAATTTGCCGACTTGGTAATCTTTAAGACTTTTAGATGGTTTATCTGAACGCCTTTATAAAGGATTAATAAAGATTTCTTAGTATATTTAGTAGTAACGATACTGTTGCTTACTTATATATTGATGTGAACAGCTGTGCAGCCCATAAGTTTTCCCTACTTACTACCGCGAATAACAGCACAGCTTATAGGAGCCCTTTGTAAAAACATTTCGTTTAATTTACCGAAACAAAGCGTAGTAATAGGAAAGCAACTTTTTCTTCTACTTTGTAAATCTATAATTAACCTGATAATCTCTCACGAGTATTGGTAAGCTTTTATAGATGTAAAGTAGTTGATTCGAATCACTATAGTCGAATTAATTGGTATTGTATTAATTTTGGGTGATTGTTTGATGTCTGATTCAAGTTCTAAGCTTGGAAGACCGCTAGCCGGTTGGCACGCTAATTTGAATGGCCAAACCCTTTTGTTTGAACCACACTTGAAGGTGGGAACCTACTACAATACACTTGTAGTTTAGTGTATTTAAATCCCACAAAATACTGCTAATTTTCAGTACGTATATTCATATTCACTGCAAGTAAAATGAACCTGCTTGTACTGCATTTGACCTCTAGTCCAAAAAATTCGTTTAAAAATATACGATAAAAAGGGTGAAATTCCTTTAATATTTGGTTTATAAAACGATAAACGTCAAATTGTGAATTTCGAAAGCTTATATGTATGACCTTTATTTAATCGATTTTGCAATAATTGATAAAAGTAAGACGATTGCGATAGTCTCAACGTACTCCAAATTAAAAGAAAAACTTAATTTTTTTATAATAGTAATCCATTTATTGTCTCAAATAAACTCAAAAATATTATTTTATAATGGTAGTAAATAAGCATTTGAAATAACATATTTATTAAATAATCGTAAATCTATAGCCATTCTACTTTTATTCACTCCTTCGAGAGTTTTCCATATTACGAATATTGGTAATATCAAGTGGGATATGATATTGGAGAATTTAATACATTTTTTATTATGTACAGTATCGAATGATGAATAGAAAAGCGTTTTGTTGCGTTTGAATATAAAATAAGGATAATGGTTTAATTTTCCGTGTTGTTTACTATCGACGAGTGAAACTTTTATTATTTGATTTAAAAACATTGTAGTCGCATCTATTTCCTTTCAAACGCTAGGACATTATTCGTAAACTTCTTTTAATTGTATAGATTAAGCCGGATTAGTTGTATGATTGCATGTGTTTCAGGCTGTCGTTATTACCGGCATATTTTGAGGTGTTTTTATACTAAACGAGGACTTTCGGTAATATAGCATATCGAGAGGTTTAACGAGACCAGTTTTTTGATAGTAAGGTTTATAAACTCAAGAATCACAAATTCATGAGTTAGGTATACAACTACATTCAAAAGAGGGGTGCTTTATTCAGTTTCAATAAGCGTCTTAGTGAGTGAAGGCGTATTAGTAGGCGCTATAACGGCCCTAGAAGTTGGATAATCCAACTCTATTTCAATAAAATTTCCGGTATAGTGAAAGACTCTAATATTTCCGTAGGGGCAAATGATATTGAATAATTAAAAATAACCATTTTAGTAGGTTCTGTAACTATAGAGGATGCGTGACCAATACCAGAACCTATAAAAGGGATAGTATGGCTCATTTCCAATTTATTTGAAAGTAAGCATTATATTTGTATTTCGTAATAGTTCGTCAATGCATCTGTTTTGTAAGGTACAATGACTTAGCTGTAGGATTGTAAAGTTGTAATATCTACGGAGTGGTCTCGTCTATGAAAATGTTAAAAACATATGAAAATTTAGCGATAAACATGAATAATTTGCCTTTAAAGAAGGCTAATTAAAAAATAACCATATATGTAATTCGCATAAGTTAAATATGAAGATTAATATTAAACGTAAACTTGGAAATAATTAGTTATGTGACCACATTGTATATTACGAAAGGTGTTTCGATATTCTATTTTTGAAATAAACAATATTTTGAAATATTCGTGAATTTGTACTAGGAGGCTTTATCCAATAATATATTAGTCAAACGCCTATATTTTGGCGATCGACAGGATAATTCTTACATATTTCCTGTAATAATATAGGAATGTTCTTAAATTTGTACCCATGAATGTGGAAAATTTAATGAACTTTAATATTAAGGCGTATGGAACGGTTAATTGAACTAATAATTATATGGCGTTCGATTATAGGCATGTCGATCGTAATTTAATCAAGGAAAATCATATTTAACTAGGTTTTAGACACGAAAAAAAAAATTACTGGCGCTAATATTAAGGAAAGTTTTGTTGTTTTTGCCTATAAGATTGGCGCGTATTGTAATTTGTAGGAAATGATAGCTACCTATGGCAAGTTCCATCTCTTTTAATGAAATTTGACAAAATGATGTCAAAATTATCCATGTTATTTAGAATATTATGTCAGTTTTGGTATTATATATGGTTTTATTGTTATATGTGTCTCTTTATGTTTCTCGTGGAAAAGCCCCTTTTTTAGTCATATACCTTTAAATGTTTGAACAAAGTGATACGTAAGTCGTAATTCTTATTATAATAAATATGAGTACGGCGACTAGAAGGCATGATATTGGGATTTATTATATAGCCTACTTTATTACTGAAGTGATAAGAGTTTATTTGTAAAGATATTCGTAAGTAATTAGAATGGTTATAATTGGTAGGGCTTTAGACTCTTCAACGTTGTCGATTCGATTGGTCGAAGTAACACTAGTATTGCGTGGTCAGATGGTGGATGTATTGTTCTAGATTTGGTAGACCCCTAGCTGGCTGCACTGTAATTTGAATGGCTAATTGCTTGGCCCGTACCCTAAGGCGAAATGCAGCCTACTATACTCGACTTACACCCAATATAGTAAGCTCATATAAAACAATGTACGTAACTTGTAGTTAATATAGTTAACTTTAATATAAGTAAAGTTGATCTACTACATTTAATATAGTACTATTTCAATACTGGCGGCTTTTTATTTTATACGAGCACGCCAGCATGGCTGACCAATCTTTTCTAGCAAGCGCTAAGCTGCAATCTCATCAATGGATAGACCCTTGTAAATTTCAATCAACCTTCGTATTAAAATGCGCATATTTGTATGTAAATTGACCCTAATCGCCGTTATTTTACCTACGGTCCCGAGTTTCGACTTTATCGACTCCTACAAAAAGTTTTTCTGTTATAGGCCTTTGTAAACATTTACTTTATCCGTGCTAATCAAACAGATCGCCATCGTTAATTCCTCTACTTCCCTAGCAGTCTTCCAATTGGCCAGTATATCCCTAACTACTATCACGTGATCTGGGCTTCATGGGCGGTTTATTAATGTAACTTTTCATACGTATAGTTAGCTTATTATTATCCACGAACCTTTTCAAGGACTTATACACTGATGACTTCGTTATAATATTAGCAAGATTGTTTTTGCCATTAATTTATTGGAATTCCTGTATTTCTCTCCTTTCGTAAGCTTTTTATAATGCTGTTACATTGGTTATTGAGCGTTTTTCACTGGTGTCTCTGAGCTTCGAAAGGCATTTGAATAAACTCCTTGAATCGGTACAAATTTCTATTAGTATAGGAGGAATTTTTAGCTGCCTGGTATTAAGGTTAAACGTTTCCTATAATATCATTTCTATATTAAAGCCTATTATTAAACCGTAAACCTTTAAAGCTAACATGTTTTATATAATCCTTTTACACTTGACAAAGCTTAGTAAATAAAGTTACTAATAATATTAAACTGATCTCCCTACTTATCTTCGTTAATGAAGGTTATTAAAAAGCCGATTAATAAAGATAAGTCAGTGTTGTTTATAAAAATCCTATTCGTAAAGATTATTATATTATCCTTCGATAAGTCAATCAAAACTATATTAATTACTCGGTCCAAGTTTCGAATCTACTATGTAATCTTTTCATTAAGCTGGTTAAAGTCGTTACCTATTAATTCTTATGTTCAAGCCTCGATAAATGGGTCGTAAAAGGCCATCAGTTAGCATAATATGTCGATATAACTGCCACAGGCACGCTATTTTAGGTAACGTTGGGCTTTAGCCACGTTAGTCTTGTAGATTATAGCTAAATCAGTGCCCTAACCCTTTTAGCGAAACCTAATGATGGTATTAATACCAAGTATACTAATTAACAATCTGTTAAGGTTAAATTGATTACCCTTCTCTGACGTCGTTACCGGCTTACAATTACAAAACTTAAAGTCTTTAATCGTCTGTTATTACGCTATTACAAAGCCAACGGTTTAGATGAAAGAGGTATCGTTAATCTACATACCTAATAAATCAAAGTCTTTCTTTTACGTTTTTTAAAAATACAAGTCGTACATAAAAAACTTTATACTTAGTTGTAATTTGAAATACGTTTAAAAAGTAATAAACCAATAAAAACCTACTTGAGATAGTCCATAAAATAGCTTAATATATCGTATTACCGTATTCAAAAGGTAAATGGCACGTAATTCTTAAAGAAACTCTAGTAATACAATCCGCTGTAAATTTATTACAAATTACATATAAGCATACGTTATATTTAAGGTATTTAATTCATACATACCTTGACTTTTAGCTAATGAACTGGCTATTGAAATATATAACAAATGTTGGAATAGTACCATATACAGTGAAGTATGTCAACTTTACTGTCAGTAAAGTAAACTTTACTGCAAATTGAGTGTATTGCTTTGTAGAAACTTACCGTATTGGGTGTAAGTCGAGTGCAGTATACTGCAATTCACTCTAGGGCACGGGCCAATCAATTGACAATACAAATTACAGTGTAGACCAGCTAGCGGTTTGCCAAACTTAGAAGAATACATCTATCATCAAACCACGTAATACTACTGTTACTTCGACCAATCGAATTGACAACGTTACAACGTCTAAAGACCTACTAACACTAATTAGTACTTGATTATTATCTTAAACACAGATTAGCTAAGTAAAAGAAAAGGTTACTTTCTGGTTACGCTTTATATTAACAACAGCGGCTAGAATAAAGAAAAGATTTTTACGAAGTGCCCTTACTACTATGTTAGTCTCTACGGCAGTATATAAAGAAGACTTTTGAACTGTATTAGTCTTTATGGAAAACCAGAGGTAATAACGGTATCTTTATTAAAAATACTAAGAAATTTTTATTAACCTTTATTAAAGACGTTAAGATTAACTTTCAAAAGTCTAAAAGTTCAGCAAATTGGCAAACGGCTAAGTTAGTACTACTTCGGGTGCTATTACTGTAGAAAAAAGACTAAGTCTCTACGTTAAACAACCATAACAAACAACATTCGCCTTTTACAACCAAAAGCGACCTTCGACCTTACCCTTTACATCAGACTTTTGCCCTTACTTCACTTTTTTCTTTTTACTCCCCACGCCACTCCAATCGTCAAGTTCGTTACTTTAATCGAAAAACAACAAGTCTCGCTAAAAAAAGCCACGTCACATGACCTCACGCTAAGTTACCAAGTCATCAAGTTCCTATGCGACTTTACGTCAAAACATCAAGTCCCCACGCCTAAATATTACTAAGTCTCTCGCCCTACACGTCCTATACAAGTCTAAACCTTAGGATAACACCTACTACAGATACTTAAAGGGAATTATAGCCTTAAGATCTATCTTTATAGATCATTACGATAAAATCCTATAGGGACGAGATGTCGACGAAAACTTAACGAAGAAAAATCTAGTTAATTACGTCGGCTCCTATATTGTTGGGTAAGACAACAATAAATAATTCAACCGCGGCAACCCCGCCTTCCGAAAAATGTCGTAACCTCTTTGGCGACTAAACCTTTAACAAGTAAATTTTTTTTTATAAAGGGTATCAAATCCAAATTAAAAGCTAAACTTAAACGCCGAGGGATCTACGTACTAAAAAAGGTCCTTAACAAACTGAAAAAAACCCTCTTCGACCCGACACAGATTAAAAAACGCTTTTAAGACCTTAATTCTCAAAATGCTTAAGGAAAACAGAAAGCCATTAAAGGATTTCAATACTGTTATACACAATCCAAAGGACTTCCCCTTTACTCCCAGCTAAGTCAGGTTTCTTTTCACGTTAGCGATAAAAAAACTATTAACATACCCGGCAGTTTAATACCCCTACGTAATAACGTGGAATACGTCCTTAGCGGCGGCAAGACACGTAAAAAAACGGCCGCCAACGCAGCCAAAGGTATTAATATAGGCGCTTTACACCACTTGATTTAACAGGATCGTAAAGCCTTCCAAAACCTTTAAGTACTTATTACTCCTTAGAAATTCAATAGTTAAGTCCCTTGAAAACCTTGCCCCTTTAAATTTACCTACGTATGTGAGCTTACTATAGTTTCTCCCACAAAACTTTATCCTCCAAGCCAGGCGACTAGTAATTATCCCTAATACCGTACCTCATAATCTTTAAGACTTAAACCACTAGAAAACACCACTTACGGTTAGGACGATTATCGAAACCTTTTTTCAAAACTTATCAAAATGGTTAATATTAACTACAAACTTCTTACAGACTTCGAAAGATTTGGAATAATAATGAAAAGTATATGAAAAGCCCTATAATCTCCTCGATACCAAGATAATACCCTTTATAAATATTTACAAGTAAATAGAGGTTCTCATTTTTGGTTTTTACTTACTATTTCTCAGAATCCTTACAGGGTACGCAAAGGATTACTACCTAATCTTTCTAACCTAAATAATAACGTTTCGCGAAAACTACGATAGCATAAAGGGATATTGCGAGTATGGCGTTCACTTTACACAATACTACACAAACTGGACCACTACGAGGTAGACTACAATAATGGTAAAAGAGAAAACGGAGGAAATACTAATAGACGTCCTTAACCAGATATTTAATAAGATGATATTATATTAAAAAGAAATGGGGAAAGCCTACACTGGAGAAGCCATACTTCACGAACAGGTACGGGTAATAATTACGGGTGTTAGCGAATGCGAATACGTCTTATAACGCCTAGATACTACCTGCGAAGGCTTTTTTAGCCAGTTACGCTCCTCGCTTACCATAATAATAAAGCGTACACTAAACTCGCTTGATGTGTATTTCTAAGTAGGCAACTTTGTTAACGTAGATGAAGAAAACTTTACGGTAGTTAACTATATCGACCGTAAGTATAGGCACTTATAACACCTAAGGTTTGGCTTATCGACCTTAATTTCTGAATAAAGACAGTAGCTAATATAACGCTAATAAAGTTTAGGTGAACCTATTAACTGCAAATACTATTGTCATAATAGGGGCAAGAAATATTAAAATTTATGGAAGTCTGGCTATTAGTTAACTCGGTACCCCCCTACCAAATGTAATAATAGAAAATTCATATATCACACCTAATACTCTATTGCTTTAGAATAGGATTACTTAAATCAAATCGTAAAAATTAAAGGCGATAAGCTAATTAACATCGTCAATACCCTTAAGAAGATCAAACAACACGATAATACTACTCCTAATACGGCTTAATAATTAACAGACCACGACTTTCTATATTTTATAGGTGGTAAAAACCCTTACGTTTACCCTACTAAACCCCTGATCCTTTATATGCTTTTAACTTCCACGATCGTTATGTGGACTACACTTTTTAAGGTATTATTCCAGACATAGGAGTAGTAAGGTGCTTAATAAGAAGCTATTTGCAGTATGTGACGTTACGGAGAGAAAGCACTACAGCCACTTAGATTAGTCGTTACGATGCTGATAAGACTAAAGTTGGCTTTGATCCGGGCGAACAACTATCGTTCCTGGGCATAACAGTAATTTAAATTATTATGAAAGCAATCACGTTTCACATCCTTAAGTCACTTATCTCTTTCCTTCTTTGCTTAAAGGATATAAAGACTCTTGATGTTAACGTCGACGTTAACGCAAATAAACTAGTTAAAAATAGCTAAAGGTTTCTACTCGCCCTTAAGTGAGGGCACCTATAATCTCATTTATAAAGACCGAAAATATTAATATTACATCTGACAAATCTGGAAATTTTTTAATTACACCGTTGTTTTAACCATCTACCTATTAATAGGCTATATATGTCCCAAAGTCCGTAAGGTATAACAACATAAAATATTTCCCCCTGGAAGCTATTAAAGGGCTTTGCCACCACTGATAAAGGTATACCCAAGTCTCCTGGAGTTTTAATTTTACGTTAAAAAACGATCAATATTTCAATTACGCAATTTTCGTTGATGTATTTTACTTAAATAACAAACTTGTTTTTTATATCGTTAATTCGCGACCTCTTTTCACGGGGCCGAATTTCTAAAGTACATTTCGATAAAAAATACGTGAGAAACGTTAAAGATATTGTAGATTAATACGTACCTAGGTTCACCTGATGTCGTTGTCTATAATATCGATATAAACTTTATCGTGGTAAAGTTTTAAAACGATACTCAAATAATAGGTATTTAGTACAAAGAGGTGTTTATAAAAGCCTACTAAAGCATTGGAAAAGTTAAAAGGATATACGCTCTACTTCGTCAAACGTATAATATCTTTACGTTGAAAATTAAAAGCTTTATAAATCCGGAGGCACGCCTACAAATGGCAGTAAAAGGCCTTAAGAACATTTTGAGCCCTAACGGCTTAGTGATAACGCTCCTAGTCTTTGGAGTATACCCATGCCTAACAAGTGAATCTCCGACTTCCGTAAATACTTCGAAATGTATTGCGGCCTATAACCAAGCTTTAAGGAAACTGCGAAAAGAATTGGTACACCGCCAGATTAGTAACGTCTTTAACACTAAAAAGGCCTTTTAATAATCGACGTGCTTACTCTACCGTTAGAAAGTGAAGTCATTGTGTGGCGGAAACCAGGTAAATAGAAAGGCCTGTACAAAATATTGAATATCACAAACTCCGAAAAAGTTGTCGAAACTCCTAACAGTTCTATACAATTCTGAACCATCAAGGTTAAAACCTATATTAGATATACTAAAGATAAAGAACCTTAAGCCTCTTAAGTTAAACAACCGAATCAATACGAACTTAATTTACCCGTTATCAATAATCCGATAAAACGCTGCCGACGTGGACGACCCCAAAAAAAGAAAAATGTTAAAAAGGAGAAGTATATACCGGGCCGTATTTACAATAATACTTAGGTAAACAGGAAAAAGAAGGATAAAGAAGACTTTGTACTAAAACTACGAACGTAAAGGATTATGAAAACTTTCGGCTGACCCTTTTAAGAAAGTAGTAAGGTTGATATTAACGGCTTACTAACTCGAAAGGTTATATAATTCGTACCGAAAACTGATTTCAACCTCTAAAACCCAAACGTTACGATTTTTAAGTCGAAGATTATCCACGAAATTAAAGGCAAGACTACGGGGCGATCGTACGAAAATTCACACCTAATCGCATAAAGATACAGTGATGAAAACAAGAACTAAATCATTACATAATCGCCAATGATTGAAAAAAAAACTAATGTTTAGTAATTGCTATAGCAGTAGGTTTTTTAACCAAAACTAAAGGCAGGCTTATATTTAATGGACGTAATAAAACGCAAACCTATACGCAATTAATAATGAATTTATACCGGATCGTATTATTAAAGCTATCACAGGAATTCCATGTCATTTACCCTTTAGGTACGGTAATACGTAATATTAAACTATTATACGTATTAGCTAAAACAAATGTCCACTGGTTTATAACTTACTAATTGCACTTCAAATCCCGACTAACGATAGAATCCTTAACGTATGACCTGTACCTACTGGTAACGTAAAAAAAAGGACTTCGGCATGGTGGGTCTGCAAACTAACGAAATACTTTTTGTAGGAACGGCTAGCTTTATGTTATTGGAACAATAATCAATGAAGGACTTAAAGTTTTGAAATTACGAGCCAGTAACAACGTTGACAAAAAACACCTAATTAGATTTAATAAATCGTCAATCCGTATAATTGGTGTTAATGCTAGCCTTAACTTTCATTAAAAGGGCCATGGCGTTGTCCTAACTACAATTAACAAAGCTAATGAGGTCAAAGCGCAATAGTACTTGGAATAACGTGCTTGAGGTAGCTATATTACTGCCTTATACGAATTGGAAGCCTCTTACGACCTATTCATCACGACACAAATACAAAAGCCAACGGATAAATACTTTGACCAGCTAAAAAGAAGGCTTGAGTAGCAGATACAGAACTTGAACCGCAGAATCAATATAGTCCCAATCGACCTTTTCAAGACCAATTGAATAATCTTTACGAACGGGTCCTTTGCAAATAATACCGACTTATCTTTACAAATTGACATCCTCATAAACCTCTTCAATGAAGACAGTTAAAAAGAATAGTTTAGCATTATAGGTAACCTAATTTACTAGACCTTCGTTAAGTGTAAAAGAATTATATAAAGCGTACTAAATTCGAAGTTTTACGGCATAATAGCGGGTTTTAACGTAGGTATGGCATTGCGGAAAATCTTTTACATTATTACCAGGCAGCTAAAGATTCCTCCTATTCTAGAGGTAATATGTAAAGATTTAAAAAGCCTTTTTGAATACCTTTCGAAATTCGTTACCACCAGTAAAAAACGCCTAAAAATCGACATAATAACACTCTGCGAAACCTACAAAAGAAGGGAAATTAAGGAGTTTCGATGAATCAATAACAAAAACAACTCTATTAAAGCCATAACAAAAACATTATCGAACAAGGCCTTAAAAAAGTTAGTAGATAGCAACAAGCTAACCATACGAATTGAAGGCTACGTTAATAAAGCACCCAGATAGCTCGGATTACGTAACGGCGGGCAGGGGTGTACCGGCAAACTGAAAAATGGCCAGGGAATTAATAATAGTGATTTATTTAAGTGGCACGGTTGAAATAAAAGCCTGTAAAAGCCTATGGCAAAGGAACTTTTTATATGAGTTGATAAACTCAAACTTTGGAGTAACAAAGCAACTGAAGTAAAATAGGATCAATTTACATGTAATTAAGTGCAATTAAGTATAGGAGTCGATTGGAATGAACAGTGATCTAGCCAGTTAACGAGAAAGTAATTTAGTAGGAACCGTAAAAGATTGGTTAGCTACACTAGTATACGCGCACAAACTAAAAAGCTGCCAGTATTGGAATAGTACTACATTAAGTACAGTAGGTCAACTTTACTATTAATAAAGTTAACTATACTTCATATTGAGTGTATTGCTTTGTGGGGACTTACCGTATTGGGTGTAAGTCGAGTACAGTACGCTGCACTTCACTCTATGGCACGGGCCAAGCAATTGACCATACAAATTACAGTACAGACCGGCTAGTGGTCTACCAAACTTAGAAGAATACATCCACCATGTTACCACGCAATACTACGGTTACTTCGACCAATCTAATCGACAACGTTGCAACATCTAAAGCCCTACCAACACTAAATGCTAATTAATCTTCTAAATCGTTAGCTATTGTATGAAGATTTAGTTTTTGCCTTCATTGTTATCTCCTTAAATGATTAGACGTGACTTTTTATACGCCTACCTCATAGTCTTGCCTTTAACCGCGTAGATAATCCTAGACTTCAAAATCTTGATATTAAAGTTTTAAAGGTTAAAATGAACCTTCTGTAAAAATTATGTAACCCCTTAATAGGCTGTTTATCTCAACCCAGTCGCTTTTTTTAAAAGGTTTGTCAAAGATTTTCATAATCCCTTATTCCCGGATTTTTAGTATTAATTCTTCATTGTTCTTCTCCTTCCTACTTACCTAAGTAGTATTGTAAATACGGCCCGGTCAACATTCCTTCTTTTTAATCTTCCTTTTTTTCAAGGGTTATCCGCGTCGGCGACATTTTATCGGCTTATCGATAAGGAGTAAAAGAGGTTCGCATTAGCTCGGTTATTTAACTTGAGGGTCTTTATTGATAACAACCCTAATATAAAACTTAACCTAGGTGGTTCGAAAAGATAAGAAACCGTTAGCAATTTTAAACACAACTTTAGAGTTTATGATATTTAGGATTTTATATGGGCCCTCTTATTTGCCCAACTTCCGCTATATAAGGACTTCAATTTACAACGTCAAAGCAAATACATCGATTATTGAAAGGCCGTTCCTGGTATTAAAGGCATTATTAACCTATTGGCGAGCCGGTTTCCTTTGAAATTCCTTTAAATCTTTGCCGTAAGTCTTAATACGCTTTTGAGTACTTGTTAATAATGGGGATTTATTTGTCAGGCGTAGGTACATCTCAAAGACAAGTAACGTTGGAGTTAAACCGTTAAGGCACGTAGTATTGTTTAGGCCCTTTACCTTCATTTAAAGTCTTACTTCCGAATTCTTAAAGTTTTCAATTTCAAGCGTAAGGATGTAATACGTTCGGCGAAGTAAAGTTTATGGCTTTGTAACCTTTCCAATTCTTTAGTAAGCCTTTCAATATACCTATTTGTATTAAATACCCATTATTTTAATCTTTTGCTAAAACTACGCTGCCGCAAACTTTGTGTTGGCATTATAAATGATCACGTTAAGTGAGCCTATGTACGTATCGATCTATAGAATTCTTAGTATTTCCCATGTATCCTTGGCTGAAAGGGAATTTAAAAACTTAGCTTTGTAAAAAAAAGTTGCGGAGTTAACTAAATAAAAAAACCGTATTATTCAAGTATAACACATTAATAGAAATCTCGTAGTTAAATTCTTTATCGTTTTTAAATATAAAGTTAAATTTCCGGGGGGCTTAAATATATATTTGGCAATAGTAATAAAGCTTTGCAATTGTTTTTAAGGTAAAGTACCATATCTCTATTCCCTATAGACTTTAGGACTTTATATAACCTATAAAAGGCTAGGGAGTAAAAACCCTAGTATAATTAACGTATCTCCGGCTCCGTCAAGTTTAATGCCACTACTTTATGGCCTTAAAAATGAAACCATAGGTACCCCTGGTTAAAAGCAAGGGGAAACCTTTTCTCATTCTTAACTAGTTTGTCTACATTATCGTTAACGTTAACGCTGAGAGTCTTTGTATCCTTTAGGCAAAGCAAAAAAGAGGTAAAGGGTTTAAAAATATAATGCATAATTACTTCCATAATAGTTTAAACTACTGTCATCTCTAGTAACTATAGTTGGTCGCCTAAACCGAAGCCAACTTTAGCTTTGCCATTATCGTCACGATTAATCTTGGTAATTCTGGTATTTTCCCTCCATAATACTCCGTACTATGAATAGCTTCCTATTAAGTACCTTGATTCTCCTATATCTGACATAATACTTTAAAACGCGTGGTCCGTGTAGCGATTGCGAAAATTAAAGGTATGTAAGGGGTTATAAGCTTAGTTAGAGCAAAGGTAAGGGTTTTCACCACATGAGTGGTATAGGAAAAAATAGTGGGCTAGTTATTAGACTTTATTAGAAGTAGTATATTTATGCTGCTTAATCTATTTAGGGTTATTATCGTCATCAATTGGCTTATCGCCCTCGAAGTTTATGATTTTATTTAAGTAATCCTATTTAAAAGTGGTAGAGTACTAAATGTAGTATATTACCTTTCTGTTATTTTGCTCAGCAAAGGGGTTCCGGGTAAACCAATCGCTAGACCTAATATAAATCCAGCATTTCCTACTACTATTACAACAATAATTTTTACGGTTAATAGGTCCGCTGAAATTTTAGCCCTATTAACGCTAATCTAGCTACTATCTTTAGTCTATAATTAATAAGCTAAACTATAGGCATTAAAGGCGCCCGTAACTGTACTTGCGGTTGACATAATTAACCACTGCAAAGTCTTTTTTTATTTATATTAAGTATGTTGCCGGCTTAAAGGTACGTACAAAGCGAGTTTGGTATACGCGTTATTATAGTTGCAAGCGAAGAACGTAACTGGCTAAGAAAGACTTCATAAGTGTTATCCAGGCGTTGTGAGGCGTATTTAAACTCGCTAGCGCTCGTAACTACTTCCTGTATCTGTTCGCGAAGTGTAGCTTCGCTAATGTAAGCCTTTCCCATTAATTTTTATCTCATTATTGGCTTATTAATCATCTGGTTAAACACATCCATTGGTATTTCATCCTCTTTCTTTTTAACTATTGTCGTTGCCCACCTTATAATAGCCCAATTTATGTGATATTACGTAAGGTGGATATCGTATTCAAAGTAGCCCTTCATATCGTTATATACTTCTCGGAATGTAGTTACTCTGGTTAAAAAGGTCAGGTAGTAATCCCTAGCGTACACTGTAAGAATTCTGAGGAATAATAAGTAAAAGTCTAAAAGGGGAACCTCTCTTCACTTACAGATATTTAAAAGGGTATTATCTTCGTGTTGAAAAGGTTATAACGATTTTCGTTATACTTCTTTACATTGTTTCAAATTTTGGCGAAATCTAAAAGTAGCTTATAATTAAAGTTAACTATCCTAACAGGTCTTAGGAATACTTCTTGATGGTCATCCTAGTCTTTATTAAAGTTTCCTATTAATTTAAATGTTAAAGCCTTTTGAACACGGTATTAAGGGTAATTACCAGTCGGTTAACCTAAGGGGTAAAGTCTTATAATAAGATATATAGTAAGCTTATATATATAGACGAACTTGCCATAAAATGTTTTTAAGAGGCTTGGCGATTTTGATTGAGTTGTTAAGAGTAAAAGAGACCTGAAGGTTTTGAGAAACTTAATGATCTTAATTGACTGGTGTAAAGTACCGAAGTCAATTCTTCTAGCAGTATAAGCGGCTGCCGCTTGGCATACCCTACCGCCACTAGAAGCGTACTCTACGCTGTCACGTAAAGGTTTTGATCTTCCGAGAAAGTTAACAGATTCCTTATCACTAACGCGTAAAAAGGTTTAACTTAGCTGAGGATAAAGGGGAGGTCTCCTGAATCTTGTATAAGGGCGCTAAGGTTATTTAATATTTTTTTCCATTAGGCAGTGAGTTTTAAAGGTATTTCTAAAGCTAAACTAAGTCGAAAAGTGCTTGTGACAGTCTTATAAAGCCTTGTACTTGAACTTCAATCCCTCGCCCCTTTAGTTTTAACTTAAACCTCAACTTAAACCCTTTTAAAAATACCTTTTATATATTAATAGTCCACTCATCAAAAAAGTTACGATATTTACGAAAAGAACGGTCAGGATATTCACCGTTATTATACTTAACGATAAGAAATCTAACGAAGTTAGTAAGGTGTTTTCCCATTAAATCTTCATCGACATTTTACGCCCAAAAGTCTTCGCCGTAATATTTGGTAAGGGCAGTTCCAAAGGCCTCAATTACTTTTTTCCTAACGTTGTCAGTAATACCTTTAAATTAAATGCTAGCGATATAAATTTTAAGGTTTTAGCTAATATAATACGTATAGGGCGTATAGGGTCAAGGACTTGATAGTTTTCAGGCAAAGGATCTTGGTGTTTTGGCATATAGTTGTGTAGAGTCGCGTGACGTGGCTTTTGCAGCGCGAATTAGCGAATATTGGTGTTTTTCGCTTAAGGCAACGATCTTAACGATTAAGTTGACGTAATGTAAATAAAAAGAGTAAAATAAGGGCAAAATTTTGATGTAAAAGGTAAGATCGAAAGTTGTTTATTGTTATTGGTAAAGGTTAAAGGTTATTTATTGTTTTGGCTATAAGACTTAGTAGTTTCTGTAGTAATAGTAATACCTGTAGTAATATCAACTTCGCTGTTTGCTAACTTGCCCAACTTTAAGACTTCTGATAGTTAATCTTAACTTTTTTGTTTTAACAAGGATCCGTAATTATTTCTCGATATTTTTTACTAGCTATACCGTTACTGACTTTGAGATTGCCATTGTGGACTAGCGTAACTTAAAAATATTCTCTAATTTCCTGCCGTTTTAGACTAACGCAAAACTAATAAATACCCTTTGCAAAAAATATGTCTTTTAACCTAGCCGCTGTTATAGCCGTAAAGCGTAACCGGAAAATAGCTTTTTTTTTTTACTTGTCTAATCTGTACTTAATCTAATAAGCATTCATAAGTGTTGGTAGGGCTTTAAACTTTACAAAGTTGTCGATTCGATCGGTCGAAGTAACAGTAATATTGTGTGGTCAGATGATGGATGCATTGTTTTAGGTTCAGCAGACCGCTAGCCAGTCTGCACTGTATTTTGTGTTGCCAATTTCTTGGCCCGTGTCCTAGTGTGAAGTATGGCCTACTATACTCGACTTACAACCAATACAGTAAGCTCACACAAAACAATGCACTCAACTTGCAGTTAGTATAGTCAACTCTACAGTAAGTAAAGTTGACCTAATACACTGTATATAGTACTATTCCAACAGTTACCCTAATTCGAATTGTTAGTATCGCTTACCTCAGATTATATATTGTTGACTTTGTTTTTGCGATTATTTCAGTTTTCGTAAGTACGGTTATTCCGACTACAATCTCAGTCGATATGGGTTTCATGAGGCCGGTATTTATTACGGTCATGTTTGCTGTAACCGTATTTTTACTTATATTTATATTAAGTATGTTTATTGTTCGCATGTTTTCAGGGATTATCGTCGTAACATTTGTGGGTGTACTCTTCAAGGGGCGTGTTGTATACCTATTTGCATTATTTTTCAGCTTATAGGGCTAGTACTTACCTTGAGGAGAATACCTGAAATTATCTTTATCACGAACATTTTTGGAGGGGGGCTAATTGTTGGGCCAGAACGTTATTTCTGTTGTAAATAATATATTCTTTAACTTTTTTACCTGAACTAAGTATTCCTTTATATTTTGTTTTCGATGTGGTAAAGGTAAATATTGCTCAATATCTAAGTTTAAAGAGAATGAAATGTTAATTATAACACTCTTTTAATTTTCATTATAACGGTTTTATTTACCTAAAGCCCTCGGATAGATTATTTTGATCTCAATAAATTTACTTTAGTAATACTTGTTATATAATAAGTAGCGTAAAGAGAATTTTGCCTTTATGAACTTTTCAATAACTCGTGCATGATTAATGGTAAAGCCATCGATGAGAATTTTTATAATATACATGAGGTAACAGCGAAACATTTTACAATGTTTACGAAAAGTAACCTCTATATTTCATTAATATATTATAAATCCCCAGATTGAAGTAGAGAATATCTTTACAATTCAACTTTCTAATATAGCAAATGTATTTATAAAGGTGTTTAAACATTTCCAAAAGCTTTGAACATTGGTAAAGACTATATCTTTAGCTACAGTAATAATGTCCATATTCTGAAGATCAAGATATCTAGGGTTAAATACCCCAATCTCTAACGAGCCTGTAATTGCGGCGAGCCAGCGACGGGTAGATGTATATAGGGTAGGCGCAGGCGAGGAACTGGCTAAGGAATAGGCTAAAAAGGTATAAAAGCGTAAATCTGTAATCGAAGATAAGATAGGTAAAGGTATACGCGTAAGCGAAAGTAGTGCTGAAACTGAAAGGTTTGTTGGAGCTTCTAGCGAAACTGGAGGGAAAGTAACAGTTATTAGCTCTGGTGTGGTAGGTATAGGTGCGGATGCAGGTTTTTTCTTAGGTTCTTCTGCACGTATTTACTAATGCGAACGGTGAGAGGTTTGTAGCTTATTTCGTATAATATCTAGCGCTTACAATATTCGCTTCCTCATAAAATTAAAATTGATAACTTGTAAAACAGTAGCTAATAATGTACGGTAGTGGTATTAGAAGTAGAGGAAAAAGAAGAAAAAGGTTATTGTTTAGGGTTGAAAAGTATAGGAAAAGGAAGGAGGGGAATTGGCATTTTTGTGTTTTATTAGTAGGTATTTATAGTTACAACTTCGCGCTGGTGACTCAATTTCAATTGCTTTACAGAAAGTTTAAACTGGTTTGGTACCAAGTATAAATCTAAGCTTACGGCTCCCATTTTTTTATGCTATCTATACGTAGGAATTTATTTTTATATTATGGTCAGTATTTTAAGGTAAAGACTAAGGTTAAGCTAGGAATCCACCACGAGACCATCATAATAATAAGTACTTATGAGAAGGATGACTCATGAATAGGCAGTCTCGTCTTGTGAGAAGGTAGTCTCATGAGGAAGAAGCAACTACAAGAGGCAAATACTACCCCATGATCCTGTGGTACAACGAAGGCTCATCAAACATAATCTGTAGAAAAAAAGATTATGCAGTGTTGAATAACAGCCAAAATGATATAATTCGTGCAAACTAATCTACAATTAACTTAATAAATTTTAATAACATGTAATCTTTTATGTTAGTAACTTTCAAAATAAAAAACTATGATCGTTCATATGAAACAGATTATTGAATACCCTAAAATTCAGGTGTCGAATAAAAACAGAGTTCAACAGTTTATAAGATTTTGAGAATAATATACTATGGGACGGAGGATTAATTTACTGTTACTTTCCGATATAATTGCAATATAAAATCAGATTAATGTTTCTAATTGAAATGGATTCTTATAACTCAAAAGAGATATTAAATTAGTACCATTCGCACTATTAATAGAGTATTTACATTCTTAATATATGTTAAAAGCTAGTACCTAGGCTAGTGGTAGCGAGGGATTTTGCCATGGCGATTACTATACTCTTGCATCGCTCCCGGGCTGGTCCTCAGTATACAAAAGCCTCATGATTAATTACAAAACCAAACCACTCCTTATCGCTAGATCCATAACATCTTTTAAGCAGAACGACGTTTCCTTCTTCATCGAAAGTTATAAATAGTATTCGACTGCCTTAAACGATAGCTTTAGCTTAGTTCCTTCACACATAATCCTCAATATTTTATTCCCGATAGTGTCCTAACTTCTTTTCAACGGTTATAACCAAGGCTTATTTCTTACTCCTATTTTAGTTTGAACTCCTTACCTTTAGAGAAGTTGTTGAATAAATACGTACGGGATTCGATCCAAAGTACCTTAGTAGTGTAATAGGATAATTTAACCACTAAATACGAAATAAAACCTAATATACTAATAATTAATCTTATCAAATGAAAACGAACAACTTGCGAATACGTTTAACCTATAGAATTAAATAATTTTAAGATATGGATATATTTATTAATTTCAATCCATAGTTTAATCCTATCATTGCTACGATTCAATGATCAAAATTAATAATCATCTAGAAGAAAACTATTTTCAAGCTATATAAAAACAATATTGACACAATCTTTGCACGGATTTTCGTTAAAAGTCGCGTCGAATTACCCCAAAAGCATATTAACTTCTCGAATGATTCTGATTACAATTACAAAACTAATGGTGAACCTCAGAATAAAAACTGTTAACTAACCAAAAATAAAACTTTCAACTAATCAATTATAGTTTCCTATATTTAATTCCGTTTTTCGGTATGAAAGGTTACAATATTAAATAAATTATATAGCGATCAGAATTCAATTTATATTAAGAAAACGTACGTGTACTTCATTTTGAAATGGTAAGAAACTATAATAAAATCCGTTATGGAAAGTTATTACTGCCGTGATATAGACAGCGATAATGGCGACTCCAACACATTTATAACCATACTTTACACGTATTACTACGATCTGAACGCGGCGAAAACCGTCATTACTAGTTTTATGAGTTTAAAATAAAGGGTCTATAAACGGTTTTACGTCTTCTTTAACATTTAAAAAGCCTTATTTACTGAAACTAACTACATATGATATGAATGTGAAACTGAGTCCGCCATCCTTAAGAACATTATCAAGAATATTTTAATTCACATATGAATTTCTTTCGACATATGAAAAAGTATAAAGAATGGGTTTTCCACATTAAACTTATGAATAAAAGACTTTATTATTTTATTACTAGATAAAATGGTATTAAAATTAACCATATTAATAATATCGGAGGTAATGGTGTTATTTACGGTAAGATTAGTAGTAGTAATACATCTATTCACGATAGATAAGGAAATATTATTATAACGGGCGTAAAAGTTTTGCGGACTGATATCAACCAACGCGTTACATAAGTTGATTAATACGAACTTTCACATCGAAAAAGTTATAGCTTATATTTAAAATACGACACGAATGTTCATCTGATTTAAAACTATTATTTGAATACTATACAACGCCCAAACAGATTTAATACCTAGGTTAACACCAAAGCTAATACGTTTATTCACTTTATTATTATCAATGAACCTATCGCCAATTAAAATGTAAAAGTTTAACTCCTATATATAGTTGTATATAGAACTTAAAACGACTTTATTCGAACCGTGTTGGCAGGGCTTTAGACGTTGCAACGTTGTCAATTCGAGGCTCTGATCGAAGTAATAGTAGTATTATAATGGTAAAGAGTTAGATGTATTGTCATAGGTTTGGCAGACCGCTATCTGGTGTGCAAAGTAATTTGTATGGCCAATTTCTTGGCTCGTACCCTAGTGTGAAGTGGTCACGTACTATACTGAACTTGAAGTTAATACAGTAGACCCACAAAATAATACACTTAACTTGTAGTTAGTATAGTCAACTTTACTATATCTAAAGTTAACTTACTGTATTGCAATTAATACTAATCTAACACTATCAGCTTTTTTTGTACGCGTATGCTAGTGTGGTCGACCAATCTTTTCCTGGTTACTATTGAAATTTGCCCTGTTCGACTAGCCAAACCCTGCCTATTCTGTGGTTGTATTAACCTCGAATGCCCCATAGTTCTGATTTACGACTTTATCAATTTTTACGAACAAGTCTATCACTACAGACTTTTGTAGGCCTCCAATTTAACCGTGATCATGAAATAATTTGCTGGTTCTAATTCATTGATGGTTTTTCATTTTGCCATATCCCTGTTCATTTAATTGTGACCTAACCTTGCCAGGTGACCTGTTAATGTATCCTTCAACATATATAATCGAACTATTTTTATATATAAACCTTGTAAAAACCTTACTCAACTATGTTTTTCATGATGACATTAGCTGGATTTTCTTTGTTATTAATTTACCAGAAATTCTTAGTCTCCTTATCTTCATAGACTTTATGAAGTGCTATTATATAGATTATTCAACGTTTTTAGCTGGTGGTTCTAAGCTTTGAAAGGTATTTAAATAGGCTCTTCAAGTTGGTACAGATTATTACCAGGATAAAGGGAATCCTTAATTACCTGGTAACAATGTTATGTATTTTTTTAACAATGTTATATTTACATCAAAATCAATCATTATACCATAAACCTTTAACGTGATATCCTTTCGTGGAATACTTTTACATTTGATCAAATTCGAATGAATTAGGTTTCTGAAAATATTAAACTGGTTTTTTCATTTGTCTTTATTCACGAGTATTATTAAGAAGTCAATTTGTACCGACAGGTCTATGTTCTTTATGAAGAAGCAATTCATAAAGATTATCAATTTAGCTTTTGATAGGTCGATCGGAACCAAGTCAATTTTTTGGTCTAGATTCTATATTAGTCACCTTAATACATTATTCAGTCGATTAACGTTTTTATTTCTTGTATTTCATGTTTGCATCGTATTTGATAGGTTGTAAAAGGCCTTTGGCTCGCGTAAGGTAATGATAGAGTAGCTACAGACACGTTATTTAAAAATTCATTGAGCCATAGATATTTTAACTTTATTAATTATATCTAAGTTAGCAAACTGACGCTTTTGGAGGAACCTAAGATAAGCATTAATACCAAGTATGCGTATTGAAGATCAGTTGAAATCGAATTAATCACATTTTTCTAAAGTTACGATCGACTTGTAATTCCAGATCCTTGAGTCTTTAATATTTTGTTTTGTTGATCTTATAAAGCTAGTACTTTTAACGAAGAAGATATCGTTAACTTGTATACCTATTAGGCTAAAGTTTTCCTTTTGCATCGCTAACAAATACGAGTTAAAGATTAAAAAAATTATATCTAATTTCAACATGAAGTGCGAATAATAGATTAACAATTAATGGACGCATATTTGAGTTACAACGTATAATGTTTTCATATATTGTATAATCATACACGTAAAGTATTAATTTAGTAATTACTGCTGTAGCTTCAATATGGTAATCTGTTATAAATTACTTGTTGATTAAGTATACGCTTACGTTATATTAGGACTATTAAAGGTGAATTTTCTTTCATTCTTCACTAATCAACTTCTTGCCAAAGAGTCCTCAAAATCTTAACTATTTTTTTCAATTGTTATTCATTATATAAGGATCCAGATTTCACCCTTATTATCGTATCTTTAAATGATTATACGTGTTTTATCGTACGATCGTTCCGTGGTTTTACTTTTTACCTCTTATATAATTCTCGACCTCAATATCGTAATATTTGGAGTTTAAATGTTAACATCGTTTTTAGGAACTAATTATACGACTTCTTGAGTCTGGAGTCCGTTAATCTCAACCTTGATATTTTTCTCAAAAGTTTTACCAGAGGTTTTATTAAAGTTTCATATTCGAAGCTTTATTGCTAAGTTTTGGATTATCTTTTTCTTCCTTATTAACTCAATTAATATTGAAAATCCAGCCTGGTATATATTTCTTGTCTTTAACGTTCCTTTTCTTAAATGGTCAGCTAAGCTGAAAGCGTTATATTAATCTATCAATCAGCGGAGTAGGGAGGTTTTATTGTCTAATTCGTTTGATTTAAAAGTTGTTATAACTACCGTTAATTGCCTTTATATAGGGTTTTACCTAAATTATTCGAAATATCATAAAACTATTCATAGTTCTAATAGTTAATATAGGGTTAATAATACTTAATATTTTAAATAGGCTATCTTATTTACCTGGCTCTCGATATACAAAGACTTTACTTCATAACAGTAAAATTAGTATGTCGATTTTCATGGAGTCTTTTCTAGTATTAAGTATATTATTGATTTAATGCCTTGCTGATTCCTGTTTTAGTCTCTTTAATAATTTGCTGTAGGATCAAGCTATTCCTCAGATACTCGTTAATAGAGAGAATCTACTTATTAGTTGTGGGTATAGTCTAAAAACTAACTACGTTTTTATTAGATTTTCAGGGTCCATAATATTATTTAGGCCCCTTACTGCTATTTACAAACGAATCTTCTTATTCGTAAAGCTTTCAATTTGCATCGTAAAGATATCGTATACTTTACAAACATACATATATACCCTTTCGACTTTTTGGATAATTTAGTGGATCTTGATAAATACTTATTAATATAAATTTATATTATTTGAACATCTGCCTAAAAATCTATTGCCGTAAAATTGGTATTAATATCGTGAACGACGACGTTAAGTCAAATTAAATATATGTTAATTCAAAATATCTTTGAATTTTTCTAAGTATAATAACTAATACTCTTTTCAAAAATTGAACTCCATGAAAAAGGGTTACAAAATCATTAATGATAAATAGGGTTTTGATCCAAATAAAACACAGTAACGAATAGTTCACAATTGAAATCCTTATTTACTTTTAATATAAACTTGAATTTTCGGATACCTTAGATTTACATTCAACAATTCTAGTAGATCTTTTTTATTACTTTGGAAAACAAAATATTCCACATTTTTATACTCTACTAATCTGAAGATTTTGTATAGCTTGTTCATGTCTAGGTGATTGAAACGTCGGTATATTAAACGTGTCCTTAACGCGGTTAAATTGAACATTGTTTCGTTTAAAACCTAAAAATCGAACTATATATGCTTCCATTTAGAGGCGAAAAAGAACTTTTGACCTTTTATAACTAGTTGATCAACTTGAACATTGAAATTATCGCCGAGAGTCTTTATATTTTCCAAATGAAAAAGGAAATAGGTAGAACATTTGAAGTTATAGAATTCAATTTACCTGATAATAATTTAATTAATCTTTATTAATAACAACGATGATTATTTGTATGGGCCGAAGCTCACTTTATATTTGCCAGTATTTCAACAATTAATTTCCGTAACGGTAATGTTTTCCATTCGAAATGTTACATACTACGAAAAACCTCCCATTATGTACTTTGTTGCCCCTATGTCTGTCGTAATACTTTAAAATGTATGAATCTTGTAACAATCGAGAATTTTGAAGGTGAATAATTAGTTTGGGGTTTGGTTAAGGTAAAGGTTAGGATTTTGGCCATTGAACCTGTATAAAAACAAGTCGTCAGTTAGTTATTAGTTCGCGATACGAAAAACTTTTTGATATTACGTTACTTATTTTGATGTATCATTGTTATTAACAACCTTTTCATCCTTGTAATTTACAATATAATTTAAATACTTTTGCTCTAAATTAATTGGGTAGAAAGAGTGATGTATCACTTCTTATTTATTAGGTTTATCTAGATGGTGGCGAGTAAACTAATAACTCAACTTGCTACAAATTTGATATCTTTTACTATCATTACGATGATAGTTCTTGCGGTTAACGAGTTCATTTCAATCTTGGCCTCGTTAACGTCAATGTAAATATACCTTTCAATACGAAGATATTGGACTAAATTTCCAACGTTAGGGATATCTGTATTTGAAATCGTTATGATAAATAATTACTTATTCTTTTTTATTTATATAGCGAAATTTATTGGGTTTGGAGTACATATCAATTGAATTTGGCTTATATATCAATACAGATGTTAATAATGCTCGCGATTAACTCAAAGAATACTTAGTATTGGTATCTGAGCGTTATGTAGCGTATTTCAACTCATTTACACCTGCAATTACTGCCCAAACTTGCTTGCGGACCATGGCTTTGTTAATATAAACCTTATACATCGATCATTATCATAATATAAACTTGTTAAACATTTGATTAAAAAAATTCATTGGTGTTTCCTTTTTTTAGCTATTATCGTCGTTTTACTTATCGTAGCCCAATCCGAATAGTATTGCGTATAATGAGTGTCGTATTGTAAATAGCTTTTCATAACATTCTATATCTCATTAAAGTTTTTTACTCTTGTTAATAAGGTCATTTAGTAGTCCCTGGCGTGGTCTATAAGGAATTTGGGGAACAATAAGTGAAAGCCTGAAGGAAATACCTCTATTCACTCGCTGATATTCAAGAAAAGCATCATCTTTGTATAGAGGAGGTTGTGGAGCTTTCGTTTATACTTCTCTACGTTATTATCAATCTTCGCAAAGTTCGTGAGAAAAATTTTAATTGATATTAACTGTTTTGATAGGTTTGGGGAGAAGGTTGCGATAATTGTTCTAGTTGTTGATAGTTTTTCCTGTTATTTTAAGTGTTTTTTTGTTTTCGGAGTCCTGATGTTGAGGGTAATTGATAGTTGACTCTCAAGAGGCACAAGGTTTTGTAATAGAACTTTCACTAGGTTCGCGCGTGTAGGCGTAATTGCCGTAGGAAGCTTTGCTTCAAGGGATTTAGCAATTTTAAAGGAAGGATTAAAGGGAAAGAAAGACTTGGTAATGGGGAAATTTTTAAAGAACTTGACAATTTTTCTTAATTAACCGAATAAAGTTAACGTTAATTTCACCTACCGCGATTGAGGCTGTTACTTTACGAGTACTGCCGCCCTTAAGAGCATACTATGAGCTGTTATGTGAGGGTGTTAGGTTACCGAATAGGTTAATAGATTTTTCGTTATCAGCGCGTCGAAAGGTTTAACTTAATGAGGCATTAAGGTGAGTTCTTATGAAACATGTGTAAGGGTGTTAAAGGAATTTAATGTCTTTTCTTTTGTCTCGAGGATCTAAAGGGTATTCTTTAAGTTATGCTAAGTCAAAAAATGTTTGCGCGAGATTGGTTAAGTGCTTTTCCAGCATGTAAACTCCATTTTGTTCAACTTCTGATTTTAAATTAAATTGACGGTTTTCTGGATCATATTCCACATATCAACGGTCCAATCGTCAAAAAAATTACGATACTTACGGAAGATTAAAACGTTACGTTTAAGTTTTTTACCGTTATTTTTCCCGAAAATGTAATTGTTAACGAAGTTGGTTAAGTGCTTTTCGGTTAAATCTTCGTCAATATTTTACCCCTAAAGGTCGTTATTGTAGTTTTTAACAAAGACATGACCGTAGGATTTGATTACCTCCTTCCTAGCAGAGTCGACGATAGCTTCAAAGTGAGTATTTGTGGTAGTTATTTTAACGTTTTGGCTGGCATAAAATGTGTGATTTGGTAGTTTGGATGAGGAAATTTGGTGTTTCAGAGTAAAGTCGAATAGGGACTTGTCGACTTGTCGAGGAGTCGCGCAATGTAGTTTTCTTAGCGTGACTTGGAGATTTTTAGTGTTTTTGTTTAGAGCAGAGATTATGCGGTATTAGGAGAGGAAAAGCGTGGTATAGAGGGAAATACTTGGCTTTAGGAGCAAAGTTTGGTGTAAAAGGTAACGTCGAAGTTTTTTAGTTGTTGTTGGTTATTTTTAAGGGTTGTAAGCCGTGAGACTTGGTCGTTTTTGCATTTGTAGCACCCGTAGTAACACTGACTTAGCCGTTTACTAACTAAAAGAAATTTGAGACTTCTACGGTTAATTTCAGCGCTTTTAAGTAGGATCTGGTGAATATTTATTTGTGCCTTTAATAGAGATAAATTCGTTTACTTCTAGATTTCCGTTGTGAACTAACTTAACCAAAAATATTTTCTAATTTCCAGTCATTATGGACGGACTCAGTACTAATAGAGGTACTTCGGGAGAATCATTTTTTACTCTGCCTCTATTTATCGCAAAGCGTAACCAGAAAGTAGCCTCTCCTTTAACTTAACTTATCTTTGATTAATCTAATAAGCATTAATTAGTGTTGGAAGAACTTTAGACTTTTCAACGTTGTCGATTCGAGAGTCTGGTTGAAGTAAAAGTATTATAATTAGTAATTATAATATTATACACTTGAAGATTTTAGTCGAGAAAGTTAGTAATACCCATTAAGATGTAATTATAAATTTATAATTGTCGTCGGTACGTATTTCTGAAGTCATTATAAAAAGATGTATTGCCATATATTTAGGGGGGTTTTCTCCACCCTTTTAATAACGTACCTGTAACTCCAAGGAGAGTAATAATTAACCATTTGGAATTTACACGCCCTAACTACTTGTCACTAATTAACTACTCGTATTTTTCGTAGAAATTGATAACTTTATTAATATTATATTTTCAACGATCTTTAAATAAATGTTTCATCAAAATAGGGCTTATAGGCACCGTTCAAAGCATTAACGCTAATACAAAGGGATCGCCAACGCTGTTACCCACAGCTCGCTTAGTTGTAGTTCTTTTAATTTTAGAAGCATATGAATAATTCTGGTCTTCATTTTTCGCCTCCCCACCATTACTATCGACCAAATCGTTACCTCTTTCCCTTTGTTTTACTCGTCTACTGCCGTCACCGTAATCGACACACCACTTTTTTCTTAACCTTTCTCCTTTTTTCTTTTACCCTTACCCCCTTATAGAAAAAACGGGGGGATTTCAAAATTATAAGCCTTAACCTTTCTTTCAAGGTAAAATCTCCATTACCTCTTACTACACTTAATCTTCAAAAATATAATATCGACGAATTACAACGCGATTCGTAAAAATTATCTCTTTTCTAATTCGTATTATATGAATATTTTCGTAAACAAAACACAAGTGGCAGATCGAGTCCGTCGCCTCAAGTAACGACTTGTAAAGGCATGTTAAAAATCCTTTTTAACGCGTAAAACGTTAAAACGGTGTACTCGGCTTCGCGTCCACAAGCCTTTAATGGATACGCCTTACGTGACATACGTTACATTTGTTTCCGTATATAAGTTTTTTCATGATGACCGTTAGATTGGGGGTTACTCGTTTCGTCATTACCCTTATGGGAGGATTAGTAATTAATACACCCACGTTTCGGTAATTTTAATGCCGTAACTCGAGGCCTTATTATGCACCTACCATTTCTAGGATGATTTACTCACGTTTATAATTCCTAATTTCAACTGTTACCAATTATTATCCACTTATCCAATGCCTTATTCGGGTATTTTCTGTGAAATAACTACTTTTGTAATATCAAAAACCAAATAGAGCTAATTAATATTAAGCGTTAATAGGGGGCTATCAAAACGGCAACCGTTATTACCGCCTAACGGAAGGGCTTACGTATATATTATGCAGGTGAGTTCAACGACGGTATTGCATATGGTCGTAAAAGGGGTAAAGACTCTCCTAGCCCCTTGCTCAGAGGTATATAGCTTAAGGTGTGGGGCCCTTCTCCTGGTGGCGACGTCGATAGGAGCGTGAACTATAGTGGTGATGGTGGCTCTAACAGCAATAGCGGCGACAATGGTAGCAATGGAGATAACGGTGACAACGATAACAATGGAGAGGATGGGACTGAGGAAGAAGAACACGCAGCTCTCGCCTCCTCCTCGTCTTTCGACAGTAGATAAATGGCATCTTATATAATTTTTAGTTTGTCCGCCTTGAATGTAATAATTTATTTAGTGATAAAACTGTATTTATAAAACCAATAGATAAGTGGGTGACAAATAATGAAGGTATAAATTGAGAATATATTAGTAAAGTTATACGAAACAAATGTGAAAAGTAATAATATATTGACAAAATCGCTAACGATCAATGTAAACAGTGATAATATGTTAGAATTGAAATGAATAGTTGATTCAAAAGTAAGGGAATAATTGCAAAGTATAGAATACTTAACTAAGGTAACTTCGTATAACTTTTACAGTAATACTAATGAAAATAAAACTGTGTAAATATAAATGTTTCAATAACCTATTCGGGGTGCCTTTAGTTATCGTATCCTCTAGGTTTAATTTTCTATTGATCCATCTTTTCTCCTTAATTTCGCGGCGTTCTTACGATTCCCGCAAAGTTATAATATCAATTGTAAGGCTCTTTTTGTTTGTAATACCGAGTTTAACGAGGTATTCGTAAAGATAAAAGAAATTAGTATAAATAACTCAAGGAAGGGGTTTTCAATTAACGATCAAAATAATGATACCTACCGGTATCTCTATGATAAATCCAGAGTCAAATTCTCCAATTACAATATGGATTTCTGAAGTTCAAACGCTTCAAGGTACCCGTGTAATGATCACACTAAATATCAGTGAGTATATAGAATGTGTCAGAGGGTTTATGTTATCAAGAAGGTAGCAGAGATGCTGAGTGAACAATATCGCAACCGTGCAAGTAATGATCAAAAGCCATGAGGCTATTCAGAATACACTGAGACTAAATACTTAGATTGACAACTGAAGAGCTATGAAGGAAATACTATCTATATGGTGATGACCGTGTCCTTATATATCCGTGCCTTTATACTGTCTTCAGTACTGGATCACTTGAATCAGTGCTGATCCCACTGATCCTAATCACATGATTGGCTTAGTCATTTCCGCTAACAAAGGAAAAGTGTTCCCCGCTTGATGTGTTGGACTTCGAGTTCAGCTGCACACTGGCTTGCTTCCTGACCCGCTATCATGCTTGGGTCGTGATAACCCGCTTACATTTTGTTGAACTATCATTGATAACGTTTCTACAAGGATAAATCTATTTCGAACCGGTATTTAGTTACCAAGGAAAACTAAAAATCATATTTAATAGCTAAAATCGGTTCTATTCTCGAAAAATACATTAGTAAAAATCAGCAACTTCGTTATATATATATCAAGTGGTGTAAAACGAAGGCCTTGCTTCAGATTGCTAATTTGTTACTCGAAGCGTTTTTTGAAGCGTTTTTTATGTACTATCTAACAGGTTTATCTAACATTATACTATAATATAAAGATTAAACACCGTTCTCGGCTATACGACCAATGTAATTTAAGCTAGACATATACAATAATATTTGTATTTGTTAGCTCTATTTTTTTATTGGTTGAATTTATTAGGAAAACCTTTTCTAATTATCCTTTTTATACAAGTCTTAGAATGTTGTTTTGAAGCTGATTATTATACCGTCAAAACCAATCAGGCGATTTTTAGACAGACATAATTTTAATTTTATCTTGAAATCAGCCTCGTCAATTTTCCTATTGTTTATAACGTAAAACAACGTAGTGTACAATATAAACGTATCGTCTGTTCATTTCCCAATCAATACAAAGCATTTGAAATGTAGTATTAAGATTAGCAGGCAAAGGTCAAAAGTCGACTTCGTTATTCCGAGTCATTTCTTATAATACCTGTTGTAGGTATTATAGCAACACATTCCAACCTTAACGAAGCAGCAAAATACTTTAGGGATTCGTAAAATAGTTTTATATAAATGGTTCTTTCGGAGTTTCATAGGCATATAAGCATACATACATCGCTCAAAATATTTTTTTTGGTTACATATAAGTTTATGTAATATTTTTAAACTTCAAACCAAGGTTTTAAGGAATACGTAGGAAGATATTAAACGTTAAAAATAAGCAATAATTAGTTCTTTTTACAAAATAGTTGATTGGGTTATAATATTTTCAGCGTTATTGTACCACTTTATTACAAGGCGGCTTTTTCATAAGGTTTTCTTATTTTAAATTTTACCTTGTAAACTAAATTGGCGGGGGAACATCATATAATCGCCGTAAACAGCTGGGTTAACCGTTTGAAAGCGGAAAACACTCCATTTGATCAAATCAGAGATTTCCTTATAGGTTAAACTTTTAAAAAGGCTACCTGGGGTTCTAATAACGCCTTAGTGACGAAATTCAATATTGAACATACGATCTGCCCTCTCCTTTTGGGTAATAGAGAAGTTCATGAAAAAGAATTTAAATCGTTTCCTATTTTCGGAATGAAGTGGATGCCTTCGGCGAAGTGGTGTCTGCTTCGCTTATGTAAAGTAGTCGGTTGTATAAAGGAGCGGAGGGTGTAAATATATATTTGAAGGGTACGTAAATTTTAGAGGGGGGTCGCTTTAGTTATTATGAAAGTAACGTTATTGATACTTCACCTCGGATCACGTTTTCAGAGCTTCAATATTGTCTTTTTCCTTTTTATATTCGCGAACTATCATCCAACGAAATAAACTCGTATTATTTCGTAAGTTTATAAATATATCATGTTTTTGCATGGTGTCAATCTTTGAAGGGTTAATTCGTTTATTTTTGGTGTTGTTAATCTAGGACCATAAATTGTAACAGTAGGTTTAAGAGGTCCGTTTAATGAAAGCCGTTTCTCATTACTAATACGTTTTAAATATTATTCCTAACTTGTAAAGAATGCAAAATTGCCATTAACTTCGATGAAATATCTGCGTTTTGTACCGTTACTATTAACAGTACGGAATTTGTATATACTTTAGGGTGGACGCCAAAAATAAAGAGCATAAGTATTAGGCCAATTAGATTAAAGGTATTATTTACGGTGTTTCCTGTTATTTGTAAAATCTATTTCCCAATACTTATAAATTTTAATGCTTTCGATAGCATTGTATTCAATTTTTGAAGCGATTTGTAATATAGATCGTATTTTTCGACACACTAGGGTGCTTCTTTCGGAATTTATTTATACTTATTCCCGGTATTTTTGATCTTGATTCGTTATGAAATCGAATCGAAAGCTATTCCCATATCGTTGGTAATCTAATACAAATGCTCATAATAAATATATGTTTAGAAATTAACCAGAGTATTTCAGCAATTCGATTCGAAAGTGTTTGACGTAAATTTTGCAGATTAAAATAATATTGCGGCATCCATGCATATAAAAAAAATTATTCGTTAATGTAAATGAGATTTTTAATAAATGAGTAGTGAAAGTTTCAGTCGTCCTAAAAACGGAATTTAAACCGCCGTAAAATTTATAAATGCAATTAACACTTGTGATGAAACTTTTCGATGGCCTTTAAAGCTTTATTTTCAATATTTATGTAAATTTTTATATAAATGAGGCGTAAAAGGCGCTTAGCAATATGGTATCTAAATTTTCGATATAATATTCTTAGTTTTATCTGTTTTATGTTAACTTCGTTAATCTCTCATTTTTTAAAGAAAATATGGGTATTCAAATTTTCGATGAAACGGTACGGATAAGCTATTTCAAACACGAATAAGTTGATAAATCGTATTGTCATAAGTCCGAGCTAAGTTATAGTAGTTAATAAAAGAAAAACCAGTATTTTAAAGTTTATTACATAAATCATTATTGAGTTAAATCGTATATTTATCAATATTGTGTCAATTAATAACGTCTTACCTTAACCAAACGTAATTACCTAGTGTTTTCTTTTCCAGTCGAATTTGAACTTGGGAAACCTTACCGCAAAAGTGTTAAATTATTGTTTTCCGACGATCAAGATTTCTATTACATTGGTATTTAGTCCAATGCTCTGGAATCAGTTACTATATTTATCATACAACGTGAATTACAACGCTATATAAATGTTCTATACGCCGTTTTCATTATCTAGACCTACGTTGTGCGAAAAAGAAATGCATTGTCGGTAAGGTCTCAAGCCTATAATATTCACGTGAACATAAGGTCTTTGAAAAATAATCATAATGATTGGTAATTGTAGTATATAAAGATGAGTAATTGATCAAGAAGAAGCATTCAGAACTGTACGCCACGAGTGAGGACTTATAAGCCCTCCACCCAGAGCGTATCACTCTAGAATACTTTTTCTAGACCGCTCCACACATTTATTTCGGCCTGAAATAGAATTCCAAACCAATTTATATATAGTGTACTTTACGTCTTACAAAAGTGTAGTCTATAATATGACATGTTACCGTACACCCTATAAGAATACATCCTACAATGCAATACACTGCTAATTACTCTATGTATACTATCTATAAGGGTATATAGGAATATCTACACAGGTAATCTTTTTTTTTCCTTATATACTTCATACTGATAGCCTAGTAGTGACAATATCATTGTAATATTAATTACAAAAGGTTTTAAAGTAGCAGTTTCTGTAGTAATAGTATTGTTGCCATATCAATTGCAAAAGGGTCTAAATCAGTAGTTTCTGTAACGATAGTTTTAGTACCGAATTAATCGTAAAAGGTCCAAATTAGCAAGTTCGGCTAGGATCAACAAAGTTAAGCCGCAATAGTAATTCTAATTCAGCCCTAGTTAGTATAGCTAAATAAAAGCGACATAATTAGTA
Organism: Anisogramma anomala; assembly: GCA_038502455.1. NCBI lineage: Eukaryota > Fungi > Ascomycota > Sordariomycetes > Diaporthales > Gnomoniaceae > Anisogramma > Anisogramma anomala. The sequence goes on along the minus strand of JASMMZ010000004.1, from coordinate 13,634,057 downwards.
ATAACATCTTTCGTTGTTTCTAATAGGGTAAACTATGTAGTAGTGATTACGTAAGGGTAATTACGCAATCACGTGGTAAGTTAGTATAAAAAGATGTATTGCTATCATTCTAGGCAAAACTTCTTTTTTTTCTTTTTTCTAAAGGCGCGAAGTCCCAACTGATACAAATCCCCATCATAATCCAACTTCTGGTCTATTTAATCAAACTAATCCGCTTTAATGTGTATATCACTTGGCCTACACACATACTAACCTTTTCCTCAAATAAATGCCGCGTAAAAACAGGACTGTAAAGCGCCATTTGATGCGAAAATATCGGCGCGTCGCCGCCGCCGTAACCGCCGCCGCCGCCGCCCCAACATCATCATTACTAGCAACAACAACCCGCCCTTATCGGTTATAATTTCTTCTATTACCGCTATGCCGCCCGCCCTTATTACCTCCCTCGCCGCCACATCGCTAAGCTCTGCCGCCGCCTCCGCCGCCTTTTCTGCCGCCGCCACACCTCCTTCCCCCCTCCTTTTTCTCCCCTTTCCCTAGTTTTTAAAGGAAGGAGTAGGGGGTCCCTAAGGTTATAAACCTTATCTCTTCCCTACGAGTAAAAACTCCATTACCTGTGGGGGCCCCTTTACGCCGCAAATGTAACTTAACGTAGTTATATTAGGGTACGTATATCTTAGTCCTTTCGTTTATATATCTTTAACCCCTCTTTTTTGTAAATAAGAAGCCCAAAGAGGATTTCCTTCGTCGCCTAGAGATTCATATCGCTAAGTTACGCTGTAAGGCCTTTTTGATGCATTAAACGTTAAAGCGACGTACTAGAGTCCATAGTTTAGGGCCGTTAATAAATACTCTTTAAATGTCGTATATCGCAGCCGCGGCCGCAGGTAAGTTTATTGGCGATTTCTATGAAAATGGGGTTCTCTCAGCTCGCTGCCACCGTTACAAACGGACTAGTCACTCGTATGCCCTCGTTCCGGTAGTTTTAAAACCGTGAGCCGAAGCCTTATTACGCAACCGCCGGTTACTTGGTAAATTTCAATTGAATCTTTAAAAATTCCTTTATTAAAACCACTTCGTTCGGGGCGATCCAAAAAATGAATCGTCGTAAATAACTAAAACAAGCCGATACTAATTAATAATAGGCGTTAACCAGCGGACTAAGGAGATGGTAGCCGCTGTCGTCGTTTAGAAACGGTGCTTACGTATATATTATGTAGGTGAGTTCGACGACATTATCGCACGTTGCCGCGAAAAGTGTAATCTCTTCTCTATACCTTTTCTTAAGGGTATAACTAATTAGGTATAAAGCCATATCCTTACCAACGTTAATAATGTCATTAACGATAATAGCGGTGGCGTTAGTATAACGAGGGAAAGCTATGGAAAAAACGGTAGGGATGCGACGGTGTTACTCTCACCCTTTAGTAATAAATAGATACCCCCTCGCCCAGGCCGGTACACCCGGCTATAATACATTACACTACACAGTAATTTTATAACTCTCTATAAATCAATTATTCAAAGTGAAAAACGTAATATTTAATATGAGAAGAAAAAGGTAATATACCAAAATCGGTACGATATTGCAAAATAAAAAAGGGTAAAAACAAAATCGGGTATTAATACGAATCGTTGTATTAGGTAAAGGTCAAAATTTAGATCGGTGCAAATAATATCGATAGGCTGATTCAAGTTAGCGAAAATAGGTATAACAGCCTATTAAAGTCGCAAAACAATTTAACAACACTAATAAACAACGTACTTATCGATATAAATGTTTCCAAAACACCGTTTGATATAAGCTTAATTATTATATCTACTAGGTTTAACTTACCATTAATTCATATGATTTCCTCGATTTTAAGGCGTTCGTATAACTTGTGTAAATCTATAATATCGATTGTTAACTGTTTTTCGTTCGTAATACCAAATTTAACCAAGAATTTATAAAACGAAAAAAAAAAAAAATAGTACAAAGCATCAAAGGGATAAGGCGTAAACCAAGGTTGAACATAATTATCCGGATTATTATATTTATAATAATACCCGAAACAAAAACTTAAACTATACTATTGATTTCGAAAGCTAAACCGCGTTTTGTAATTTTCTTCTTCTTAAAAACGCTTCAATAAATAATACTTCTACAAAAAGCAAATCCGTACCGGGCCGGTAATTCGTTGCTGAAGACTAGGTCGAAGCCGATCTGTAAATTATAGTCGTTATTATCATCAAGAAAGCTATTAATAAAAACAAATAGCTTTGCAATACGCATATCCAACGGTACAAATTGTAAACCGCGCTTTGGATTGTGTATTTGCTACATAAAACGCCTTTTAAACTCCTTACATATATCGTCCGTTAGATCGTTTAAACATTGTACAGCGACCGAAATGTTAAATACCGCCTTTAATTGTATTATAAAAGCAGTCAAAGCGTCGCGTGCATGTTATCATTTATGTTTTTCGACCCGTTTTACGTTATCTAATAAGATAAAAGCCTCTTTATTCAACTATCCCTTTTAAGTAAATCAAAAAGTGCCGCTTGAGAGTATAATCATGGTAATATCAAAATCTATTATATTATCTTTTGTTGGGTACGCTTGAGGTTTCGTCTTTAAGCCGGCGTTCAAAAATTTCCTTTCCTTAAACTCGGAAAACAAGGCGTTACACCAAGTTAAAGTATCGTTTATTTACATGTTTATAAATGTAAATCTCTTCGAACAGACCGTCGATATCAATAGAGACAGGTTAAATGCAAAAAAAATGATTCTTAATCTCTCCTTATAATGTTTCTAGTAAGTATTATACCAATATACACCCACTTTAATCTAACCATAAAGCGATTTTAAAATACGTAAGATTATCATAGGTGTGTAATATTACATAAGGTCTTTTGGAATATCTACATAAATTCTCTGTCTTAGCCAATCCTGAAATCATTTATAGGCTGACGTTATATCTCGAAGTTAAATATATAAGGTATACGTTTCGCTCAAAAAGGCCGCGAATATATAAATTAGGTAGTTGTTAACTCGTTATAGTATAGGTAACTAAGTTATGATATCCTTTTTACTTTCGTTGTTATATCCTTTGATAATTAGGCGAATATTTTCATAAAGCTTTTTAGTTTTAGTTTTCACTTTGTAAATAAGGCGGGTTGAAAAATCCTATAAGTACTGTAAATAGTAAGGTAGAATAATTTAAAATAAAAAACACCTTAATCGATTACAATTAAATTCTATTTTTAGGTAAATTATTAGAGTAAGGTTCCTAAGGTAGTAATGATACCCTCGTAACAAATCTTTAAGCTGAACTCGCGGTTTGCCACTTCCTTTTACGTAACAAAAAAAGTCTGTGGTATAGTTTTTAAGGTGTTTTTTCGTTTTCGAGCCGAGGGGTTGCCCTTGGCGGCGAAGGTTTAGCGTGGTTGATGTAAATATTCCGTTTTTATCTGATATATTCGGGTTAAAATTGTATTTCGGGAGCAAAGGTAGATTCGGGGTCGATTTGAATTCGTCGTTTTAGGGGGTGGCATATAGGCGGTTTTATTCGTCTCAAGGTTTCTAACCGATTTTTTCCACTTTTCTCCTATATTTACGAACAATTATCCATCGAAAAGAATTTATACCGTTTGGAAGATAAATTATTATGTCATAGCCCTTAAACTCGTTAATTTTTTGAAATCCAGTTTATTCATCTTTCGTTCCCCCGACCAGAACTTTAAACTATAGTAATAAATTCAAATCGCTGGTGTCATGTACGCTATTCCTCGTGGCCAAAGATTTAGGTACTTCGTTTTTAGCCCGTGAAGATCGTAATATTGCCATAGCTTTTACCACAGTATTGGCCCTTTATACTGTAAATAGCGATAATATATAATTTATGTAAATGTTCGGGTAAATACCGAAAATAAAAAGCGTAAGGATAAATCTACTTAGAACAAAAGTATTGTTAACGGTGTTATTCTCTATTCGAAAGATAGAATCCTTAAAACTAATATCTTTCAATTCCTTCTATAACACTATATATGCTATTTTCAACGGTCCGTAATACTGCTTACACTTTCCAATACCCTATAAAGTTACCACTAAGATCTGCCTATATTTGTTACCGGTTATCCGAACCTTAATACGCCACTCGGTAAAGTCGAAAGCTGTACCAACGTTATATATAATATAATTTAAACGCCTGAAGTAAACTTTAAACTAGTAGTTAACTAAAGCGTCCTAATAGTTTTTAATGAAGGTGTTTCGTATAAACTTGGCGGCCTAAAACAATATTATTACGTCCACGGCATAAAGCACTAGTTAGTTATTTAAATACATAATATCAATAATCACTTCGTAGTTAAAGTTTATATTGTTTTAAAGGCGGAACTTAAATCGTCGTGATACTTGTAAGTATAATTGTTATTTGAAGCAAAACTTTTCAATAACTTTATATACGTGTTATCCTATATCCGTATAGCTTACGACATAAAACAGGCGTAAAAGGCGTTTTATAGCCGGGTAGCCGAATCGTCGGTATAACACTCATAGTTCCGTCTGTATTAAGTAAACAGTCTCGATTAAACGTGTTTTTTTTAAAAAAACCATAAGTAGCCAAACTTAGGCCGGAGTGGTATAGATACGCTATTGAAGGTACGGATAAGTTAATTTATTATATTCCGGACTTCGATGCTGAACTTTTTTATATTAACTGGTGACAAAAGGAATAGCTTTTTAAAATCTAGTACGTAAAACTTAACAGGCTCGAAACGTATATTGATAAAGACTATTACGAATGAAGACGCCTTACCTTTAGCAAATAAGTCTTTTCGGTATTTTACGATTCTGTTTAACCATGACTTCGGAAAATTCGCCGTAAACGCGTTGAACTGACGTTTTCCAGCCATTAAAATTTAGGCTATTTCAATATCAGAAATAATAACTCAGAACCTATTTCTGTACCTGTTAAATAACGTGAATTGTAACGCTATATAGGCGTCGAACACTTTATGGGGAAAATACGATAGGCGGTTTTATCGTCTTAGTCTAATAAATAGGTATTATCGCTCTCGAAGACATTCTTTCCGGACGTATTATTTTAAAGGTAAGTAATAAATCTGTTATCCGTACCTTCGCAATCGGCTAAGTATACTATAAAGTTAACTTCTATCTGATCCTCGAATACGAAGTCGGCTTGAAATTATTAGTTAATCCGAATTTACTCGTGGGCGGATTGGTTTGTAAATTAAAAGCCTACTTTACTATATATGATACACCGCTTTATTAAATCTACGGGGAATCATATACTTTTTCGAAAGGATTGATATAGTCGCGGATTATTTCTTTTATATCCGGACGATCGGCCCTATCCCTTATTACCAAAGTTTCTCCTCTAATACTTGTACTTCGAACGCTCGTTTAACCTCGGGTAAACTTTAAACCTTCGGTTCAAAATAAAGTAAATAGTCTTAGCGGGGTTTGCTTTAGTGATATAACCTTCGTTTTTATCAGTTACAAATACTGATCCGAGGCTTGCCTATCGGCGTATAAAGATTTCGAGCGATATTCTAAGGCTTATAAAAAAGGCCTCCAAATCCTTTTCTAGTTTAAAAAATACAAGGTTAAAATCCAGGTTTCCATGGTAGGCTTTTATCACTATTTAAATAAACGGTTTATCGCCTTTATATTCCGGTTCCAAGGCTACCTAACACTTCGAACCTTTTCCAATAAGGCGGTAACGATTTCCTATGGGTTTTCTTCGGCATTTTCCTACTCGTTTTTCACATATTCCCATGTCATATAAGTCTAGTCCTTATTGTATAACTCGTAATTGATTAAGGTGTTAAAGTGGAATTTAAAACGTTTATAACACTTGACGAATATATCCACTTGTATAAGGTGGTATATATACTACTCCTTAACTTACCCGAAGAGTATACCAAGCATAATAACGTAAAATTGTAATAGATTAATATCTAGTCTTTTACACATATTAAATATAACGCGTATCTTATTATTGAATACGTCGTACGACTCGTCGCTATAGTTGTTATCCCTATCTTATAGCCTAGTAAAGTTAATTAATTTCCTAAGGTTGTTTTTATTCGTAGGGAAGCGATATAGTAGGAGGTCGCGGTAAGGGTCATAGTCGATAAGCATCAGTTCGTAAAACACGTATTGGCGTTTTATGCCGCTTATTGTTTCCTAGGTTAGGTTGTTTTCTATATTCCGGCCCATTTTCGATTTCCGGAGCGGGTTGTTTTCTATGTTTCAGCTGATGTTCAATTCTTAGACCGGGTTATTTTTTACGTTTCGGCCAACTTCGTTATAGCTGATCGGGTTATTTCTAGTATTTAAGGAGTAGTTTAGTATTCGGTTCTTTTTTACAATATTTACCGGTATAGGGGTGTATTATACTTGTGTAGTAAAGAAGGATTATGGTCGTTTTCCTTCCTCATAATCTGTAGATATTACTATATTTCCTCACAGATAGTATATATAGGGAAAAGGGTAGTGCACTGTATTGCAGGGTGTATTTTTGCAGGGTGCACGATAACGTGTTACGCTGCAGGCTGCACTCTTGCAAGACGCAAAGTGCATCACGTATAAATCGATCTGGAATACTATTCCAGGCCGATGGCAATGCGTGGTTCGGTCTAGAAGAAGTATTCCAGAGTAATACTCTCTGGGCTAGGGATTATAAGCCCTCATATGTAACGTATACATCTGTAAAATTCTTTTTAACTTAGTATATCTTAACTTATTTTATTACAATACCAATTATCTTTTGATTACTTTTCTCTTTTCTTTATTCTACATAAATAAGTACTAAAACCCTACCGTCAATTATTAGTAGCCGATTCGTTCGACTACAAACCACTTAAGAAAAAAGAGATAAACACACGTTAAATACCTATAATAGGATGTTATATTGGTTTCAACTATTTTTACTTTAACACTTTGTTTTTACCAAAATTATACGCCAACATGTACAAATATTGTAAAAACTAAGTCACTTAAAAAATCTAAACTTTAGTATGATATCATCAACCCTTATTTGGCGTTTTATCTATTAAAAGCCCTGTTACGCTATTATTCACCCTTTTTTTGAAGCTTTAACGTACCCGGTCACTTTTTGAAGATCGTCCTATTATGTACCAAGCTACGTAAGCCAAAACCACTAAGTTTTGGAACCCTTCGCTGGAACCTATCTGATTTTATTTTGGGAACCACTCGTTTTAGAAAAGCCACGACCGGTTATAAATAAATAAGTAACTTAATCGCACTACCAAGATCGGTCATACACTAAATAACTAACCTATTTCCTTTACCAAATTTTGCTATAACACGCTAATACGGACGAACCACTACACCTCAGATCATATAATAACTTAGTATTTACCTTGCCTTACCCAATTTCTCATATCCGCCCCGTTTGTTCCAAGTTTACCTATGTTAGCCTTATATATTTTAAGTTATATACCTATGACGTTTTATGTTTTTCTAACCGCTTAGCTAATATGGCATTATTAACGTCAGTAAAAACTAATTTAAGACGTTTAACTAGCTTATAACGTTAGTAAATACTATTTTAACCGCTTTAATTACTTCATTCGCTTTGTATTAGCTAAAACATCCTCAGTTTTAGACATACCCAAACACATTACGAAATTACTACGCTTTAGCACATCGCATAAATGCCCTAAGACAATTGCAATTATAGCCTCAAATCAAACAACACTGGAGGAGGCTAACGTTTACTTTACCATCCTGGTTAAACATATAGTAATCAAAAAGGCTATAATATAGGAGATTGACCTAGGCTTGGGGAACAATACCATTGATTTACCAATTGAAAAACTAAAACCCTATATCGCAAATATATACATCTTAACCGCTATATACCGTTACTAGGAGGAGAAAATCCAAGGACCTAACTTACTAAACGAATTCCATAATAAATTTTCGGTTTAGACGTTGGGAATATAGTAAAAAGTAAACCCTACTATTACCAAAGCCTTACGAATCCAACTAAAAACCAAAGGAGTTAGTACCTTAGGAGGAAGAAATAGGCGCTTTATAAGGGCCCTATTCCAAACAGTATAACTTACCGATATACCAGATTAGGTGAATGAATATTTATACCTTACGGACTTTATAAAAGTTTTTTACTTTACGAAATTAAAAAAGATCAGAATTAAAACTAGGGGGATTACGTATAAAACGATATAGTCTTATACCCTAGGTTAAAAACAGGAATTACGAGAAGAAAAAAACTCCTACGATCCTTATTCACCACATAAGTATAATACACCCCTACACCTGCTTACACTATAACGTAAAACAAAATACTAAACCACTTCCCAAACTTAAAAAATAACCCGACCGTCATAGTAAAGTCGGCTGAAACGGAAAAAACAACCTGCTATAAAAATCGGCAATCGGCCGGAATACAAAAAACAACCCAACCCAGGAAATAACAAACAATGTAAACATTAATACGTATTATACGAACCAATGTCTCTTAACCACGACCCCTACCGCAACCTCCCACCATATCGCTTCCCTACGGATGAAAAGGACCCTACGAAGTTAACTAACTTTACCAAGCTATGAGATAAGGATAAAAATTACAGCGGCGAGCCGTATGACGTATTGGATAACAAGATACATATTATGCTTAACACATATAAAAGTCTGGATATTAAACCATTATAATTTCATGTTATCTTACCTGGTATACGTTTCGGGCAAGCTAAGAAAAAGTACATGTACTACCTTAAACAAATAAATACATTCGTAAAGTGTTAAAACCGTTTTAAATCCTACTTTAATACCTAAATTAACTACGAATGATACGATAGAAATTAAACTAATACGACATGTGAATTTGTAAAAAAAACTAATAGGAAAATACCGTAAAAAACCCTTAGGAAATCCTATTCGTCCTATCAACGAAGTTTCTAAGATGTTAAGTAACCCTCGGACCGGAATATAAAGGTGATAAACTAATTATTTAAATAATAACAAAAGCTTATCGTAGGAACCAGAATTTCGATCTCATACTTTTCAAACCAAAAAAGACTTGAAAGCCTTCTATACAAGCTTTAAATTAACGATCTAAACCTTTATACGCTGACAAGCAAACTTTGGATTAATTTTCGTAGCTAATAACAATAAAAGGGAAGACTAGATTACTAAAACAAACCTTGCCTAAATAATTGACTATATTTTCGACCAGAAATTAAAAGTTTACCCGAAATAAAACTAGGGCTTAAAGTATAGGTACTAAAAAGAAAACCCCAGTAATAAGAATCAGGAACGATCATACGAAAATAGAAAAAACGTACCGAAACTAGAACAATACTTATGGAAAGATATACGATACCTTATAAGCTTATAAAAGCGGTTTATCGTATACGGTAAAGTCGGCTATTAATTTATGAGCCACTCTACCTAGGAGTAAATTCGGACCAAACGATAATTTCAAGACGACTACAAATTTCAGGATGGGATAGAAACTTACTTTATAGTATACGTAGCCGAATACGAAGGCATGGATAACGGATTTAATACCTACCCTTACGATAATATATCTGAAAAGGACGACTCCGAAGAGGATAATACCTATTTATTTACCTAAAATAACTAAACCGCTTACCGTATTTTTACAGGATTGTAAAACGCTTTTTTTTTTAAGTATATTACCGGATTGAATTACGCGAATCAAGTTTTCGACGACCATATAACGTTATAATCTACGTTATTCAATAGATATGGGAATAGGTTTTAAGATATTATACCTAATAAGAAAACTACTAAGATTTCAGCGGCTGAAAAGCACAAGTTTAACGCTTTTACGGCAAAGTTTCCGAATTTTTAGCTAAACCGAACGGGAAAATACCAAAAAGCCTAATTGAGTGAAGAGAAAGGGTTTTCGTTTGGAGTAATCGTTATAAATATACGTTTCGAGCTGGTTAAGTTTCACATAATAAAATTTAAAATATTATTTTTACTTTTATTACCTAATATAAATAAGTTCGATATCGAAGTTCGGAATACAATTTATTATCTTATCCGTGCTTTAAATAGCGTATCCTACCGCTTTGGCTTAAGTTAGGCTATTTATAGTTTTTTTTTCAAAATAACCACGTATAATCAAAGCCTTTACTTAATATAACCGGAATTATGGGTGTTATACCAACGATTCAAATAACCGGTTATAAAGCGCTTTTTACGTTTGTTTTATACCGCAGGCTATACAGATATAAGAAGAGGTACACCTAAGGTTATAGAAAAGTTTTACTATAAATACCAATTACACTTATAAGTATTACGACCGTTGGAGTTTCGCCTTTAAAATGGTATGGATTTTAATTACGAAGTAATTATTGATATTAAGTATTTAAACAGTTAGCTAGTCCTTTACATCGTCGATGTAACAATATAGTTTTAGGTTGCTAAATTTATACAGAACGCCTTCGTTCTAAAATATTAGGTCGCTTTAATTCATTATTAGTTTAACGTTTAACTCGGGCTTCTAAATTAGATTATATACGAGTTTAATACGGCCTTCAACTTTACCGAATAACGTACCAAAGCCCGGATAACCGGCAGCGAATATAGGCAAATTTCAATAGAAGCTTCATAGAGTATTAGAAAAGACAAACGATATTACGTAACGTTAAAGAAAACGTATACAGTATTGTCTAAAAAGCTAAAAAGTACTAATTCTAAGGAATCTATCCTTTAAATAGCGGTTAACGCTATTAATAATACTTATGTCCTAAATAATCTTATTCCTACGTTACTTATTTTCGATTCTTACCCAAGGATCTATATAGACTTTATACCATTACTATTTATAATGTAAAAAGTTATTGACATAACAAAAACTATAGTAACGTTGCGATTTTTACGGGCTAAGAACGACGTTTTTAAGGCGTTAGCCATTAGGAATAGCCCACATAACGCCGGTATTTTGAATTTACTACTATAATTTAAAGATTTGGGTTAGAAAATGAAAGATGGATAAATTATATCTTGGAAACTTCACGGGTTTAATTGCTATGTTATGCTAATTGATTTACTAAACGGCATAAGTTCGTTTCGATAAATAATAATACGTAAGTATAGGAAAAAGGTAGAAAAAATCGGCTAGAAACCTTGGGACAAATAAAACCACCTATACGTCACCTCCTAAAAAAACGAAAATAACTAAAATCACCCATACACTATCTCTCGAAACAATGAATTTAAACCGACTCCAAATCCAGCTTCGCCCCCGAAACACGGTTTTAACCCAACTATACCAAATAAAAACGGCATATTTACGCTACCTTTACTAAAACTCGCCACCGAGAACGATCCTTCGATTCGAAAACAAAAAAACGACTTGAAAACCTTGCCACGAATTCCTTTATTACATAAATGGAATTGGAAAACCGAGAGTTTAACTTAAAGCTTTGCTACAAGTTATAATTACCATACTAAGTACCTTATTCGAATAATTTACCTAGAAAGAAACTTTAGCTTTAATTGACTAAAGCGTTTTTCACTTTGAATAATTCGATGTTATTAACTAAGATATCTATATAATCTTTTAACCCGTTTCTTTATAAGGTAAAGAATAAAATTAAAGAGCTTTTCGAAAACATTCGCCTAATTATTAAAAGTTATAAAAACGAAGGTAAAAAGGATATTATAACTTAGTCGCCTACGTTACAACGAACCAGCCACTGGTTAATTCTTATACTCGTAACCTCCCTTAATCAACCATAAAACTTGTATGTAGAGCTTTGAAACATAACGTAAACCTATATACAATCTAAGGAATGGCTAAAACATTGGATTTACACAAATATAACAAAAAGCCTTAAATAACACCACCCGCCTAAAATAATCCTACGTATCCTAAAACAGCTTCACGGTTTAGCTAAAGTCGATATATACTAATATAACACTTATTGAAAGCATTATAAAAAGCGATTGAGGATAACAAATTTTATCTTTAAATTATACCTATTAGTATAGACTACCCGTTCGAAGGGTTTTACATTTATAAAAATATAAACAAACGATATTTTAACCTTAGGTAACGCTTCGTTCTACGTATCTAAGAAAAGGAAACTTTTAAAAGCCGTCTTGAAAGCGAGACTCAAAGCCTACCTATTAAAGAATAATATAATCGATTTTAATAGTGCCACAATTAAATTCCGAAACGGTATTTTAGGACTTACGTAAAGAGAATAGTTAAATAAAGTAACTTTTATCATTCTAAATAACGTAAAACGAGAGAACGAATATAAATACCAACGCATACGCGAAGCTTAGGTTGCATTTATAATATAACCTAAGATGGTATTAAACCATTCGGTCGCCGCGTAATATTTAACCGACCTAATGAACGATATATATAAGGTGTTTAATAAGCGCCTTGTATAACAAATATATAATTTAAAACGAGATTCGTATTTTGTATAGCTAGATATATGTATTGTAAAGCTGTTTGTTTTTATTAATGGTTTTTTTGCCAATAATAACGATTACAGCTTATAAATCGGTTTCATCCTCATCTTTAATAACAAATTACCGGCTTGAAACGGAATTACGCTTCGTAAAAATATTATTTATTAAAACTTTACCAAGTGTAAATAGGTTACAAAAAACGTCTTCGCTTCCTAAATCTATAGTATAGTTAAAGTTTTCGATTCGGGTATTACTATAACGATAATATTCTGGATAATTACTTCCAACCTTGGTTTACAACTCATTCTTTTGGTTATTTACATTATTTTTTTTTTTTTTTTCGTTTTATAAATACCTGGTTAAACTACATACCATGAAGGAAAAACGACTAATAATCGATATTTTAGCTTTATGCCAATTATAAAAACGCCGGAAAATCGAGGAAACTGAATAAATTAATAATAAGTTAAACCTCATAAACGTAATAATAAAGGTAATACCTAACAGCGCTTTAAAAACATTTGTATCGATAGGTAGGTTATTTTTAAGGTTGTTAGAAAAGGTTTACGACCTTAATAGGCCGCTACACCAATTTTCTACAACTTAAATCAGCTTATCGATATTATTCGCGCCAATCTATATATTGCCTCTGCCTAATACGACTGTTCGTACCAATTTTGGCACATTACCTCTTTTGCTTTATATTTTTTTTCACTTGCATCGGTTCTGGCATATTACGTCTTTTTATTTTATATTCCATATTACGTTCATCACTTTCAATATTTGAGTTTTGGAAAGCTATAAAATTACTATGTAATGTACTACACTATAGCCGGGTACACCGCCCCATCCGAAGGGGTATTTATTCATTACTACAGGGAAAGGGCGACGTCACTACGTCCTCACTCTCCTCCCCGTTTCTTTTCCCCTTTATGTTATCGTTACCACTATTACCGTTAACGATATTATTAGCGATAGGAAGAATATAGCCCTACAACTTATTAGTTATACCCGTAGGTAAAGAAATTGGTGAGGGATTACCCTCCTCCCGATGACGTGTAATAACGTCATCGAACTCGCTTACGTAGTATATGCGTAGGCCCCGTTTCTAGGAGGTAACGGCAGCTGCCATCTCTTTAATCCGCCGGTTAACGCCTACTACTAATTATTATTAGCTTTTTTTAGTTACCCACAGTGATTTGTTCTGGGTATAGCCCCGAACGGAGTGTTTTTGTCAAAGGAAATTTTTAAGATTCGATTAAAATTTACCAAAGAGTCGGTGTACGCGTAATACGGCTTCGACATACAGCCTTAATACTACTGAAACGGGGGCGTACGAATTACTAGTTCGCTCGTACCGATGGTAACGCGCCGAACGACCCCTGATTTCATAACAAACGCCAATAAACTTACCTGCGGCCGTGGATGCGATACACGACACATAAGGCGCATTAATTAACAGCTCAAAGCTATGAACTCGAATACGCCGTTTTAATGTTTAATGTATCAAAAAGGCTTTATGGCATATCTTAGTGATAAGGAGCTTGGGGAGGCGGAGGAGATTTGTATCGCACTTTTTATCTATGGAAGGAATGGTTAAAGACTTATAGAAAAATAGATTAAAGTATATGTATCCTAACGTAATTGCGTTAGGCTATATTTACGGTGTAAGGGGGTCCCTACAGGTAATAGAGTCTTTACCCGAATGGAAAGGGTAAGGTTTATAACCTTAAAGACCCCCTACTCCTCCCCCTAGGAGCTAGGGAAGTGGGAGGGAAAGGGGGGGGAGGACGTGGCGGTGGCGGGAAAAGCGACGGCGATGGGTTTTGGCAGCGTGGCGGCGTACAGGGTAGCGGGGGCTAGTAGCGTAACAGCGATAGAGGAGATTTCATTCGACGAAGGCGGACTACTGCTATTAATGTTGGTAGTGGTAAAAGAAGTAGTAGTTATAGAGACGGTGGTAGCGGCGGCGGCGCGCTACCACTTACGCGTTATATGGCGCCTTACAGTCCGGTTTTTACGCGACATTTATTCGGGGAAATAGGTAAATATATATAAAGGCCAAGTGAACTATAAATGAAAACGGCTTGGTTTAATTAATTAAATTAAAAGTTAAGTTAAAATAAAGACTTACATTAGCTAAGATTACGCGCCTTGAAAGAAGAAAAGGGAAGTTTTGCTTAAAACGATAGCAATATATCTTTCTAAAACCTACAATGTAGTGATGCAATTACCTTGCGTAATTACTCCTACGTAATTACCATTACAAAATTACCCTTATTGAAAACAGCAAAAGGCGCCATTACCAACTATATTTCCTTCATTTAGTTTTACCAACCAGGGTCAACTTACAATTACCGCCGCAGCCAAACTTTGCTTATCCTAGCCAAACTTGCTAATTTGGACCTTTTGTGATTAATACGACAACAACACTATCACTACTACTGATTTGGACCTTTTGCGATTGATACGACAACAACACTGTCACTACTGCTAATTTGAACCTTTTACGATTAATACGACAACAACACAATCACTACTATTTATCTGAACCTTTTACATTGAATACTACAACAACACTATTACTATTAGGCTATAGGTACGGAGTATACAAAGAAGAAGAAAAGATTGCCTGTATAGATATTACTATATACCCTCAGAGATAGTATATATAGGGAAAAGGGCAGTGCACTGTATTGCAGTGTGTATTCCTGCAGGTTGCACGATAACGTGTCACGCTGCAGGCTACACTCTTGCAAGACGCAAAGTAAATTATGCATAGATTGGTTTGGAATACTATTCCAGGCCGACGGCAATGCGTGGTGCGGTCTAGAAGAAGTATTCTAGAGTAATACGCTCTGAGCGAGGGCTTTTAAGCCCTCACCTGTAACATACACCTGGATACTTCTTCTTAACTTGGTTTATCTTCACTTACTTTACTATAATACCAATCATCTTTTGATTACTCTTCTACTTGTTTTTGTTCATGTGAACAAGTACTTGAACCATATCGACATGATCCCAACTCTCGGCTTAGAGTATAAATATAAGATTAGATCGTCTTACGCCTCGTCCCCGTTATTGCAATAATAATTTCTTTTATTCCGTAGGATAACAGCCCTTTATAAAGTCTACAAAACACAGATCTTAATCTTTCCAATCTGGTACTTCGGTAAGCTATACTATTTCGAATAGGGCTTCTATAAAGCGGCTTTTACTACCTCCTAAGGTATTAAAACCTCTGGTTCTTAGTTTGATCCGTAAGGCTTTGGTAATGGTAAGTTTTACTATTTACTATATATCTAACGTATAATTCGAAATATTATTATAAAAATCGCCTAGTAATTCAGGTCTTTAGATTTACTACTCCTAATAGCGATATATAACGGCCAAAATATATGTATTTACGATATAGGGTTTAAGTTCCTGAATTAGCGAATCGATAATGTTGTCCCAAAGGTCCAAATCGATTTCGTATATTATTGACTTTCTGATTCCTATATATTCGGCCAGGTGGTTAAAGGAAGCGATAGCCTCCTTTAATTTTATTTATCTTAGGGCCATAGCTATGATTATCTCAGTTCGTTTGGGCGATATACTAAAGTATAATGATTTTGTGTTGTATTTAGGTATATCGAAATTTCTTGGTAGTTTGTTGAACACAAAGCAAATAAAGTAATTAGAGCGGTTGGAATAGTGCTTACTAGCGTTTGTTAATACGAATAAATTTCAAACGATACGTAAATAAAATATAATTGTGAACTAGTAAAACGTTTTAAATTAATTCGGCTAATGCTAGTAATGCTATACTAATCAAACAACTAGGAAAACTCAAATTTTTATAGGTATTAAACTTAAAATATATAGGTTAAACGTAGGTAAACTTAAAATAAATAGGGCAGATATAGGAAATTGGATAAGGTAAGGCGAATATCGAGTTATTATATATTTAGGTATACGGTAGTTTATCCATATTAGCGTGCTGTAGCAAAACTTAGGAGGGGAATCGGTTAGTTACTAGGTATATAACCGATTTTATTAAGGCGATCGGGTTATTTGTTTATGTGCAACCGATCTTGGCTTTACCCGAACGTGTAGTTTGTAAAAAAAAATTAGATGGGTCTTAATAAAAGGTTCCGAAACTTGGTGGTTTTAGCTTACATGGCCTGGTACGTAATAGGACGCTTTCCAAAAAGTTCACGGGTACGTCAAAACGCAAAACAAGGGTTAATAGTAGCGTAATAGAGCTTTTAGTAAATAGAACGCTAAATAAGGGTCAATAATATCGTACTAAATTTTCTTTCTTTAAGTTATATAATCTTTATAATCTTTATATATGTCGGCGTATAATTCTTATAAAAAACGAATTATTAAAGTACAAATAATTGAATCTGCTATAACATCTCATTATAGATATTTAACTTATGTTTGTCTCTTCTTTCTTAAGATATCTTTAGTCGACCGAATTGGCTACTAATTAGTATCAGTAAGGTATTAAGCCTATAATATTTACGTAAACATAAGGTTTCTAAAAATTAATCAAAATAATTGGTAATTATAGTATATAAAGATACCTGATTAATTAAAACGAAGTATCTAGAGGTGTACGCCACGGATGAGAACTTATAAGCCCTCTACTCAGAGCGTATCACTCTGGAATACTTCTTCTAGACCGCTTCACGCATTGCCATCGGCCTGGAATAGCATTCCAAACCGATCTATACATAGTGCACTTTGTGTCTTACAAGAATATAGCCTGTGGCGTGACACGTTACCATGCACCCTAAAGGAATGCATCCTGCAATTCAATGCACTGCTACTCGCCCTATGTATACTATCTATGAGGGTATATAGTAATATCCACATGTATCTTGCAGGCCTCAAAATAATCTCTAGTCCGTTTTTTTATTCTAAGTTGTTATTTAAATTTCTTTTTTTACTGAGTCGTTTGTTCTCAAGGTGTATTCGTAGGATATGCATTGGAATCCTCTTAAACACCTGCAAAATCGATTTTATAGGTTACAAAATTAACTTCCGACTAGTACTCAAGTCGGTAATCGCCTTAATATCTTCGTTCAACTCGAATTTATTTGTATACCAAATCGTTATTTGACTAATAAATAATCTTATTATATATATTATATTCTTTTTGGAAAACCTTCAATCGTGGTATATTTTTTTGCAATTATAGTAATATACGTGGTAAGTGTTGAATTCAACTCTTGGTGTGTTCTTCTTAATACCAGTTTTATTCGCGATTTCTTAAGTTTCCTCTTGAGTATTTATCGCGTTCATAGCCTTATTTACTTTTATAAATACCGTGACTTTTTCAATGACTATATTATTTAAATATGAAAAATAATTTGAAAAGAGGGTTTTTGTAAACTTCGTTTTTTGGATACACTTTAAATCGTCGATTTAAAACGTAGTAAATTATGTTGGGGAGGTTCGTTTTCGTAATTTTCAAGTCCTCGTCTTCAATCTTTCAGGTTACAAACGTTTATTTAAGGTTCGTATATAAGCGTATTAAGGTTTGAAGTAACGTTTATTAACTATTATAAGAAGTTTTAAATCCTTTTCCGATTAAAATAACGTAAGGTTGAGGTTCGGATTTCCTTGATATATCTCTGGATAAACGTAAATAAACTGTTTATCAGCTTTATATTCTGGTCTCAAAGCTGTTTAATACTTTTGAAATTTTTTAAATAAGTAGATAAACATCTTCAATAGGGTATTATCGGCATTTTCACGTTAAATTTTCATATATTTCTAAATTGTACCCGTTCAATACCTATTGTGAAGTTTATAGTTAATTTCTATATCAATAAAAGTTTCTCGGCGGTTATGACATTTCGAAAACGTGTTTTTTTAGATTGAATAGTATATAGACCCCTTTCTACCTAATCTAAACAATATACTAGGTGAAATAACATGGAATTATGAAGGTTTATCATTTAGAATTTTACAAGTATTTAATATTACACTGATTTTATTATGGAGAACATCGTAAAGTTCGCCATTATAATTTTCGATCGTATTCTTCAACTTAATAAAGTTTGTAAGCTTTTTCAGATCATTCCTATTACTAGGAAACCAGTATGGAAAGAGGTTGCAGTAGAGGTTATGATTTGTAAGTATTAGGCCTCAAGGTTTGTATGGTCGTTTATCATTGTTTATATTGCTTTAGGGAGAGTCGTTTTCCTTATTAGGGGCACTTTTATTACGGCCGGAAGGGAATTTAAATGAATTTGGGGAGTAGTCTAATTTGTGTTTTTTTCAAAGTGTTTTTTAAAAAGAGTCTATATTCTACCCGAATAACGGATGACCTTTGTAGCTTTTCCTCGTCTTTTAGCGATTCCTCCAACTCAGTTTATCTCTTACGGAGCGTAGTCCGACTTTCGAAGCGGTTTAAACTTTACATATGTGAAGTGTTTTGAAATTTCTTCCGTATTTCTTCAATAATCTGCTTTTTACGTTCCGCTATCCAATAACCTTTTACAAAGTTTACCTATAACACCTGTTTATTTTTCTAATTTGGTATTTTGTTGAATTGGACCGTAGCAAAAAAAGCTTTTTCAATGAGCCCGTTTCAACCACTCAGGGTATGGATTCCTCCGCTATTTAGTTTTGCTCTTCGCACTTTGGAAATCGATTTATAAACCGTATATTGTACTTTAAAGGTCGAATAAGACAATTATTTTCGAAAATTATCGAATATTCTAAGCCCTTGGACCTTTATCTTTCCAAAAGCAAAAACCTACGGTTGTGATATGCGTATTCTCTATCCAAAGGCTTGAATTCTTTGCCGATACTTTAATGGCGTTATCCTATACATTTAGGTTAATAAACAGTAAAATGCTTTTCCTGAGAGTTTCATAATAAAATAAAAGGTTCATATATTTATTAGCTTTCACTCGGCTTGTTATGAGTTGTACTATAGAAGCGAACTTGTCTTATGTAAATGGCTCATATAAAAAAGCGAATTAATAGGGGTTTTTATACGTTTGATATGGTATTTAGTAAAATTTATACAAATAGAACAGTGAATAAAAACGTATAATGCGCAAATAAAAAACATCAATACGATAAAGCAGTTTTAACAATAATTTCAGCCTTTACTTGATTGAATAAAATAAGAGTAAAACGTCATTATAAATGTGTTCAACTTTTTTATTTAATCGTTTAACGTTTTTAAGCGTTACATTAGTCAAATGATTAGTAAAGTCAAACCGTAGCAAGTAATTATTTAAATAAGCGGTGTAATTGAAGTTGAATGGGGAAGAATCGAGTCGTTCAGAGTATGGAATTAGTGTGTAGAGCTTGAAATGGTATGATAAACGCTTCGAATACAGTATTTGGCGTTCGCAAAATGTGTCGAAACGCTTTAAAATGTGTTTTAGGCACTCGGTGTATGTTTTTGTAGGTGTTTCGGAAATTTCCTTCAAGGCTTAGGGTAATTATAAGGAACGTTCTGAAAGTTGTTTTTAACTATTCCTGAAAATGTGTAATTGATTCAAATATTGTGTTTGGCGTTTTTTAAGTTCGTTCAAGCATTACAACATTTATTTTAGACGCTTTTCAGATTTATCTAAACGCTTCAAAAATTATTTTTTAATAGGTTCCAGTAAAGGGTCCCGAATTTTAAGGGTTTATATGACTCATACGTAATGTAACGCTTTCCAAAAAGTTTACGGATACGTTTAAAGCGCCAACCGAGTTGACAGATAGCGTAATGGGGCTATTAATAGTCAAAAGGCACTAACTAAGTTGATAATTTCATAATCAAGTGAATTTTATTAAATTTACTTTGCTTTATAATTTCTTTACACTCCCGTGAATTTTTCGCAAAACGTAGTGTTGTTATACGGACAGCTAGAACCGCTACAGCATCCTGCAATAGGTATTCAACTTGGATTTATATCTTTTTTCCTTAACTATCTGTAGTCGACCGAGTCAGAGACTGATTAATATTAGTAAGGTTTTTGTGCCTTATGCGTTAACGTAAAAAACAAGTAAAAGATTAAATAATCTTAATAGTTATTAATAGTTAAAAGAGAGAAAAGGTATTTGTAGATTATACGCCTTAGGTGAGAGCTTATAAGCTTTTACTTGGAGCGTAGCACTTTACCATGCACTCTGGCATTGTTCCGTATAGGGCGTAGCACGCTATCATGCACTCTGCAAAAGTGTATCTTGTAGTGTGATTCGTTACCATGTACTCTACAAAAGTGCACCATACAGTGTAACCGATTACTAACTATAGGGATATATAATCATGTTCACATTATCAGTTATTATGACGTTTTGAAACGGCTATTTGATTAATATTAAATATAATACACGACTATAAATTTTTGATATGACTGTTAATACTGTAAAACTATATTTTATTATATCTTCGTATTCGCGGTACCGTTGTTCGAGTTTTAATTTCGTCTCTTTTAAACAAATAACTTATTTCTTCTATTATTCATCTTATCAATTTCTATATTTTAGACTTTGATATTCCCAACAAAGAATACTGCCGTTTTTCATATCGACTAATTCATCCGAATTACTTCCGATACATTCCTGAACAAATTAATCACTACCCGTTATTACCTTTATACGTAATCATTGTGATATCGAAACTGAATTCTACGTAGAGGGTATTTTATAAACCTGTAATAATTAGAAGAAAGATATCGCCGCATTAGCAGGTTTCTATAGCGATAAGTTTTGATCAAATAAATTAATTATATATACACAATCTAAAAAACATTTTCAAACCTTTTAAATACCGTAGTCTTCGAAGTTTTCGAATCCCGTTATAATTCGACTTAAGATAACGACAGGCCTTTCCACCCAGTCCGCCGGCAAACCTAACTGATTTTCCCCCCCTATCAACTATCAAATTGTTAAAAACTATAGTTTAGTACCTTTCAATTAATGGGTTAGTTAACTTACGTGGTTAAGAAGTAATAATTAGTGGTAGAAATCAACCAGTTAACCTACATGGTTTAATTAAAAGTAATAGGTGAATTAACATACTTTGGTTAAAATAATTAGTGGTAGCAGTAGCAGTAATATGCTAGTTAACTCACGTGAGTTAAGCGGCAACAATAGGCGACTTAACCCACGTTGGCTAAGAGGGTCAATAAATTTATATACGTACCAAAAACATATGGGAAGGGGGTGGGGGCTACGGGGATAGGGATACGCTGAGGGTCATATCATAGGCTGGTGCCTAAGCAGGTAGTCGCCAGGAATCTAGCCCTAGTAGTTTTCATGCCCCTACAATTCTCTGGAGTCATACTGTCACGTGAATGGGCCACTACTTATCTATAACCTATAGCAGCTCCTTGACAAGGCCTTCTTTCTCTAGCTCTTTCCATCAAGGATAATAGAAAGTATCCAAACATCATAAGTAACAGCTTTGGTCCACTCCCTTTACAATCCATACCAATTCATCAAGTCGCTGGTTTCAATTCCTTAGAAATCTTCCAGTTTGCCGGAGTACCCCAGTTTCCATCCTTCTTCATTAACAAGTAATTTAACCTTGTCAGATAACTTTTTAGCCTCACTCCAAATACATATGGTCAACTAATTACTATTTATAAACTTCTTCCAAGCTTTATTTGATATATACTTCATTATGATCCATCTTATTTTTACCGTTAGTTCAATTGAACTACTAGATTTTCCTCATTTCGTAGGCTTTGCAAAGTGCTATCACGTCAATTATAAGGCGTTTTTCACCGTTTATTTCCAATGTTGAAAGACATTCGAATAGGATTTTCAAGTCGGTATAAATTATCTCAGGGATAGGTAATATTTTCAGGTGCCTGGTGACGATATTAAGGGTTTCCTACATAGCCATAATTACATCGAAACCTGCTATTATACCGTAAATCTCGGAAGTCAGCACGTTTCGCATCAATCTTTTATACTTACCAAAGATCTAGTAAATTAGTTTTCCCGTAATTACAAACTAATCTTGTTGTAATCTATTTTAATTAACGATCGTCATAAATTATTTGATCTGTAACAACAAATTAATATCGTTTATAAAAGCTGTCCATAAAAATCATCAAATTGAGCCTTAATAAATCGATTGGAACTATATTAATCCCCCGGACTATGTTCTTTATCTGCTAATACAACCTTTTATTTAATCGATTATAATTCTAATCTGTTGGGTTTTAATCTTATTCCGTAATTAATTTTTTTTTCAAAAAGCATCCGGTTGGCATAAAGTCGTGATATAACTTCAATGAATGCGTTGATCTATATATCTTTAAGCCCTAATCACGTTAGTCTTGTCAATTATAGCTAAATTAGTGCCTTGACTCTTTTTATGGAAGCTGGGGTATATATTAACATCTTTCATACTACGTTTCCGGATTAACGATCCGTTAAAGTCTAAATATTTGCCCTTTGTCAAAGTTGCGACCGACTTTCAATTCAAGAACTTGAAGTCTTCAATCGCCTATTATTCTAATACCCCAGAACCAGAAGTTTCAACAAAAAGGGCATCGTCAGGTAATATTCCTACCAAGCCAAAATCTTCATTTTATTTAATTAATAAACATGGGTTATGTATTAAAAAATGTATGCCCAGCCTTGATTTAAAATACGATTAGTATGTCAGAAACCAATAAACGCCTGTTTTAGCCAGTTCTTCCCATTTCTTCACGTATCATATAACCGTTTGCAGAGGGTATGTGTTATGAAATGCTTATGGTAATAATATCAAAACGATACTCTGTAAATCAGTTGCTAATTACGTGTAAACTTAGGAAAAATCATGACTATTAAGTCCAAACTTTCCATTCGTCTTAGCTAGCAAACTTATTGTTAATACAACCACCAAATGTTAACTGATTTTCTAAATAGTTAACAATTACGTGAATGTACAGTTGTTGTTTTTAGTTTTATATCTTTAAACAATTTGTTTTGATTGTTCATAGGTCTTCTGGTGGTTTTACCTTTTAATTTGTATATAATCTTCGACTTGAAAATCATAAAATTTGGGTTTCAAAGGTTAAAGTCGCGTACAAACTTAAAATTATACGACTTTTTAAATAAGTAGTCCATCAATATCGACTCTAACACTCACTTTAACCTGAATGAAAATTTTATAATACTTTATAAGGGAAGATTAACAACCAGGTCTTAATTTTTTTTTACTTTCTGGCTAACCCAAGCAATATTAAGGATCTGGACCAATATATATTCCTTATCATTAATATTTTTTACGATTGGTACTCGACTGTACTATCGATATTCCATGTTTTTATGAATGACAAGAAAGTGGGAATTATGTTAACTTATTCTATTATTTTAAAAATATTCATTATTATTATTATGGTTACTGTTAGTTGTACTAACTTAAAGTTCAACCTAACTCGTACGAAACGTTGCAAGATAGTTAATAATTTCAACAATTACCTTAAAGTCAGTGATATTTAAGATTTGTAATAAGTGATCACATGGACATGACTTTCTCTACGAAATAAATTTACTTTACAATAGCAAACACACTACGACAATTATTGTATAACCGTTCTAATATTGAATATATTATTAACTTATCAATGTGCCGGTTTATTCCATAGTTAGTTCAAGGACTTGCCGTACTTCATAGCGTTCATCTAAGTTCTTTTCAATAACATAGATTTTTTCATCAAACGAGAATATACTCCACAGACTAGTAACAATGTTACTAAGCTGTTAAGGCCTATAACGTAATTCAAACCCTTTAACAACATTTGAAAATATTCCTCTGAATTTGTAAAGTTTATAATTTATAATATAGTGATGTAATATACCTTATGAAGTAATAAATTTAACCTTCAAAACTTCTAAATATTTCAATAGGCATCAAAGGGTACCTATTTAAATGAAATCCCTATTATTTTAGGATTGGCTTACATTTTAGGCGCTGTAAAATTGATTCTATTTTTTTGAACGAAAAAGTTTAGTAGGCCTGAATACGTATTAATCCACAGTATCCTCAACGTTTACTACGTGTTTTTCAATAATTTAGACTTAGGAAGTTTGGCGCTGTGGAAGGAAGTTGTAAAGTCCAAAATATAAAGAATAGACTTCTTGCACAAATAAAATACTAAACCTATGATATTGAAATTGAAATTCTTATCGTTTTTTAATGTAAATTTAAGTTTTGGGAGGACTTAGATGCACGTCTAATAATGACAGTAGAATTTTTCAATAGCCTTCAAAGCAGAGTATTCCACGTTTTTATACTTTGCAGATTTAAAGACTTCGTATATCTTATCGACGGCTGGATAATTACAACGTCAGTGTAATTAACATATTTTTTCAACCGTTGAGTTTAATACCATTGATTTTCGGACTTGAAAATGAAACTGAAAGTTGCTCCACTTTAAAAATATAGGAAATTTCCGGCTGTTTTCAATAGGTTCGTTAATATTAGCGTTGACTCTAACATCAAAACTCTTCATATCCTCAAGGTAAATAACAAAAAGGGTAATAGACTAGAAATTTAAAAATTAATCGGCCCAATAACAATTTGAGGAATAGTTAATACCAAAAACAATATTTATTCATCAAAGCCGAAATTAAATTTAGCTTTACGAATATCTTAAAAATTAATCTCTATAGAAGTGGTACTCTTCTGTCTTAATGCCAAATACTACCAATAACATTTGATTGATTACCTTGTTACATTCATATTTGGCATTGTGCATTGGAATATATAGTTCGTATAATGATTAAAAAGATTGAATGTATGTAAGGGGTTACGTGTTTGGTATTCAATGTAAACACAAAAGTTTTTTCTATTTAAGCGGCATAGAAAAATATAATCGGCTAATCATTAAGCAATTTAAAAAAAGTTATATTTATGTTACGTTACTTTTTTTATTATATCTATATCACTAACAACCTTTCTATCATTATAGTTTACAATATAATCCAAGTGATATTATTTAAACTCAATAAGTTATTAAGTATAATATATTTTTTGTTATTTATAACATTAAAACAAAAGGTAGCGCATTAAACAATCATTGTATTTGCCATAAATTCAACTCTTTTCAACACTATTACGATAATAATCATTATAGTTAACAGGTATTCTTGAATGTTACTCTTGTTACTATCGCTAGTATAGCGATAACTTCAAATTCGAAAAGTTTCAACCAAATGATAAGAATTGGTGTCTGTTATACATTCAATAAATGTAATACGTCACTAAAATGTTTTTGTTATACTACTATCAAAAATGATCAGCTTAAAAGTACATACTAATGGAGTTTAACAAACAAGTCATTACAATGATAAACGAAGATCGTAACTAGTTAAAAAAATCCTTTACAAGTAGCATTTAGGCTTTAAAAAGCGTATTAAAACACTTTAATACCCTGAAAATCAATCTGTACCTATTTGCGAAATGTGGTTTCGCTAATATAGGCTTTACTCATTACTTGATAAACAACATTGATTTATTGAGTATTCAGTCAAAAACATTTATTGGTATTTCCTATTCATGTTTCTTAGCTATTTTCTTCGTATAACTCATCATAACCCAATCCATACAATATAATGTAAGGTGAATATCGTAATCTAAGTAACGTTTTATATAATTATAAATTTATAGAAATATTGTACTCTTATTAGAAAGGTTAGTAAATGATCTATGATATAGTTTGTGAGTATTCTTGGAATAATAAATGAAAATTTTAAGGGGGAACCTTTATCCATTTGCAAAGATTAAGAATGGGTATCATATTCTTATTAAGCAAGTTATAAAGCTTTTTATTATCTTTCTCTACATTATTTCATATTTTCGCAAAGTTTGTAAGGATCTTAAAATTAATATTAAAAATTTAAACTGGTTTAAAAGAAAGTTAAAAATAATCGATCTATCTATCAATAGTGTTTCCCGATGTTTTAGGGTCGCAATGGTAGGGGTAATTGTTTGTCGCCTAATCCGAGTTTAAAAGTCTTGTAATAAGAACTGTAGTGGGCTTACTCTTATAGAATTACCTATTGTGGGAAGCTTCGCTTTAAAAAAAACTTGACTACTTTAGAAAAAGATTTAAATATTTGCAAAAAAGATTTTAAAACATATAGGGCATTTACGATATTAATTAATTTACCTATGAATGATGCCGATATAGATTTATCTTACCGCGTTAACAGCCGTTACTTCACACATTCTGCCGCCTCTCAATATGTACTCCGCTTTATCACGTGCTGGTATTGGACTACCGAGCATATCCACAGGTTCTTTATCGTCGGCATATAAGAAATAGTGTTGGTGGGGTGATAGATTTCATATAATTAGGGATTAAAGGGTAGTAGTACCCTGGAACGTATGTAAGTAAGTTAAAGATCATCAATATCCTTGTCTTTTCCTCCTTAGTTTTAAATATTAGGATTTTGAAAGGGGTCTTTACGTTAGGCTAGTTTGAAAAAGGTCCTTATCAACTCTAATATAGTCCTTTCTGAAACTTAAATCTCACATTAATAAACCCGTCCTATAACTTGTTGGTAACTGTAAATTTAATCATCATTTATATATCAATTCTATAATAGCTCAAGAATTCATAGAAGTCTTGAAAAATTCAGGCGCTGCGGCAAATTCTTCGCTGACGTTCGTATCAAGAATGTACTAACCAACATAATTAGTTAGGTGTTTTTAAATTCAGAATTCGTCAACATCTTCAATCCAAAACTTTTCATTGTAGTAATTTGCAAAAAACAGTTCGAACGGCCTCAATTTCCTTCTGGTAATCTCAACTATATGTCATCTTAACTTTGTAGCTGGATTATTAACGTTAATTTCAGTAGTGAAACAACTTGTTGGTTTAAGAAAGTGAACTTAGTGATATGGGAGCGTGAGAACTTGATTGTTTGGCATAAAGTCGCGCGATGTAGATTTCTTCATGTGACTTGGCGATTTTAGGTGTTTTCGCTTGGAATAGTCATTTAAAGTGTTTTTTTATGTATCCTATTAACGGTATCGATGATATTAATGGAAAAGATGGTGTAAAGGGAAAAGTTTGGTGTAGAAAGTAAGATAGAAAGTTATTTATCGTTATTATTTTCAGTTAGAAGTTAAAGAACATAAAACTTAGTCATTCTATAATAATAGTACCCGCAGTATTATTAACCTAACCGTTTTCCAACTTGACGATCTTTAAGATTTTTGACGGTTAATCTAAACGTCTTTAAAAGGAATCTAATAAAAAAAAATTGGTGTTTTCTCAAATAACGATACATTCACCACCTTAAGTTTACCGTAAAAACCAACGCAACTTCAAAGTCTTCTCTACTTACTATCGTGAAAGCCAACGAAATTCGTAAAAGCCTGTTGCAAAATTCTTTCCTCTACATTATTTTTTCACAAAATGTAACCTCATAATATCTTCTTCTTCTACCTAACCAAGTAGTGATTAATTTCAAAAGCATTAATCAGTGTTAATAAGACTTTCCTGATAGGCGTTTGAATGTTACGACGTTGTTGATTCGAATCGTAGTCAAAGTAATTGTAGTATTATACGGTCAAGTGATGGATAAATTGTTCTAGGTTTAACAAACCCCTAGAAGATTTACACACTAATGTGTATAGCTAGTGGCTTGGTCTATGCCCTGGTCTAAATTGAGCACATACTGAACTTGACTACACAGTCAATGCATTCAACTCACAAAATATTACACTCAACTTGCAGTCAATACAGTCAACTCTTGACTGACTGCACTGCAATCACGACTGTTTCAACAACAACAATGATTTTTAGTAATTTTATTTTAACCACCTCGATTAAACTATTCCAATGATATAAATTCAGCTACCACTAGTAATTATCGCGTTTTAATCGAAAAAACAACCAACGTTGACGTTTCTATCGTAAATCCGACTAATATCAATACCTTAACCACATACCTGACCGAAACCCACGTCACTATAACCTGTCATCGATTCGCAACGTTCTAATCGCCTATGAGAATCTATAATAGAATTCAGGATTACATAAACCATAACAATGAAGAACTAGAAGACGAATGGTTTTTTAAATTAATTACGTGAACCGATCAATTATATTAATTCAATCTTTCCAGTATAAAGGTTTTAGTTTATATCTAGTTATATCATACCTATATTTTAGGGGCTGTATATTTAAAAAGCCTGAATATTATATTAAGAAAATTAAATGGAAATTTCCATGATAATCTGATGTTTCATTACTTGACTTAATAATATTCTTCGTGTAGCTACTCGTCATGTTCGTAATTCAACCCATTATTCTAATATTTAGGAATGTTGTTCTTAGAAATTAGTATTGTATTGATTTATATCGACGACTATAAAAGAGGATTTAAAAGTTTAAAACCCTATTTTAACTTCGTTTGCAAATAAAAGGAGCTTTTAGAGTGGTGTGTTATCTTGAGCTTAAACTTTACCAATCGGCAAACTACAATATCAATACGATTCCTTCCGCGATGCCAACTAATCTTCTTCTCAACTCACCTAATAATATCTATATACACATGGATCTAACGATTCATGGCACGTGATAGCTGTGTTATAGCTTTATTACAATGTTCTTTTGGTTTACTGTCAATCATCACATGACATACCCATTTGTATCATTTTTGTTGTAATATATCAAGATACTAAACAACGATTTGAAAGCTGTTTAACATTAAATCTAATCAAAATTTTCGGAATAATTGCTTCCTAGTTCATTCCGATGTCTTTTCTCTCTTTTGTATTTAGGTAAATATAAGAAAAGCTTTTACTAATAGGTAGAGATCTTTGCCTTCCTACAGTAACCGCCCCGTTTTTTTGTGGCTTTTCCTTGACTTTTTTACATTTGCGCCAACTTTACTCGGCCCAAAAGAAAGATAACCGTAAGACCCATATTATTTGGATTTATAGCGATTTGCATCTGAAAATCAAATGGATCAATAAACATAAACTAGTTGGATCTACTATATCATTAACAATCCAATTGCAGTATAGCCGTTTGTAATAGTATTGGAGTCATTTGATAATAATAATCTGGTAGACGAATATTAATGGTATATGTGTACCATTAATAGAGGATGTGTATAGATTTAGTTGAAAGAGAATATTTGAGAAAGTTGAAGTGTTATATAGAGGATTTATGTTATCCGAAAAAACTTTATAGTGGATATCATTGCCTACCCTTTTGTTTTTGACCGGATATATAATATAGTCACATATCTATATTCTATGGAACAAAACTACTAAGAACTAACATATACAAATATATTTGACAAGTATACAATTTCTTTTGAGTATAGAGATAAAATGAGTAGTAATTATATATTATTTTACAAAGTCGGTTTTGGTATCTGGTCAAATGTAATGAGTAAGAGATATGATATTGACATAAGATTATGGAAGAAATAAGTTATTTAAATTGAAATTTTGTAACTTGAAGGGAAACAGGAAATGATATAAAGGTTTTGGTTGGTATTTGTTCATAAATAATTAATAAAACGTAAGATATTTAACAGAGGTTTTGATGAAGATAAGTTTCATGTAATTGAAAAAAGGAATGTAAAGCAGGAGGTAACGTTATGAGTTATGTTATCGAGTTCGTATTGTAATGAGTTTGAAGCCTATATATATTGAAAACAGCCTGATTAGTTAACCATTTGCTTGATTATATTTTCATTAATTCAGAAACAGTTTTTTACCTTTCACTGATATATTTCGTGTGTAATGAGCCCGTTATAAATATCTTGTGTGAAAAATCGCTATTGGCTCAATATTTAATATGTTTTCGAGATTTTATATAATAACCGTGAATTAAATCTATTCTTGTTATTAAATGTGTCCTTGTATCTATAGTGATTACAATAGTAATGTAGCATAGGTTTTAATTAATAAACGTTTCTTATCAAGTTCCCAGAGCCGGTAACAGTATTTTTAGTCAAGTTGAATGACTTTGAAACTTGTTGATTCTTGGGATTGTAAAATATGTATTATTAATAGTAACTTCAATATAATAAACTAAGTATCATAGGCCAAAGTAGTATGGTAGATGTATATAGATTTATCTCCACAGGAGGTAATAGTGAATATTTGAGGGCGTGATAGAAATATTTGTATTAGTATGGTAGCTTGAATTATTAAGTGTTCAATCTATGATTATACCTATTTTGAAAAGCGGGTTGTAACCGAAAACGTACAGAAACAGGTTTTAGTCATTGAAAACCTCGTTTATAAAAGTAAATATGGAGTTTAAAAATAAAAGGCAAAAGTTTACCAAAATCGAATTAGATCTAAGACTTCATATATAACTGCAAAGTTCACATGATCAATATAATACGTTAAATATTACAACAACTTTAGTCATGAAGATGATGATTTGTTGTATGATATTGCTTAGCGTTCGAATTAAACAACCTTTAAACTACAAGTATGTAACAAAATATATAAATTTAACTCTATTATTGAAGCAGTCAAGTTTATATAGTTGACCATATCATGTGATAGTTAGAAATCTTCATCGTTTATTGATTAAAATTCTTCTAAATTATTACGTTCCTAGTTCTTCACTTTATTATGTAATCTTAGACTTTTTTTTTCAATAGTTTATTCACAATGATCAATCATCACCTCTTAACAATAGTCTAGATCGGTATATATATCCAAGCCGGCCAGGTTTTCCATATAAATATTCCATTATCCGATATAAGCATCGAGTTTGATTGCGTTGCTAGTATAGTCAATCGTCACTTAAATATAAACATCGGTATTAATCAGGCCTCCAATGATATCTGTAACCTGATTGATGGGTTAATATCATCGGAAAATGTGACTTGATACTACTTCAAGGGATTAATACAACCCTTTAAAACGAAAATGAACTTTTATATAAGGGTATTATAAGAATATTGAATTAAATAACTTGGGGAATTTCATCATAAAAGTTTAAAACAGCATTTAATTTTAACATTTCAACTTTTTTAAACTTATTGTTATTACTTGTTTACATTTCGATACATATATGTTATAGTTTAACTTTACAAATAGTTTATTAAGTTTGATTAAAGCTAGTTAGTAGTCAAACCTTTCCTAGAGATATGTTAAATTCATAAAAACCTTTATTTTATAATGTAAAAGAAATAAATGGATTACAACATAAAATTTCAATATAATAAATCGTTTTATGTTGGTAGAGCCTTGGATCGTTAAAACGTTGTCGATTCGAATCGTGGTCGAAGTAACAGTAGTATTGTATTGACCAAGTAGTAGATGTATTGTTCAGGGTTTGGCAGACACCACTAGCTGGTCTGCACTGTGATTTGTATGGCCAAATGCTTGGTCCTTGCCCTAGTATGAATTGCAGTGTACTGCACTCGACTTACACCCAATGCGGTAAGTCCACAAACAATACACTCAACTTACAGTACAGTCAACTTTACTGTAAGTAAAGTTGATCTACTGCACTACATGTAGTACTATTCCAACATCTTACATATTTATCGTCGAATTTGGGAATAAATTGAATCGTATTCAGGATCATTATATAAACGTATATGTGATTATAAATTCGATATATAATATTGCTAAGGTTTAAAAATAGTGATAGTATTTCTATAACATATTATTTCTTATTATACAATCGTTTCATTCTACACAATAATATCATCGAATATATGAATAATTTGACTATCTTTGATAAAATTTCGTTTCAATTTGAAACGATAGTTCAGGTAATATGAATATGAGTTTCAATTTTTCAAATAGGTTAACACAGTAAGTGATAAAAAAAAGGATATGTTAATGGTTTTTAATATTAGGGAATTAGGCTACGAGCTATTGAGTCTATAAATTACGTTTCTATGAACATAACTGAAGATTCACGTGCAATATTCGGTCCGGGCTCAGTTTGCAGTTATCATATGGGAGGAGTAGTACCTTACCTAAGTGCGGTCCGAACGCGGTTTGTAAACGTCGCGTGAAAGGGCATGTGATGAGTCGTATACCTAAGTCTTGCGTGAAGAACTACTGCACACCTCTCTAATCTGTCTCCGTACCTCAATTGTGAACACGATTTTGCACCTGATTGGTAAACCTTCGTAGGTTGTACCATAACATTGAATGAAGTACTTTTCGAAATGAAACTTATTAAAAGAAATCATTGAACTTGATTGTTCTGGATTTGGCTAATATAAATAAATATCTACTACTTCATTTAAAATAAGATTCAATCAATTAAGTTATCTACATTCAATTGATAAATTTAAATTTGATGAAGTGTTATTTATATATATTCAGATCGATATTTTTATGATTTGACGCTTAATAGGTTATTATAACTCAATATCATTGTATTTAGACGTCTATATACATTATAAACCTCCAATATGAAAAGCTCAATCAAATTGGTGGTAACGAATTAATGATAGTTTGAATATAAAGTATTTTAGTTGATTTCGAAATCGAGAAAATGCAATACTTATACAACCTCGTATCAATCATGCGTAACAGTAAATGAATGATTTGATTTATCAAGGCGTTCAATTGAATCCGGATGGAAACTAGTAGTGGGTAGGAAATGTTATAAGGTATAAAAAAAGGTATTTAAATCAAGTAAGAAGGCGTGTAATTTTTAATAAAATCTATAATGTTTCCTATAACTTTATATTACGATTCATTAACTTAGTTTCATTTAATAGTTTTATTACAGCCGTAGTAACTCATGTCAACCGTTCTACATTAGTAGTACACGATTGAGGTATGTAATTAACTGTTATTTGGTATAAAAATTATTAAGTTAGTTAATCCACCTGTTCATAAAATTCAATTTTGAATATACTGCGTAAAATAAACTTCAAATAGTCAAAAAAAAGATATTTATAGATATATTTTTTCATTCAAATGTCCTCGAATAAAAAAAATTCTTATGATATTATATGAAGCCTAGTAAACTATTTATGAAGTCCTTGTTTTAGGAAGATTTACTTTACAAATGTATAATAAAGTCCATTAACGACGTTAATATTTGAAATATTGTGGATGAAATGGTATATGATTGAAATTCAAACCGGATGCGTTTTATATTAGTTTTTTCCAAAGGGTTGTTCAATTTCCGGTTTAAAGTATTCGGCTTTGTGATTACTTTACTTAGTTGGTAACTAATTCAAAATTTGAACCTTGATCAAAATTTTGATTTCGAAATGTGATATTGACTTGAACATTTGGTTATTGAATATAAGAATACTGTAATGACTAAAAACATGAAAACGTTTAACAAAGATTAAAGATTTAGCACTTGACTACTTGGAAAATATAATAATGAGTGATAAATTTATATTATCAATGTAATATTCCTATTTCCATATGTATTTTCTTTGTACTATATTAAGTAACCTTGTGTAAAACACTGTCATTTTAATACTAAAGAACGATTCTGTAAGAAACTAATCGAATTTTGTTTTACGATGATACATTCATTTTAATCAAATATAATAAGGATAAGTTCATAAAAAAATCCTGTGTTTCCAATAGCTAAATATACGGGATTCATTTTTGAATTAATTTTGAAGTGAGACAAGTCTTGAAAATTAGAGGAAAAAAGTATAAATATTAAAGTCATTTTCTATAAAACTTTTATAAAGTTAGTTAAATTAAATCATTTTACGAGTTTCTTAGTATAAATGGTATTCTATAGTTAGTAATAATACAGATACGTTTGAAATTTATTTTCATGACGTCAAATATAATGCATCAATCAAATTATTGAATGATTATAATTTCAAACGGGTATTTTGTGTGTTCATTCAAGTATCGGTTTCATAATAATATTCAATGAATAATACAACGTGTATCTAGTCCGTTTAAATGGATTTAAGGTAACTTAATACGTCTTTAGAATACATAATCTAGATATTATTTGATTGATTATTCAAAAATGAATTAGCCAAGTATTCTGATTAGTCAACAGAGTTATATATATTGATAAGTTTAACTAATATTTTATGATTCTCTTTTTATGTAATAAAGTTTATTTCATACATGTTCTCCTAATAAATACGAAAGTAAATAAACTCTATCTAATTTTCAGTTTGGTTGAAACGGAAACATTGTAAAGCTTTTGTAACTTTATTCGAATCTAATGAATCAAATAATTGTTTCAATCGTAAATTTGTCAAACCCTCCAAATCTTAAGCAATACAAACTTCGTTGTTAGGCTGAAATATTGAAATTGAAGGGGCGATATAGAAAAAAAGTAACTCCATGATTTGATCCTTAATAAGGTTGTAGTTCATTCATTTAGACGTAATTATTTTCTGAATGTCGATAAAGATGCCATTTTCAAAATAAAAGGGGTTACAGCTGAGTACAAGGCTAATTTTCAAACTTGAAGTTGGTTATGAGCTAAGTTATTCATTAGTTCTAAGAAAAAGGCTACATTTTATTACCTTAACCACTTAAGAATTTTTTTATGATAATGAATTTCTCATGTATCGAAATTATTAGATTAATTGGATTAACTATTGGAGATAGAATAACAATCAATTGCAATAAATTTAAATAAATTATACTGAGTGGAAGTTGATTGTACTGACGTCAAATCAACTATATTAACTGCAAGTCAATTGCAGTAGAACGCCGAACTCAATATGCGTCATGAGTTAAGCTGTTGCCAATAAAAATTAGTGTGCAAACCGGCGAACTATCTGCCAAACTTGGAAGTAAAACATTACCACTTTTAATGCAATTAACCAGTTAGTTTGACCAGAGATTTGAATCGACTACATTGCAACGATAAAGTCCTACCAACACTAATTATTGATTAATAGATTAAATACGGATAAACTAATTAAAAGAAAAGGCTACTTTCTGGTTACGCTTTACAATTACGTAAGATAAATGAGTTTTTTTTCTTTCCGAAGGGTTATACTACTACATCGACTGTTAGCAATGAACAAAATATAAACCTTTAAAGTAAGTCTAATATTTACAGGCACTTAAAAGTGGCAAACGTATCATCAATTAATCAAAAACACCAATAAAAATCATGAGCTCAATCTTGGGGGAAAAGCGTAAAAGTTAACCTCTAATAGTCTTAAAGTCTATAAGTTACTAAAATTTAGAGACGGTTAGGTCATTACTACTGCTAAAACTATTATTGCATATAGAAAACCGCTAAACAACTGATTATTACAATACTTTCAACCACAAATAACGACTTAAATATTAAACAACCTACAACTCACTCTCCTACATTAAATTTTTTGTATACACTATCTCACTCCTTTCCTCAACTCCTCAATCGTAAAAATAAATACCGACAACACCAAAATAGAGTTTATTACCAACCCTAGCAGAAGAAAGAAAACAATTAGAAGCCTCGAGATAATATTCGTTAAACATTTCAACAACTTATGACTTACAAAAGGCAACGAAACCTTTATTTATAAATACGTAACTAATTGCCTCGGTCATTTAATCCTCGACGTTAACTACGATAATAAGGACTTAAGCATCGAAGCCCTTTACGATTTCAGCGAATTTGTAATGGAATAAACCTTGAATATGTGGAAAAAGATAGAAAACTCAGTCAATGTTAGGTTTAAAGTCGACTTATATAAACGAGGTACTTCACTGCCAGTGAAACTTGGAAAGGAAGGTAATTTCATTTAAATATTATACGAATTCTTTACGTATCAGGACCCTGGGTAGATACTTCAACACAAAGGAAAAAGTATGGCTAGAAATAGCAAACCTTCACGTCTATACACGTGTTCGTAAAGTTACATCCAAACCCAAATGAGTTCTTCAACCCTTTTACTAAAAGGCTCCAAAGCCACAACGTTGTTCGCAATGAAAGGAGATAAATTGACACAGGCGTGATAAGTGCTTAAGCTTATGGTAATCCCTAAATCTACCAGTGAGTTCGGAAAGAAACTTACCAAAACTACTAACAAAATTATCATTGAACTTATGGTAATTCTTAATATCCTTAATATATTGAATTCCAACATGTTCACTAGAAATATTATCCACAAAAAAAAAAGATTTACGTGTAAACTTATTATAAACACGACCACTGAAGTTTCCCACCTAAAATTTCCCAAAGATAATTACCTTACTTACCAATACCAATACCAGTCACAATATTATCAGTTGAAAGATCCAAATGATTCCTACTACTAATACATTACTTTTAAATTTAGAGAGGTTTTTATATTAGATACGTATTATGTTTCTTCTGTGAAATTTGTTAAAATCTATTAAGGAAGTAAAGGTTATGACAGTAAGCCCCATAATTTTCTCGATGTTGAATTACGATGTTTTTCAATATTTTCCATGAAAAAAGGATGAAACTACTAGATTTACACTCTTTATTCTCGAGTATCTTCACCGAAATAATCCGAGGACTATCACCTTTGATACTTAACGAATGACTCGCCGTTTCAAAAGATGTAAAATAGTCTCAAAGATCACTTCAAGTACGATATCAACATCGTACAATACTATACAAACTAGAACATCATCAAGTTGCTTCACATATTAAAATACAAAAAGAAATCGAAAATTAGGATAGATATCCTCAATTAAACTCGCAGCTAATTAATGCTAAGCTAATAAGTAATAGGTAATGTAGAAGTTGGCAGAGATATAGTAGGTTAATAAGTCTGCTGGGCCGTTACAAATTATATAGAGATCTAATACGCTTTACAATGCTCTAACTCCACTTGTAAATAGGTTTATATCTAATTATGTTCCTCGCTCTGGATTATAATGTAATGGATGCCGAGAACAACTGGTATATACCTCCAAAGTAATAAATTTATGAAGAAACCTCAAATTGAAATCTGAAACGGCATGACGAAATAGGGAAAGAAAATTGGGGTTTTTGAGAATCTTAAAATTAACCACGTAGCGTTCTTGAAGAACATTGAAGAGTGTTGAATTCATTGAAAATTGAATTATTAGTTAGCATATTACATGACTACTAAATACGAATCTAAATGTGTAAAATACTACATTAACTACCTCTTTTTCTTCTACTGAAAATATATTTAAATTTTTATTAATTTTGAAGTTGTAAAAGACAAACATAAACAAGCTCAAACTAATGTTATCATCTAGGATCAAAAATACTGGTGTGAGCCTTAAAGCTAGATAATAACTAGTCGACCGCAGTGTTTTATGCTGGCTAATTAGTATAAACCATTATAGTTATCATGATAATGAAGACTTTGGCCTTAAAATATATTCAATATTTTCGAATACTAAGCGAAAAAAAATTCAAGAGTATTTAGCCAGTCATCCAGATAGTACGGTACTTAATTCGAGACTATTTATAGGATATTGTCTTACGAATTAATACTTATACTGCTACGGAATTTAATTATATAGATGCTCGTAAAACTCAATTTTCATTTAGCTTTTTATAAACAAAACCTCTTTATTAAGATTAACGACTGTAATAAATGTCGTTGGATCAAATTTTTTTCATATTTTGTAATTTGTTACTCTCTTTCTTCATTGTTTTCAAGATATGAAAAACGTCGATGTTGACGTCTATATTAAAATCATTAAACTGGTTAAAGTGACGATTGAAGGTTCCTATAAAGTTGAGAATAATGAAACTGATGTTTTTATCTTGAAAAAATAAATAAAATCATTTTCAACTTGACAGTATTATAACTTCATTAATTATATGAACAGTTCAATTACCAGACGATGAATAGGTAAAAAAATTCATAAAGAAACTTACTATAACTATGTGAATTCGCCAATATTAAAGAAAATTGAAAGACTTTGTCACTATTGATAGAAATAATTATAAACTCTCCTTAAATTTAAGTTTACATTAAAGGATGATCAGGATTTTTAATTGAAAGGTTTCATAAACGTATTTCATGTGGATAATAATCTTATAATGCACGTGATTAACTGTATCAAAACGTTTTATAGTGTTAAGTTCCTTGAACTTATCAATACAAGTGAAATTTGAAAGGTTTTGTGTATTTTATAAGTTAATACGTATTTAGAACTACTATTTCATTGTCCGATCTACAATGGTATGCCAAGTCGGTGCTAAATGAAGTGTACAATTAATGTTCTGCAGAAGACTAGAAGAGGCTACAGTAGTACTTCATATAGGACTTGTATTCATAGTCCGTATACAGCCCGTCACATGCCCTTAGATGTAATACCTATAAACCGCGCCCGAGCCGGATACTATATAACTCATTATGTATAAATTTACGTAGCCGATAAACTTCATAACCAATAGCCCAAATTTATAATATACCCTCCCTCCCCCCTTTATGAAAAAGCCCTTAAAATTACAATATCCCGCCGGTTAAATATTAAATACAGGCTGTATTCACCTAATAAGTAGGCCGATCTTGAGCCAGTTGCGGGCCGTATAACATATCAGCCGTGCTAATCTCAGTTCGCTTACGTCATATAAAGCGCCTCCTAATACGCCATATAACGTATAACATTACTAGTCCTAGGATACCTATACTGTATAACACGTTTTCTAATACGTCGTATAGCATATAAGTCGTATCAATCCAGGGTTACCTAGAAAGTATAACGCGATTTTCAACGCGTTGTATAACATATAATCCTTATCGATTTCGGTTCGCCTGGGCCTATAAATACGATCCCTCTTATAATTTAAAAAACTTCCTCCTTTTCCTGTTTTCTTTGCTAATCCCCCCCCCCCTTCACTTATCCTCATTTCGTTACTTTGTGATAACCTTAACTACAATTATATTTTCCAATCCTTATTATAACTTTCGTGTCTCCGTTGGCATTCTTTTTTTTTCTATAAACTTTTCCTATTAATATGACTATCCTTTACAACGGTTCGGGTCTATATTATATTACTATTAATATATCTAATAGCGAAGATTAACATTTTCGTAAGGTGTACCACCCCTTTATATTTTCATAGTTTTATAATTATTTATATTATATAGCCCACGCGCATTATATGCGACCTCCTTGTATTTGGCGATAATGAGGATAAGGCTTAACGCCTTCTGTTATAAGCTAAAAATGAGTATATATTCTATAATAATTGTTATTTCATATTTCAAATATCTTTATCCTATAGTCGCGTTTACTATAATGAAAGGTGTTACGCCTATAGATAAATATATATTGAAGTTGATTTAAAAATCAATTTTTATGGGAAGCTTGATAGGTTATTAACCCTTTTTCATAATATATTTAAAAAATAAACTTGTTTGTAATGTTGCCCTATTTCCTTTCATTACTACGGAAACTAGTTTTAGCGTTGTATAATGACGACGATATCCTATCGTTTACCAGTAAACTCTAAGGTAATATTACGGGTTATAAACCCGATTTCTCTCCTATTTTCTATGAGGTAATTATTTAATTCACCAGATCCCGTAATATTACCTACATTGAAGGCGTCCCGATTATTTAAATAGTATAATTTACTATACCCTTAGCCATACACCTTTCTTTTCCTTTTTTTTCGGGCCCGTTATTTCCGAAAACTCCCCTATTTCCATCGATTATTTTTCCGTTTATCACAACCAAACACCTTCAACTAAGAGTATACTAAGTTGAAATATGTTTACTTCGATTTCCGCCAGTACTTGTCACTTACCCCCTCATAGGTTTTATCCTAATAGTTCAAATATTAAGACTATGTAAATAATATCTATTAACGTAAAAATAAATTATGGATTATAAAATATGATAAACCATATTTCAAGTTTAACTATAAAAGCTTTTTATTTACCCTTATCCTCTTTATAAACTTTATATAAAAATGGGTTAACCGAACCCACCGAAAGCGGGCTAACGACCGTACCCATGCCGACCGTATTACCTGGTCGTAAATCAATATATTATAGTTCTTTATATCCCGCCTCAAAGGTTGCTTTCCCCACATTATTTCACGTTATTTTCTATCGTCGGCCTTTCCTAATACCCGCTCCGCCTAACGTTATCCATCTTCGTTCACTTCGTCTAATATCCGCCCCGCCTTGTATTATCTGATTTCATCAGCGTTGCCTAATATCTTCCCCGCCTAGCGTTATCTAACGCCGCCGGCATCTCCCAACGTTCGAAGCCAATTACAATAAGGTTATCAATTTTATTAGCGCTACCCTTTGAAAATGATAATAATGATAATATTTCATAAGTAAAATTCAATAGGGTTTTAATGAACAATGTTTCGTAGCCGGATATTTATTCGAGAAAGCCGGGTAATTTCTACCTAGCCTTAAATATCGTATTATAATATAATAATTATAAATTTTGACGCTTTTTCATTAATATTATATTATTTCCGATGTACTTGCAATTTGTTCAATATAGCTATTAATGATTCATTCTGTGTCGGTGTCAAAATACCGGGTAATGATAAAACCAAGCGTCTATTTTTTTCCCTTAAAATTTATTTCAACTTATAATATATTCTTATTTTTTCACAATCTTTACGTTGCCTCATTATAACCTCTTACTTGATTCATACAAAAAGAATATCGGCTCGTCCCGTTTCTCTCACGAAAATATCCAAAACTTTAAATCTCTTATATATACTCTTTCATGTATTGTTTGTAAGGAGGATAAGTCCACGGTTTAAATTGGATAAAGCTTAGGACGAAAGGGGGTCCGTGATCGTATGCTTAACCAAATTGACGTGGAATATACAATATTTCTTGAAAATATTGTAAATAATATTCGACGAATTCGAAACGTCAACGACTCGATATTGATTATATAATAAATTAGGCTTCTTATTCAAACGATTGGTATTAATATTACGTAAATCCAGTTAAATCTAATCGCTGACCTCATATTGTTTCGCTAAGTCATGTCGATAATTTGACTTCATTTTCATTTATTATTAGATATATATTATAACCGATTAAATTAACTTCGTAACTTTGAATAAATACGTTCAAAACGCGAAAGTTTTTCCTACCAAATTATTCGACAACTTTATATCTCCGTTCAACCTCCAGATAAAAGACATGTCGTATGTATTAACTAGCCTATTTATACTAAACCTGGTAATTATCAATTTCTGTTCATTTAATATAAATGAATTTATGGAGAAATATAATGTTTAATCGAATTGAAAAAAGGTGACCAAAATGTACAAATATTGTTAAATATTCTAATTAACTCGTTCAGCATTACCGTTCATTTACAAACAATACTTTATCAACAAAAGTTACTTAAATTTTATCAAAAAATATGAATTCTTTTGAAATACATTCACCTAATCTGAGCTACAATTATTAATAATTGATACCGAAATTTCATAAAACTGTTCTTGAATATTCTGAAAATGCTCTACATACACTTTAATGTTTATAAACTTTACTGCGTTTGATTGAATAAATTGAATACTAGACTTATGGAAATTAATAAATACCGTGAATTCTTATTGGTAACCAGCAGTATGATTATAAAATCGACGAAAATATATGATTAATAACAATCTATAAAATGGGTTGCAGAATGTTTTATCATTAAGTTCGGCGAAACTTTATACCACCATACTAAGTACACGATTGATATAAACGTAAAATATGTATAATTATCCCTTTTTAATATTATTCACGTTAAAGAATTAAAACAAAACGTTTTTACCTGGATAATCCATAAAAAACAAGTCATGGGTTCACTATAAGATTTTCGTTATAAATGATTTTTAACATAGTAATTATAAGCGGCTACCGTAACGTAACGTATGCCTTGAGTCGATATTATAATTTGCAATTTAGATCGAATATTTTACCTTAACATTAATACGTTTAACGCTTTCGGTAACCATTAATAGGATAACTACGTATAACTGGTCGTTCATTATACTTTGGTTTGATAGTTCCACGAAAACTCCAGACCAGAAAATAAAGTAATCGCCCAGCATTAATTGATTCGGCGGTATTAGTACAGGTCGGACCCGAAGTAGTATTATAACTATGAACGTTTTAATAATCCCTGGAGTTACCAAAGGTGACGACTTGAACGCGAGCTGAGTCCAAACAATACCGTTACTGTTTACATTTCGAGGTTATTAGACTCTCCTTTTAACCGCATATTATCTTTATTTAGTAATTAGGCTTTTATTTTAATGGATTAATCCGTATACCTCGCCGTAGTATATTCTTTTATGATATATAACTTAATTATCACTATATTCGATGTATTTATGAAAATATGTTAAAAGACTCGTATGCAACGCTTTAGAACATATGATTTATCCTATGATTTAGGGGTGAATATATCCTGACAAACACATGAATTCGTAGGCTCATATCGCAAATGATGTTGTAAAAACGAAAGAAAATCGGTTTTTTGAACCTAACATCCCAAAGTCAAACGTGGTTCAACAAAATACTTTAATCCTTAGTAATCTGTCAGAATAGTAAACATGATACAGACATTATACAATTCCAATAACCACGTTTTCAAATATGATATTATTATAAAACGCTTCTTATAGTAGATAGTATAATGACGTTTCACATTGGATAATCGTACGAAATAATATATTACCGGTTTTGAAATACCATTTTTTATCAACAAATACTATTTTAAAACTATTTCTGAATAAACGGGTTTTACTACCGTTTTCTGATTAAAATCGTAATACGCCCAAGTGAGAGCTGCAACAAATATATTTTTAACGTTTGAAATATATATTCTTTCTAATTCGTTGAAAATTACCGAACTCCCTATTTTGTAAGTCAAATAAGGCAATTCATTAAATAAGAGACATTATTTATAAAGATTTGATCAATGTTGATAAAACCTGAGAAACTTCGAATTTCCCAAATAATACGTCAAGACTTCTTTTTTGGAATAACCAAGACTTTCTCTGGATCGGCCAACATATTTACGCCGACCGTTACGATAAATCCAAGGTATTTTACTTTTTTACCTACGACATCATACTTTTTTGGTTTAAGTTTTACCTGGTATCGTAAAGGCGTCCTTAAATTGCGCGAATTTTCGCTTCATAATCTTACTCAGTATCGAAAGAAAAAATTAAAATATTGTTTAAGTAAACCGTAACAAAATTATTCAAAGTATCCACTATTATATGTTTAATATACTATAAAAACATAGTTAGCATTTCAGATAGCCTAAAAGGGGTAACTAACTATTTGAATATATCGAAACGAATACGAAAAGCCTTAAATTCCTCTGATCTGGGTATAACCCGAACATAGTAAAAGGCCGTTTAAATATTTAACTTCGTAATCCATATCGACTTCGATAACACACGTAAAGTTTTTGTAATTAAAGGTAAAAAAACGTTTTTACCCGGTAATTTTATTTAAGCCCCGGTAATTGACATAGAATCGTTATTACCTCCCGGTTTTAAAATCAGTAACATCGACCTCGTAACTAATAAAAAATTTACGTAAACCAAATCCTTATTTATCCACTGAATAACCTAACGTTGAAATTCGAAAAATTGATTACGTAATATCGAAAATAACGGTCCTTATAATTAATCTATTTAAGATTTATTTTCGTTCATTTTAATATAAATAAACTATTCAAACTTCTTCCGGTATAGGCGTCAGTTTATTACTTTCTCCTTATTAAATAAATCGCGGAACTTCGTAAATTCAGATAAAATAAGTCACTAATCCTCCTCCTCTTTTGCGATCATCAGCGCCGTCGACTACAAAATTCACGTTATTTCGTAATGATTTATATCAAAAATCAACTACAAA
This sequence comes from Anisogramma anomala, assembly GCA_038502455.1. Taxonomy (NCBI): domain Eukaryota; kingdom Fungi; phylum Ascomycota; class Sordariomycetes; order Diaporthales; family Gnomoniaceae; genus Anisogramma; species Anisogramma anomala. Next base: position 13,589,878 of record JASMMZ010000004.1, on the reverse strand, counting down.
TAATCCTCCGTATGCTACGTCGTCCGTTAGAATCGGGTACTAAACTAATTAAAACTGATTTTATAATACACCGAATATAACTTGACTTAAGACGTGTTATTACTATATTGATAACTAATAATTTTTACCTATTGACCATTCAACGGCTTTTGCGAACGTTCTAAATCACTTATTAATATAGTATCTATAATATAAAAAGAATTATTTTCCGCGTTATTTCAAAAATGATATATATTAGTATTGGGCTTGACTATTTTTTTTTACGCCAAACTTAGCTTCATTATTGTTACGCGTCTTTCTTCGTAAACTTCATATTATACCTAAATTTCGATTATATAAAGGCTGAATTTACTTTATCCTTAACTGATATGTAAAAGCCTTACTTATAATATAACGATAGTTGCAACTAAAATCAACCTACGCGTTTAAAAAATTAAATGTTATTAAAAAGTATAGGGATAAAAATAAATCTTTATTTAAACATATATTAATTAAACTAAATTCATTCTTATTCGATCCTGTCATTGCGCGGTTAAGTCTAAATAACTCCTAAATGAAATTATATTTAAGAGTTTCGCTTCTCCTGTGGCCGATAGTAGGGAACCTTTATTTATCTTTTCAACTTACATTACATATACCTACATTGAAGAAAAATTAGATGAAATTTACACTTACGTAAATAATCATCCGATAGGCCACAATATAAACAACGCCTCGTAGCCTATTGAACCTAACATTCTTTCGCTGTTATTCACGTTACCTAGTATTTTTAGTATTAAGCCCATACCGAACGGGTTTATTAAAATTATTAACTTCGATTACCACGGCTTTTTAATGAAAATACCCAAACGGTATAAACTCACGTTATACTTATATTTCCATCCAGCCGCGGTATTTGTATAAGCCTCTATGGTTATTAATCAAAACGGTGCTTTGAATTTAAGGACTTTGACTCGTTCGCGAGCTCGCGGTATTTCGCTAAAGCTGCGACATAATCGATATGGTTAACGCCTAAAGTAAGGGATTTGGCTCAAATACTTAGAGATATATGAGAACATAAATGGTTACATTTAATATCCAAAGGCTAATTCAAACAGCCCTCTTAAGTAAGTTTTATCTCGAATTTCATAACGAACGATGCCCATAAATATTTTTTATTTATGAATGATACTTCCAAGTCGTAATCTACGCGGTAAAAGTCACTAAAAGTAGCATGAATATAGTAGAAAAATTAATTCGTATCGTGAATTTCCTCGTATCTGGCGGCCTCGTAATATACCGCAACAGTCTATTTTATAATCAGCGTATGATAACTTTTATATATAAAAAAGTGTATGCCGACCTTTTCTAATTCACATTCAATCCTCCTCTAGTATAAATTCAATTTTTCAGCTCGTCGCTTCCTATTTAAAGGCATATCCATTAAATTAGGATTGGTTGTAACGCTTCCAATTACACTTAGGTATTGGAAAACCAATCTGAATGACCGTCAGATGGACTTTTAATTTCAAAATATTGATAACGATTTGGGTGAAGTCGTACGTAAAGTTGAGTACGAACATCGATTAAGTAGGCTATAACATTTACTTTAAATCAAACTCGATATAACTTATAGTATTTTAAAAATGAGATATATCAGCCTGAATTGATTCAGAAAGGGTAAGAAATTCATCTACTAATGTAGAGGACTACATATTCGCCAACAGTTCATCCTCTTCCAGAACGCGAAAATATAACGCAAAATCATGAATTTTTGTTATTGATTCGTCCATTATAAGTAGTATCCCCTTGAAATTATTAAGTGAAACATTAATAATATGTTATAATCCGACTTACGATGGTATAAGGAGTAGATGTTAAATAAAGTATACAATTCAATATACAGCGGAAGATTAAAAGAGGTTACAGTAGTCCTTTATACAGGACTTATATACATGGTTCGTGCATAGCCCCTCACGTGCCCTTACAATTAATGCCTACAGACCGTGCTCGAACCGCGTCTAGTCGGCTGTTATGACCCAACATCTGCAGGGCGCACCAGCGGCGGCCCCGCAGCAGATAACAAAGGAAATCGGTTGGACACAGCCTCTCGGCAGGCACCAGGGATCCACAACAGACACACCGTACACAAGGGTTAGGGTCAGCATGGTGTGAGACTCGATGGACTCGGTATCGAGCCAGTCGAGCCTACACTGAAGACGTATGAAGGCGCGGATATATAAGGACACTTTCATTACCAAGATAGATAGTATTTCCTTCATAGCTCTTCAGTTGTCAATCTAAGTATTCAGTCTACCCTGAATAGCCTCACGGCTTCTGATCATCACTCGCACGAACACAGTCTTGATATTGCACCTTTTGTTACCTCTGCTACCTTACTGTTAACATAAACCCTCTGACACCTTCTACATACTCACGGGTATTTAGTGTGATCATTACATCGGCGCTCGGAACAGGTAATTCACATTACGTTACGTGCACAGTCACGTAACCTATAAACTCAATGGCTAATGAGTTGATTCTATAATATACTAAATGAATTAGTTTATGATATTAGTATCCACTTTATTAAAACAAAGGTTTCAGCTAATTTCAAGTCGATAGAGATTGAATATAAATGAGTTTTTATTGAATCTTTTTGAGTATTAGAGAGGTCGAAGATCAATACGTATTTTTGGGAACTGTTTATAATAGAATTACGCTAGATGTTAAAACATTTACCAATTTTAAGGAAAAATTGCAATTAATAGTCAAAAGTTTCAATAATACTGTTGGTTCTAAAATCTGAACACAAATTTTGCTGGTATTTGAAACGTACTCAAATATAATAACTTGATTACTGTGATTGTTAGATACCAAGAAAAGAATTGTGGTATATAGAAAATCCCTAAGAGAATTGAAGAAATAATAAATACACTACTAAATAAAAAATACCCTTTATAATACAAACGGATTATCGATAACTAACGTATTATATGTGTAAGTTTGAAGAAGAGTATTTACAAGAAAATAACTAGACAATGGAAATAACCTTATAAAATACAAAATATCTCTAATATTAACGTAGTTATCAAAACCGCCTGCAGTCCTGTTACTTTCCTTATTACGTAGGTTAAATTTTATATCAAAACCTTCATTCTCGATAAATATTTTGAAGCTGAATATCCTTAATTTGAGTGAATTAATTAATTCAATATTTCAATTAAATCTTTAATAAACCTATTAAATTTTAACAACGTGTAAAACTATTTAGGAGGACGATATATATTGAAGAGAAGGACGGCAATAGTAATTACAAACCAGGAAAGGCACATATAAATGCTTAATTGTAGTAAAATAAAAAATTTGACGATATTATGACCCTTTTGTTGCAAGATAAACGCATTATTAATACACTGGAGAAGCTTTTAAAGAAAGCGACCGAATTTAGATGCATGGTTTTATTATACACGGAGTTGTTCAACATGTATCAATAACGAAATTTAAAGAGTAAAATCCAACGATTTTTCGGTTGAAGATAATATACGAGATTAGAGGTAAAATTACGAACCGGTTGTACAAAAAGTGAATGTTGATCGATGAAAGATATGGTAATAGAAAGAAAAATTGGATCCTTATTTAATCACTAACAATCTATAAAAAAGCCAACTTTGAATCGTTATATTTACTGCATATTGAACCACTAATACAAAAGGTAAATTCGACCTTATTGATTGAAATATTACGTAAACTTATATGTAGTCTACCACTAATTTTAAACAAATTATATCATTATAACTACTAAAACACTAATATATAAATTTCCTATAGAAATATTCATAAGATACATTAAACCTCGTAATGAACTTACCGGAATAAACGTATTTTAGATTTCAAATTACCATAAGTACTCCAAAATTAATAAGGCATATGGACAATAAAGTTGAACAAATACTCACTTATTTTATTAAGTATTACCTTCGAAGCTATTAATATATAAACTAATACATTTTTTTTTTCGGAAACCCTAGGTTTTTAGCCGCTTAACCTAGTATTATCGAGAATTTGGGCTTTTAAAACTGTAAATCCATTCGAAAGTTTGTTGAAGGCGTATAATGAAATTTTAACGAATGGTTCATCCCAATCGATAATATTGACGATGCCCGTTATATATACCATAACCTACATTAAAAAAAGTCACGTTACAAGTTTAGCGAAAATAGATTAGATTGATAAGATACGATCATAACGATACTTTGAAAAAAGATTTCGAATGGTTTATATACCTACTTTATACAAACCGAAAACATTCTACAATTTTTCAATTACTAAATAATTTTAAAATTGGTAAAATTAAAATTTCGATCAGTTAAATAAATGCATTGCATAGTAAATAGTTATCATGGATAAAAGTATTTATGAGATATTGGAATACTGAATGACAACGAAGTTTAAAATTTTTACAAATAGTTTTTTCGCGATCTATATTAACCTCATATCGTCAATCGAATTCTTTACTACATTTGTTAATGAGGATAGATATAGCAGGTAATTTATGATGATTGTTAACCTTATGCACTATAAATACGTCAAATATAATTTAAAATACGAAATTTCTGAATATCGGAGGCTAAAAGTATAGTAATAAGTATTAATACCAGTATAGTAACCGACAACATGTTAAAAGTTATTTCTAAATAGTTGGAATTGTGTTCAATACCTCTAGTTCTATATATTTACTTTTGAAGCCTTTTTGAGTATCTTTTTCAACTAGGAATACCCAATAAAAGTCCTTTGATAATAAATGTAACAACTATAATGAAAGCATACCAACCAGGAAAACTAATTAATACATGTAAATTAATAGTCAAAACAACCCCGTAAACGTCGTAATCAAAATCATATTTCAAAAGCACTAAAAAGGTTTGCAGACAATAATAGGCTAACTATATGGAACGGAAGCTACGCAAGCCGCCTAGCATATAATAGGAAAGTCTTAGGATACCATAGAAAAAAAGGAAATTATCAAGGTAGAGATAGCGATAGTAATATATGAGGAAAGCGTAATTAGATTTACTGGTAAAAAGTACGCAATTGATGGGATACAAGTTTATAACGTATATAAGTCTTTGGCGAAAGCCTTGTATATAGGAGTTGAGGAATTCAATATCTATTGTACACTTACATGGGAGAGAGTATGGAAAAGGAGGAAGGTACATGCCCTCGCATCTACGCATCTGGCTACTACATGCGCAGCTCCGCTGAGCTTCGCTTCTAGTTCTATTTTCTTCCTCATCCATCCCCAGAATACTACACTGTTTCAACGATACGTTGCCTCTCTACACGCGTACCAACAATATCTTGAACTGAGGGGAGAAAGACTGCAATTAAAGTCTAATTTGAGTGCGAAAAAGGCTGGAATTGATAGGGGTTTTAATAATAGAGGTAGAAGCGATTTCAAGGATTACCATAAATTAGTGGATAACCATATTAACTTGCGCGCACAAAACAAAAAATCGCCAATATTTAAACAACAGTCAAATGCAGTACAGTTTAATCAACTATACCAATTGGAAATTATTTATTTTGACTATGAGTGGAATATATTCTTTTTGAAACTTACTGTATCTACTACAATTCAAGTGCAATAGGTGTCAGATTAAGACAAGGGTATGGGTCAAAAATTTGGCTATACAAATTAGTGTACTGATCGGCTATCAGTTTTCCAAACTTAGAAGTAACGAATCACCACTTTCCACGTAATACACCAGTTAATTCGACTAAAGATTCAAATCTACTACTTTGCAAGGATAAAGGCTTACTAACGGGGAAAATATAAAGGAATTGATATTTTTTGTAGGTTGTAATTTAACGGTTATCAGAATTATAAATAGCGATCTTTGAAAAAAAATAGCACATTTAATGTATTGAGATCAAATTTTACAAAAGAAAATAATGCAATTGAGTTGTAAATTTTAATATTATGAGTTTCAAAGCCTATATTACATTTGTACACATTCTATCCATAATATTAATGATATTTACAGTTTTTTTTTTTTTTCGTAGGAGGTGWGTAGAAAAAAGGTAAAATATGGTTAATTAGGGTTGATGCTGCAGAAATGAGGATCATAGGTTTTTTTCGAAGCAATTATAATTCTGATAGGCCAAATGAGTATGGTAGACGTATATGCATTTATTCATAAAAGAGGGGAAATGAAATATCAATAGTGGTAGGCAAGACGGCTTCACTAATATAACCACGGGTTAGTTAGCAAGGGCTAGACCTATAATATTAAGATTAATAACCGATCGTGTTTATCGTTCTTTAGACGTTGCAACGTTGTCGATTCGAGTTGTGGTTAAAGCAACATTAGTACTGCAAAGGTTATATGGTGGATTGTTGTTACTTTTAAATTTTGGTAAACAGTTCGCCGAGTTGCACACTATATTATATGTTTAATTTCCGGGCACATGACTTACATTGAATTTAGTACTCCACTATTATTGATTTTTGTTTAGTAGAGTTATCCTTAATTTTATTGTAATTCAACGTTGTTCTATTATTGGTGGTATTTTGTTTTATGGAGTCAATGTGTTTTGTAGAACAATAAACCGATAACATATATGTTTCCCAGTACTTTTATCACTTCTATTCGTATGGTAGTATCACGTCCTACAACTCGTAATTACAATAGCAAGTGTTCAATTTATTTTTTACTTCATTTCTTCAAAACATATAATTTAATGATACAAGTTAATAAAGTCTGAGAGCTTATAAACTGATAGTTTCTTTCCTAATTTACCAGAGTATAATTAACTCCCTCTTTATCCATAGTTACCGGGTTTAGGCTTGCCAGGTGACCGTTTCCCATAACTCTTGATCCGTATGATTAGCCTAATGTTGTTCATAAACCCTTTTAGGGCTTTATTTAGTATAGATTTCGTGATAATATTAATTAGGTTACTCTTGCTATCTAATTATCAATTTTTCTAATTCTCTTATTCATTTAGTCTTTACGAGGATTTTTTTTCTTTAATTATGAGGCTTTTCTCATCAATCTATCCATGCTTAAAGAGGTATTTGCAATGGCGTGGTCCATGGTAATAAAAAATAACCGGAATTTTTGGAAGTTTCAATTATTTCGAAACGATATTGAGAGTTTCCTATATAAATATATATATATTAAACAGGTTATCATATTATAAAGCATTTAAAAAGCCATATTATATATAACCCATATATATTTGATAACAGTATAATAAATGAAATAACTAGTGTTGAGGACTTAGTTATTTTATAATTAATCATTGTTGAAGATTACAATTAGTAATCCAATCTATAACAATGGACTAGAATTGATTAGAACGAAGGTTTCAGTAAAAATTATTAAGTGGGTCTTCGATAGGTAGAAATGAATTATATTAATCTTTCAGTCTAAATATTCCATTTTTACTGCAATCACTTATTAAGGCTATGGTAATTTTAATTCATTGAATTTTGGGTTTAACCTATAGTCAATAATCTATACGATGTTTTTAGTTAGTATAAGGTCGTGATATTGCTGTTACGAATATTTTCCTACAAGTATCAAAATTTCTCAATGACATTAGTTTTGTTGGTTTAAACTAAGATAATTATTTACCCATTTAAGTGAAAGCTAAGTTATTCGGTATTAATATTGTTAATATTATGTGTATAGATTAACAACTTATTGAAATCTAGTTGTTTAATCTTAGTTAAAGTAACAATTGGTTAATAATCCCAAAACTTCAAATTATTAATCGTACAATGATTCATTATTAAAATTCTAATGGTTTTTATAAAGACAATGCCGTTAATTTACATGGGTATTTTTTACCGAAATCTTTATTCACTTACATCATGAACAAACATGCGTTACGAATTAGAGGTTGCATACCTTTTTTCAACTTAAAGTGTGATTTTAAATTGAAAATTAATAAATTTTTACTTCGATTGATGTATATAGTATTCAAGTTATATAATAACTGTTATTAATAAAAGATATCCACGGAGTTCCAAAAATAAGTTCTAGAAAACGATCCTTTTTAAATCAATAACAGATTAAATTTAAAATTGATTAATGTTATGGTTTTAGAGCGTAATGTTTTTGCTAATACCTGTTATCAAAATCACTATTCAACCAACTTCTAAGCATTAGATAATTCTTGAAATCGTTGGATATTACGTGAAAAGTCATATTTTGACTTTCTTATCGTATTTTTAAACGATTAGTCTTGACTTTTCGTACAGCCGATTTTCCATACTCTTCTTTTAATTTATAAATTGAAATTTATTTCAATATCGTAACATAATGGTCGTTAAGATTGCAGTTGAGTTCAATCCCGAATTTAACAAAATTGAGTATAAAATTTCTATCGATTTTAACCCTATATGTTTTCCTAAAAGGTTTTTCTGGAATCTGAATAATTCCTTATATACGAAGCTTAACTGTCAAATATCAATCATCCTTCTTTTTTATATCAACCCAATTAGTTGTATATATACGCCCTATCTTATATTTCTATCGTTGTACGTATGATTTATTTTATCTCATGATTGCTTACTCTCCCATTAATTTCTTCGCTTATCAATCATTATTGAAGGTTGGTTTTGTGAATTGATCGGTTCGATCTCAACATCTTTATTGATAATCTCTCTAGTAGAAGGCTTGAGTTAAGTTGTGCAGAAGTTTTCGAAACCGTTACCACTTTCAAAACTAACTTTGAAATTAATTATATTCAAGATATTACATAAGATATCCCATTTAACTAACTTATACTACACAAAATTCACTTTGTAATGTCAAACCTAATACGTCAATTTTCTATAGACTATTTTTGGTATTAAAAGAGTTATTGGATTAACGATTTGATGATTCTCTTCATAGTTCACTCAAGGCCTTTCTATACACCGTTTATATTTTCTAAGTATTTTCTAATAAATGAGATTTTCTCGTTAAACGAATATATACACTAAAACCCAATAAAGTTGACACTTAACCTTCAAGGCCCACGTTGTTTTTCAGGTCATTCACTTCCATTTAAATACTCATTTCCTTATTTGTAAAGCTAAAGATCTGCATCGTATATATTTCATACGCTTCCTAAAATAATACGTATATCCATTCCATTTTCACGATTCTACAATAAGATTCAACAAATATTTTATTGCATTGAATATTTATTATTTCAGTGTTAGTTGAAAATTTCGTTGCCATAAAATTAGAGTTATTATCATGAATAACAACAATTAACGATACCAAATTCGTGTTAATCCGTACTATAATAAAACTTTCTAAGTATTTTTCGCCGATATCAACTTAAGGAATTTAACGTTATGGGAAAGAATCGCCGAATATAAATCACAAAAACAGGTTCATTGTTCAAGTAAACAACATTAGTTCAGATTTTACAATGAAAATCTAACTGATTATTTAAATAAATTTGAAACTTTAAGATATTTCAATATAGGCTGAGTAGTAATAATGAAGCGCTTTAATATTTTTCAATGATAAATATTCAACAACCTTATGGTCTTAGATTGAATGACTCTGCATAACTTATTTATAATTGAATAATTAAAACGTTAATGTACTTAATGTAATTTTTAATTTTTCCAGGTTTCTAACTGTCACCTTTTATTCCTCCAGATAAAACTTCAGTTATTACTATTTGAAAGAAAAAGGGAAATATCTACCTCTTTTTAATTAGTTTATCAATGTTGATATCAACGTTAACGTTGAGGGTTTTCATGTTTTTTACCAAAAAAATGAATCTGGTAAAGATTTTTAAGATATGAAAAGTAATCGGTTGAAAAACTGCTTACTTAATCTTTGATCCTACTAACAATAATTCATTATCGAGGTCAAAGTCGATTTTAACTTTACCGGCATCTAAATAACTTTACTGGCGTTTAAATGAACAATTTCTATAATTGTAATATTTACCAGTTATAAAGCAATATACTACGAATATCTTCTAATTCAATACCTTATGATCCTTTTATATTACATACATTTTGAAATATATACTTTGCTTAACGATTGGCAAAGTTAAATAAGTATAAGGGGTTAAGTATTTGGTTGTTATATTAATTATATATGCCTTTATCTATTAGGCTATATAATAAAACATGGTTGGCTAATTACTTGGTTGTTTTGTGAGCAGTATTTTTATGTTATTCGAACTATTTTACCGTATTATCTTTATCCTAGAACGCGTTTTTGGCATCTTGTTTTGCGACAATATTTCATCAATACTTTTTTTTTTACAAAGTAGATCCTTGCATATAATATATCACCTACGGTTTATAACGTTTAATAATGGGGTGACGATGGAATTAATGACAAGATTTGCTAAAAATCGAACACTTTTTGTTACTATTACAACGATAGTTTCTATAGTTATCAATTTCATATGGGCCATATTCCAGTAAGCATTGATAAAATAGCTTCCAATTTATTAACTTTGAATAAAGTTGTAAATATTTAGACGTCACGTACTCGTGATATATGTAATATATGATTAAAAGATATCCGTAATTCTAGTCTTAGAAACCATTAACTTAAGAAAATATACGGATTAAGTGTGTTGTACGTGCTATTGAAATAGTAACTAAGGACTGTAACTATCTAAAAAGACTTCACAAATGGTATTTAATCGTTATAAGCTATATTTTAACTCGTTAATGCCTAGAACAACTACTTTAACCTATTTTTGTGATGTGACTTTTCCAATGTATGTTTGCTATATTACCTGTTAGCCAAATATTAACTTATTAAATATTTCATTAAATACGTTCATGGAGATTCTCTCTTCTTTCTTTTGAGCTATTATCATTGTTTTACGTGTTATATTCCAATCTGTATATTATTGCGCAAGTTAAATGGTGTATCTGAAGTAGATATTTATTACATCATAAATTTCGTTGGAATTACATGTTTTAATCCGGAAAATCAAGTAATACTACTTTATGTACCTTTTAAAAATTTCAGGGAATAGTAAGTATAAATTTGAAAGTTAAACCTTCATTGAATCATAAATATTAAGTAATGATATTATCTTCATGTTGAGTGTTTATAGAACTTCTAGTTCGAATTTTCTATATTATTCCAAATGTTACAGAAATTCTTAGTAAACTTATAATTAATGTTGACTATCTCAGCTAGTTTTGAAGGTAAGCTAAAATAATCGTCCCAATCGACGATTTTATTCTTTACGATCAACTCAAATTTTGAACTTTGAATGTTTGATGATAAAGATAATTGTCAGTAATTTGCTTCAACAAGTAAAGTTCGTTAGTAAGACATGTAGTACGTTTGAACATATAAATTTACCCTCCTTCAAAGTGAAGCTTTAGCCAGTTCTAAATGTTTTATGTAATTGTACTTCACGCGTCTTTGCTACCTTGTACCATTTTAACGATTACCTTTGTGATTTTAATCATCTTCTACAACTAAGCGCTGGATCGCACCGATGTCAATCACTTAAATCGCGTTAACAATAGATACTTCATACGCTCTTCCTACCCCAAATATATACTCTGTGCTACCATGGGCAGAGGTTAGGCTAGCCAACAAATCAACAAGTTCCTCATCGCCATGATATAAAAGATTATCGTTTAGGGTTTTGAAGGTTTAACTTATATAGAAATTAAAGGGAAGTTTCCTAAAACATCTGTGATTTCGTTAGTAATCGCTGGAAATATCTTTACTCATCCCTCATAAGTCTTAAGCTTAAAGATCTTAAAGTTAGAGGTCTTAAGAGTAATCCTCCAATTTTACCAGTTCCAAAAGGGTTCTTATCAATCCGTTTATAATCTTATCAGGGATAAAGATCCTTTACATAAAAACTTTCTTCTTCAACTTAATCTTAACTCTTCTTTGCACTATTTTTTACATATAAATAATCTAGTCGTTGAAACCATACGAAAGTTTTAGAAGATACAAGCGCTGCATTCAAATTCTTCACCAATATTTAAGTCTAGAATGTCTTAGCTAACAAAATTGGTTAAATATCGTTCGGTAGAGATTTCGTTAACATTTCTATGCCAAATGACTTCGTTATAGTGTTTACCAAAAATGGATTTGAAATCCCTAATATAGTATATTTACTTCTGGTTGTTTACAATTTGAGTGTTTTAGCTTGAAAATTAACGTAAATTCAGGTAGGACCGGTTTGTATATTACCATATGTCTCTATAGTTAGTAAGCGGCTACGCTCCAGAGTGCACCTTTACATAGTACACGGTAACATACCACTCAGCAAGTTACATTCCTGAAGAATGCATAATAGCGTGCCGCTTTCTAGAAGTGGAATTTGCAGAGTGTACGGTAAAGTGCTACTCACCAAAAGAGAGATTAGCACAGTGTATGGTAGAATAACACTGTTTGAGCGAGAGATTATAACCTCTTACCTGTGGCGTACACTCACCAAATACCTCTTTTTCTTTTCTTTTATCTTATTAATTTATTATTGAATAATATTTACCATTAATATTTTAATTTTTACCTTTACGTTAATTGGCAAATACCCTACCAACACTAATTAGTAACCGACTCGATTGACTACAGATAGTTGTAAAAAGAAAAGAAAAATATAGGTTAAATACTTAAAGCGAAATATTACAGCGGACCTAACTATCCGTAATTTAATACTACAACTTATAAATACCATACGAGAGTATAGAAATACGCGGGTACGCTTTTGAAAACCGAAACATAAAAAGACCATAAGATCTGAAGTAACTTAAAAAAGAACAACTTTAATAAGATACTATTAACACGGTTTGTACCTTATCCATTAAAAGCCTCATTACACTATCCATTAACTCGTTTTAACGCTTTAGACGTACCCGGGAATTTCTTATAAAACGTCCTATTACGCATTAGGCTACGTAAGCAAAAAGCACCAAATTTTGGAACCCGTTATTAGAATCTATCCGATTTAAACACAGTATTCAAACCGCTTATATAACTTAGAAACGATTAAAACTCAATGTCCAAACCGCTTATGAACACCAAAAACAGACAAGATACAACACCCAAATCGCTTGCTATTAATAAGAGCTGCTACAATACGAGATCCAAACCGCCTAATAAATGCGAGCAAAGCCTTATACACCATCCCCTTTAAAAAATATATTTTTCCCATCTCTATTTTACTCTGTTTACCTTTCCTCGTTTACCTTTGATCTTCCGCACAAAATCACACCGTTTGTTTGAATTGATTACTTATGAGGTTTAAGATTACCAGTTGCTTGGCTAGTATAAGGCTTACAAAATACTAAAGTGCTAATTTAAAATGTTTAACTAGCTTTTAGTTTCGTTTTATTTACATTACATTTTGAATTTTATTGATGTTAGTAAATGTTAAGATTTTCTCCTTTTTACATACTTTTCTATATTTTTTTTGCTTTCTTTTTATGTATTATATATTTTCATTCATACCAAACCTTTTGAAATATTGTATTTCAAACGTACGTAAATACCATCTATTACCTAAAATCTAACTTTTATACCGCTTCAATATTTCCGATATACATTCAATTTATTCTTTTAATCGTTTGAATACATTTCTTACACTTATAATCATAAATTTAACAATGATAACCCTTAATAAAGCCACGAAATATATCAACTATTCGTCTAAAAAAAATCGTAAAATCATTTTTAAATACTTGGACTTTAACTTGTGTGATAGTAAGATCGAATCGTCAATGGAAAGTCTGTACCTTTTTATAGTAAATATATATATTATAAACATGATTTTTAACTATCGTAAAGGAGACATTGAAGGACGTGATTTATTCGATTATTTCATGGCGGAAATTTCCGCTAGAAGCCAGAAATATAGCGTATAGTAGATAGCATAATTTTAAGAATTCTTGGCAGACAATGACGGAGTCAAGATATTAATACGGCTGGTGACAACAACAGCTGCATCGCGAAAACAATATTGATAACGGTACGAGATATTTCAATTCCAAAATAGACCGACATAAAGTGATAAACGTAAAATTCGTAAAAGAATAATAGTTGGAAAAACGCCAGAACCGGCTTTTTAAAATAACGGATAGGAAACGAGAAAAGACTACCCAAACATAGGGAGTAAGGTAATTAATAAGGTTAATTATACGTTCAAAAATGTAAAGGGAGTTAAAGGACTTAATAAAAGAGGCGAAAGAGTTACAAATATTATTTACGACTCGAGTTGAAAAAAGACTTTTACTGAAACGTACTTTTAAATAAAGATGAAAATGAAACAACTTTCCGGATATAGTAAATAACCCGTTTTACTGAAATAAGAACGGTTCGGATGAGGAAAATGGCCCGCTCAGTAATACGATAAGCGGCGTAAAACGATAATACGAACATTATGGATAAATACCTACAAACTACGACCCTTTCTGTAATCCTCCACCGCACCGCTTTTTAACTAATAGAACTATACGATATAACTTACTAGTTTTACCAAATCATAGGATAAGCATGAAAATTATAACGTCGAATTATGCGACGTATTCGATCTAAAATACAACTGATACTAAATACGTTAAAATAAACTGGATATTAAGCTATTATAATTCCTTATTATATTACCCGACATATTATTTGAGCAAGCGAGAAAGGGGTATATGTACCACCTTACATAGGTAAATATATTTACAAAGCATTATAATCGCCTAGAAATTCACTTCTATACGGAAACTAACTACGAATTTAACAGTAAAGACTAAATTGATACTACTTGGATATCCGTAAAATATTAGCGTAAAAATATTGATAAAAGCCATAAGAAACGTTTACTGCCCTACTATTAAGGTTACAAAAGTGCTACACAACCTTTAAACAAGAATATAAAGAAGACAAATTATTTATATGAATAGTTACAAAAGAATATCATGAAAACCTTAACTTCGACCTTACGCTATTTAAACTTGAATAAAACTTGAAGTAATTTCATACAAGCTTTAAATTATTACTTTAAACCTTTATACTCCGACAAACGAGTCTCGAACTAATTTCATAATCGAGAAAACTAAAAACGAAGGTTAAATTACCAAAGTAAACCTTGCTAAAACCATTGATTATGTTTAAGATCGAGAGTTCAAAATGTGCCTAAAATAAAATTAATGTTTTTAGTACGTTTATTGAAAAAAAAAATATTGAAGAGGAAGCTCCGAAAACCGAGGGTAAAAAATCAATTATTAAAAACAAACCTAAAACTAAAGGCGAAACTTACTACACTTGTGGTAATACTTATAGAAAAGAATACAAAGCTTAATAAATTTTCAAAAACGTTGTATTGTATATTTCAATATCGGCTATTAGTTTCTTAACCCCCTAATACACAAGTAAATTTGTACTCAACGTTGGTTTTAATCCGATTACCCACCTTAAAACCGAATGAAAGATAATTTTACAATATACGTAGCCAAATACGAAGGCGTAAAGGATAAGTTTAATATCTTTCCCTAAAAATACACCTCTGGAGAGGAAAACTTGAAAGGTAATAATACTTACCTATTGGTCTATTATAATAAAGCCGTTTAGCGAATTTTTACAAGCTTATAGGATGCCTCTTTCTTATATGACATAGGTTTAGATTGCAAAAATAACGTGTTAAACACCTATATAACGTCATATATTGTACTTTTAAATAATTACAAAGACCGATTTTAAAGTATTGTACCTAATACCGGCGCAGCCAAAATCATAACCTCCAAAAAGCGACAATTCGACATGTTCGCGGCGAAATTTCCGAAATTTTAGCTTAATCGAATAGAAGAATATCGGAAAATTATATTCGGCTAAGATAAAACGTCGTTACTCAAAACGATTGTTATGAATACGCTATTGGAACCGGTTGAACTTTACGTAATAAACTTGAAAACTATATTTTACTTATTGTTAACTAATATAAATAAGTTTGAAATCAAGGTCCAGAGTATGACTAATTGTGATGGTCTTACTAAGTAAGCTCAAGCCGGTTAGCGTGACTTCCATCAGCTGATGTTAGTCAGCCCTCTTGGCCGTTTCACTAGGTCAAAAGTACTAATAATCCAAACGTCTTGAATTACGCTAACCACACTATAAGGGCAGGACATGACATGACACGATACAACATCATGGATCACAACATGTACATTCACATAAATCATGACTTAGACTGACAGCTCACACCATAAGTCCATAACAATAATTAACTTATCCACGTTTCAAATAACTTATTCTGTTGGTAAGGTCTCTTCTCATTCACGTAAACGTAAAAGAGTAGAATAGTAATCGTAAAAATTGATATTATAGTAGTAAAAAAAGGGTTTTCAAGGGAGAAGGAGCATTCGGTGAGTGTACGCCACAAGTTAGAGGTTATAAACCTCCTATCCAAGTAGTGACACTCTGCCATACACTGTGCTAATCTTCTTTCTAGGCAGTGGCACTTTATCGTACACTCTATAAATACCACTAACAGCTAGTGGAACGCTATTATATATTCTATAGGAATGCAACTTACAAAGTGGTACATTACCGTGTACACTTATAAAGGTATATTCTGCAGCGTGACCACTTATTCACTAAAGGGTTATATGGTAATATATGCACAAATAATCTTTTCTTTTCCCCTTTGACTATGCGTACATATAACTAACGTAATTTCTAACCAATTAATTGGCGTATATAAACCTAACCTATTATTTTAATGACTTGATTGAAAATTTTCCAATAGGTAAATTACTTAACTAATTTCTATATATTAACCTAACACCTAAATAAATGCCGCGTAAGAAGAAGACCTTTAGGCGCCGTTCAACTCACGAGTGTAAGAACGTAAAGACCGCTGCCACTGCCGTTAGCCGCGCGGCCGCCGCCACTACTAGCACCAGCTCTAACTCTTTGGGCAATATATCCTATATTCCGACCTGTCTCTTCACCTCTTCTACTACCATCGCCACCAAAGCTACCACCGTCTTTCCTTTGCTTTTTCCATACCGCCTCCCCCAAACCCTTGAGGAAAGGAGCAAGTGGCTTTTAAATTTATAAATGTCAATCTTTCTCTGCAAGTAAATACCCCATTACCAGCGAGCGACCCCCTCTCCCTCTACCATAAACGTAGCCTAATGAAGCTGCAGTACAATTCGAATCATTAAACCTATCTATATCTTTCGTTGTATTAATGTTCTTTTAAACGAGGTGGTCAAGGCGGACCTTCTCAACCGCTTTAAGCTATATATCGCTAGGGTACATTACGAAGCTTAATACGTAAAGCGTGAAAATAACGTACCTGGGTTTGTAACCTCAGGTCGCTAATAGACACATCTTATGTGCCATGTATCGCGTCCGCGGCCGCGGGCAAATCTATTAGCGATTATCATCAAGACGGGAGTTGGTTAGCTCGCAGTCACTGCTATAAGCGAACTAATAATAGATACACCCCTATTCCGATAGTCCTAAAGCCGTAGGCTGAGGTTGTACTACATGTTTACCGGCTTGATAATAATTTCATTTTGAACCCGTATTTTTATGCGCGAGCTTCATTACTTGACTTAACCAATATATCGTTCGAAATGGTTTCCAAAATAATTTCTATTATAAATATTCAAAATAAGCTAATACTAATTAGTTGTAGGCGTTAACCGTCGGATTAAGAATTTGATAGTCATTATTATCGCCTGGAATCGTATCCTGCGCATATACTATATAAGCGAGTTCGACAACGTTATTTCGCGTTGCTGTAAAAATGGTAAAAAAAAACCCGCCTTTTTACCTAAGGGTATATGACCCAAGTCGTGGGGACACCCCTCCGGTAACGCCGATAAAGACGTTAATAACGTTAATAATAGTAACGTCAATACAAAGGGGAAGCGCAGTGGGGAGGGTAGTGGGGAGGCGATGACGTCGCCCTCTTCCTCTCCATTTAACAGTAAATAACTGTTCTTTTCGGCTGGACCGGCGTGTCTGGCCATAATATAATACGCTTTATAGTAATGTAATTTTTTTTTTTTCAAAAAATGTAATATAAGTGACAAATGTATAAGTTTAGGAGTAAAAAATCAATGAAGGTAAAGTGTATGAAATATAGAGTAATAACATGTTAAAAGCGGTAGGAAAGGTAGATTTTAATAAAGGAAGTTATGTAGGAGAGGTGAAAATGAAAGATAAGTACCGTAGCAGAATATTAGGAGCAGCGTAAATAGAGGATTCAAACCGTTTAAAAATATTAAAAGCGATGTAATCGTACAAAACAAATAAGTTGAAATAAAACGTAAAATATTAGTTCAAGTAAGGTCGTAAGACCTTTTTAACAATACCAACCAAGAGATTATTTATTAATGTAAACGCCTCCAATATCCCGTTCGGGGCGCTTTTGTTATTATATCCGTCAGATTCAACTTTTTATCGATTTATATTATTTCCGTCATTTCTCGACGTTAATACAATTTACGTAAGGTTATAATATCGATTATGAGGAGTTTTTAGGAAGTGGTATCATGTTACACTAGGTATTTGTAAAGCGAAAAGTGATTAGTATAAACGATGAAAGGGAGGGGTTCTAAATTAATGTTTAAAATAATTAATCGGACTGTTATCGTTATAGTAATACCTAAATCAAAACCTTTAACTATACTATAGATTTCTAAGGCTAAAACTCTCTGTATAACCCGCCAACACTTGGTTGAACCCTAATAAATAATATTTCTACAGATGGTAAATTTGTTCCAGACCGGTATTTCGTTACCGAAAATTGAAACAAATTCTATTTGTAAACTGTAATCAGTATTATTGAAAAAGAAACCGTTGGCAAAAACAAATAGTTGCGAAATATATATTTGAAGTGATATAAAATGTAAACCGCGCTTTAAATAATATATTTACCACGTGAGTCGTTTATTATACGCTTTATATATATCGTCCTAAGGGGTAATTTGACACTACGCGATGACTAAAAGGTTAATGGCCGCTTTCGGTTATATTACTAAAGCAATATAAACGCTATGTAGAAGTTAGTATTTGTATTTATCAGGCCGTTTTATGTTATTTAAAGCGACAAGATACTTTATTTAAATACCTTTTTAACGCAAGGCTTAAAAAGTTATTCCATAAAGTAATTGTCGCGCCATTAAAGTTTATTATATAATCCTTCGTTAGGTACGTTTTGGTTTTTACTTTCAGGCTGGCTTTTAAATGCTTCTTTTCTCAAAATACGAAAAACGACGCTTACACAACGTTAACACATTATCCATTAATATACTCATTAATATAAATCTCTTAATACAGGTTATTAAAATTAATAGGTATAAATCGAAGGTTAAGCTAACTATTTCGAGATATTCCTTATAATACCTCTGGTAGGTGTTATACTAGTATACACCAGCCTTAACCAAGCCGTAAAACGGCTTGATAATACGTAGAATTGTTTCGAGTAGATAGTATTTTTTGAAATCCATTGGTATATCGGCATAAATACGTTACTTATACCGTTTTTTGAATTGTATATAAGTCTACATAATGTTACGAAATTCAATATACAGGTTATAAAGGGTATGAAAGGAGGTTGCGAATGTAAGAATTAAGCGGTAACTTTCCCTTTATAAAGTGGGCGAATAGGTTATAATATCCTTTTTGCTGTCTTCGTTATACCCTTTTACAATAAAGCGAATCTTTTCGTATACAAGTCATATATGAGAAATTCTATAGGCGTCGTAAATCTTTAGGTCGAACCTTTCGGAGAAAAAAACGCCTTGTTTGATTAAGGCAGAAACTTCCGTTTAAGTAAATTATTTGAACGAAGCGTCTAAAATGGTAATAATACCTTCGCGACGGAGTTTTAAGCTGAGTTTAAGTTTTTCAATCCCATTTTCAATAATAACGGAGTTTGTAATAAAGGTTTTTGAGACGTATTTTGGTTTTTGAACCAAGTAGGCAGCCTTAACAGCGAGGTGTTAGTAGTGTTAGTAGAGGCGAACCACTTTTATATAGTAGTAATGGTTCGAAAATACGATCCAGGGAGTATATTGAGTTTAGGGATGATTTGGACTCGTCATCTTGAAAGTGGTTTCGCCGGTACCGCTAATCGAATTGCGTTTTTAGGCTTTTTTTCTCCATTTTTTCCCTTTTATACTTTCGTATTATTATCTAACCAAACGGACCTACACTATTGGATAAATTAACGCGTATATTTTAACATTTACATCCGTTAGTATTTCATAAACCAATATATGTGTCTATTTTTCTCTCAATATAGACTTTATACTACAATAATAAGTCTATAACGCCCGTTTTATATAGGCCGTTTCTTATAGGCAATACTTTCGAAATATTATTTTTAATCCGTAAAAAACGTAATACTACCTTAGCTTTCGATATAGAAGTTTCCTTTTATAACGTAGTTAGCGACGGTGTAAAGTTTATATAAATCCTTAAATATTTATTAAAAAAAAACGTAAGGATTAGCATACTCGGGTCAGAAGTATTATTAACGGAGTTAATCGCTATTTATAGGATAGATTCCTTAAAACTAATACCCTTTAGTCTTTTGGATAATATCATATAATTCCTCTTTAGTGGTACGTAATACCATTTACATTTTACAATACCCTACGGTACCTTTACAGGTATTTAATTATACTCGTTACTCACAATTCTACCTTTAATACGCCATTTACTATAGTTGAAGGTCGTGTAGGCGTCGTAGGTAATTTAATTAGGAGGCTTTAAGTAGACTTTTAACTAATACTTAACCAAAATATCTTAACAGTTTATAACAAAAACGTTTCACGTAAATTTAGTAGCTTGAAATATTATGATTACGTTGACGGCGTATTATACTAACAAGCTTTTAAAGTATATTATATTAATAATTACCTCGTAATTAATTTTTACATAGTTTTAAAGGAGGAATTCAAACCTTTGTAAGGCCTGTAAATGTAATTAACACTTATAGTAGAACTTTTCGGTAGTTTTTAGTGTTTTTATTTTTATATCTGTATTACTAGCGGTGTGAAGTAGCCGTAAAAAGCGTTTTTTGACTAGATATCCGAATCGGAGTCTAATATTCGTAATTCCGGTTACGTTAAGTAAACGGCTTTAATTATACGTGCTTTGGGGGAAAACCACAAGTAGCCGAACTTAAGTCGAAACGGTATGGATACGTTATCCGAAGCGCGAATAAATTAGTTGGTCGTATTGCGGACCTCGATTTCGAGTTTATTCATATCAGTAAACAAAAGTAGAAACAGTATTTTAAATTTCATTACGTAAAATTTAAAAGGTTCGAGTCGCGTATTCATAACGACAGTTCCAAGTGACGACGTCTTTTCTTTACCGAATAAGACCTTTCGATATTTTCTTACTCGGGCAGGCTGAAATTTCGGAAATTTTGCCACGAACGTATCAAATTATCGTTTTTCGGCGGTTAAGATTTCGGCTTCACCGTTCTTAGGTATAATTCCCTGAAATGTGTTATCGTACCTGTTCGAAAACGAAAATTACGACATTATATAGGCGCTTAATACATAGTTTTCGCAGTCCAGGCTTATATTATGTAAAAAAGAGGTATTATGTAAGCCTATGAAAATCCGCTAAGCGGTTACATTATCTTAGGCCATCAGATAAGTATTATTACTTTTAAAGTCTTCTTCTTTTAATATGTATTCGTAGGGGTAATCGTTAAAATTATTCCTTATACCTTAATATTCAGCTACGTATACTGTAAAATTAGTTTTTATTTGGTTTGTAGGTAGGCAATCGGCTTAAAACTATCGTTTAGTTCAAATTTGTTTGTATACTAGGTGCTTAGTAAACTACCATCCGGTTTTCCCGTATATAATGTAACGTTTCTGAAAACCCGTAAAGTTTTGTATACTTTTTCGCAAGTATCGTTATCGGTACGGTAAGTTTCACCTTTAGCTGTAAAATCCTCCTCGATAATAACCACTTTAACTTTTGTTCCTAAGGTTCTCTCGTTAATACCTTTCTTTTTAATAGTATTATTTGGGGTATTTATTTTACCTTAGGTATATTTTAAACCTTCAACTTAAAATGTAGTGGATCATTTCAGCGATGTTTGCCTTAGTAATCTGTCACTCGCCTTTGGTTTCATGGGTCATAAATGTTAATCAGAGGCTGTCCTATCGGCATATAAAGGTTTAGAACAATATTTTGAAACTCGTATAAAAATCCCTTAAGTTTTTTTCGGATTTGAATAGTATAAAGTCAAAATCTGGGTTTTCGCGACATATTTTCATCACTATTTGGATAAATAGTTTATCAATCTTATATTTCGGTTGAAAGGCTGTTTAGCACTTTCGAAACTTTGCTAACAAAGTAATAAACACTTTTTATTTATTTTTATTAATATTTTTACGTTGATTTTTTCACATATTTCCAGGTAATACTTAACCAGTCCTTATCTTGAAGTTTATGGTTGATTTCTGTATTAAAATTTAATTTTACGCGGTTATAAAACTTCGCAAATATATTTACTTTCGCAAAGAAGTAAATATTCCACACCTTAGCTTACACAAATAGTAGTTCAGATAAAATAATGTGGAACTGGAATAATTCAATATTTAGCCTTTTACATGTATTTAATATTATACTTATTTCATTGTCGATCACGTCGTATAGTTCACCGCTATAAGTTTCCTCCTTATCCTAAACCTTGGTAATTTGGTGAGCTTTATAGGGTCGCTTTTATTAGTAGGTAAAAGGTGCGTTAAAAGGTTACGATAAAGGTTGTAGTTGACTAGTATTAATCTATAAGGTTCATATTAGCGTTTTGCGCCACTTACATTTTCTTCGAAAGGTCTTTTCTCTTTATTCGAGCCGCTTTTATTGTAGTCGTACAAGTTATTAACGGTATTCAGAACGTGGTTTTACCTTAGTTTCTATTTACAATTATATTCTGAGGAAGGTTCGTGTTGTACCCGCATGATAGATAACTTTTATAATACTTTCTCCTCTTTCGTTGACTTTTATAACTTTGTTTCCGCTTCGCTACACGCGTTTAACATTACGAAACACCTTGTGCTTTACATTTTTGGAGATTTTTTTCGTTCCCTATCTATTATTTTAAAAAGGAGATCGTGGCTTTTTTTTTTAGTTAGGATTCTTTTATAAACTTTACTTTCTTTAGTTTAAATTCGGTTTACTTTATTATTTGCATAAGTTGAGCTATTTCTAATAGAACTTTTTAATACGACTATTATTGTTACTGGTCGTATTAATACATTTTCTTCGTAATTGTTTGCATAATATTTTGGAAATTGTACCATCGACTACACGTTATATGTCTAGAGTCTAATCTACAAAATCCTCCCTAAAATTATCAAACAAATCTTTCCCTTTAATATCGCTATCATAGTAGTTAAAGATTATATTGATAACGTATATGTTTATACAAAAAGGATCTAAATCATCCATTAATACCTCTATCTTATTATTCCACAAGTTAAGGTCCAAATACTTTAGAACATTACTGCGAATCGACGTATTTGTAAATAAATAGTTTGTACATTCGTTGGCTTTTTCTAGATTTATTACTAGTATAGCCATAACTGTAGAAGTATAAGGTGTATTGGAGCGGTTGAAAGAGCGGTTGCTGCGTACACCTAAAATGCTAGAACGGTGAAAATGTCGGTTTTGCGTAGTGGATCGGATTAGAATGCATTTGGAATGCAGTAATTAACGTAATTTTATTCTAATAAAAAAAATAAAAAGCATACAAATTCGAAAATGTAAAGCCATTAAGGTGTAGTAAAGAGGTTAAAGTAAAGCATCGAATGTTTGACAGTATAAGTAGAATCTAAATAAAGTATAGATAAGGCATGACTACAAACTATTGAAGCGTTCCAAATTAGCTTAAACGTTATAAGTAATAAACTTAAAAATAGGCGGTATAGGGTAAGCGAAGGGAGTTGAACGGGGCAAATAGGAATTTGAAATAGAAAAAAAGGATATAGAGCGGTGTGTAGGTATATGCCGGTGTATAAGACTCGGTTTGTATTTGGTAAGTGATTTAGATGTCGTGTTATAGCCGCTTGTATTGGCTACAGTCATTTTAGATACTATATTATAACCGCTTTTAGGTTTCGTAAACGGTGTGAATGTTGCGTTTTAGCCATTTTGGGGCTTCGTAAGTGGTTTAGATGCTTCTTTTAGGTTAGATGGGTCCTGAAGAAGGGTTTAGAAACTTGGTGGTTTTTGACTCGCATAGTTTCATACGTACTAAAACTAATTTTAAAAAGTGCCTAGGTTCTTTTAGAGAGCTAGAAAGAGTGAACTGGTAGCGTAAAGGGGAGTTTAGTAAACAGAGAACTAACTAATTAATAATATCGTATTAAAGTGGTACTTTTTAAAGTCACTCTAGATTTTATAGTATTATTACACTTCAGGTTTTCAAGGCGCTTCCGCGTAATTTCACACTTTTATATAGTTTTTATCAGTTATAGTATTAAACTACAAACAATTGGAATCTTTATAGTATCCCTTTATAAGTATTTAACTTTGATTTATCTTTTTTCCCTAGACTATTTGTAATCGACTTAGTGGGATATTGATCAGTATCAGTAAAACGATTGCTTATTTATGTAAACATGAAAAAGTAAAAGAGTCATCGTAAAGATTGATATTATAATAGTAAAGATATTTTTCTAGGAGACAAGGAGTATTTGTAAAGTGTACGCCACAGGTGACAGGTTATAAACCTCTTATCTAAGCAGTGACACTCTGCCATATACTGTGCTAATCTCTCTTCTGAGTAGTGTCACTTTATCGTATACTCTGCAAATGCCATTTCCAACGAGTAGAACGCTATTATGCACTTTGAAGGAATGCACCTTGCCGAGTGATAAGTTACCGTAAACTCTTGGCAAAGTGCATTCCGTAGCGTGACCATTTATTAACTATGGGGATATATGGTACTTTCCAAATATTTATATCTTTTTGGCTTAAGTTAAAATACCTGTGGTTTTTCATCGAAACACGTAGAATTGAAGCCGTCTACCTAATATAGCTGTAATTACGGATATTATACTGCCGATTTGGATACCTAATTACAAAACGACTTTTACAACTGCTTTATACTATAAAAAAATATAAATATAGGAAAGGGAACACTTAAAGTTATCGAAAAGTTTTTGTATAAATATTAATTATATTTGTAAGCCCCACGGAAATTTAAATTTGACCTTGAAAATAATATGGACCTTAACTACAAAGTAATTATAAATATAATGTACCTTAACGGCTAGTTAATACTATATTCCATCAACGTAAAAATTTTATTTCAAGGCGCGAAATTTACGCGAGGCGTTTCCTTTACAGATTATTACGATATTTTAGTAAATTATCATTTCAACGTTTATTTATGACTTCTGAATTAGATTATCCACAACATAAGCATGGATTTAGACTTAACTAAATAGAGTACTAAGGCCAGAATAGCCGGTAATATTTGTAATCAAATACTGGTGGAAGTATTATAAGGTATTGAAAAGTGTAAACGGTATTATAAACCGTTTCAAAATAAGTATATAATATTTTCTAAACAATTCATGGGTACCAGCTCTAAGTAATCAATTCTGTAAATGGAGATTAACGTTATAAATAACAAATAAAACAAGATTGTGTTTATTATAAAACTTTATATTTTCGGTACTTAACTTAGCGTTTGAATAAATTTAGCACTGTCAATAGTTATAGTGTAAAAAGCAAAAATTATAACAAAAGATATAGTAAAATTATGATCTTCACGGGCTAAAAATAATATTTAGAAAGTATTGGCTATAAGAAACGGCTCGCGTAAGACGTAAAGTTCTTGTTAAAATAGTAGTAATTTCAGTTCAGTAGGTCAACTTTACTTATAGTAAAGTTAACTACTGACTGCAAGTTCAGTGTATTGTTTTGTGTGGGACTACTGTATTGGCTGCAAGTCAAGTACAGCATGGCCCTACTTCATACTAGGGTATAGGCCAAGCAATTAGCCATACAAATTACTTTGCATATCGGCCAGCGGTCTACCAAACTTAAAAAAAATACATCCATCACTTGACTATATAAAACTACTATTACTTCGACCAATCGAATCGACAACGTTGCAACATCTAAAGGCTTATTGATAGGCAAGGCCTACTAACACTAATTATTGCTTATTACTTTTAGAATAGATAAGCTAAGTAGAAGAAGAATCTATTTTCCGGCTATGTTTTACGTTAAAAAACGATGGTTAAAATAGGGGAAAGGTTTTAGCGATAGGCCTTTACTATTGTAATAGTCTTTACAGCAGTATATAAAAAAGACCTTTGGACTGCGCTGTTTTTTATGGCAGACTAGAGGTAGCGATGGTAGCGCTATTAAAAACACTAAGAAATCTTTACGGATCCATTTTAAAGAACATTAAGATTTAGCGCTGAAAGTATTAAATCGATAAGTTGAGAAACGGCTAAGTTAGTACTACTACAGCTACTACTACTAAAAAAACGACTATTGGGAAACGGCTAAGTTAGTACTACTACAGCTAATATTACTAAAAAAACAACTAAGTCCTACGGTCAAGATAAAAAAACAATCTTCGACCTCTACCTATAACAATAATCTTTGGCCTTACCCTTTATAACAAGTTTTTGCCCCTATTTTGCTTTTTTCTCTTCCCCTACGTTAATTTACTCGTCAATATCGCTACTTCAAACGAAAATTCACTAAATCCTCAAGTCGCCAAGTTTCCACCCAACTTCAAGATGAAACACCAGGTTCTCACACCCCGAATCACCAAGTTTTTCACCTACCAAGTCCTACACCACCCAGAACCTTAGGATGATACCTTCTTAAAAACTACAAAAAATAATTGAAGCCCTCGAATACCTCTTTTCCAAACAATACTATGAAAACAGTTGGAGGAAAGATGTCAATGAAAACTTAACGAAAAGGTACCTAGCCAACTTCGTCGGCTACTATATTGTTAACCAAAAAGGCGGCGAAGAACTTGACTTCGACTCCCACATCTTTCGAAACTTTTGTTACTTCTTAAACGATTAAACTATTGATATATGAAAACAGGTTTCAAAGGGTATACAGTTAAAGTTGAAGGCAAAATTTAAATGACGAGAAATTCACCTGCTAGAAAAAAGCTTCACTAAACGAAAAAAAAAACCTTTTTAAATTAACTCAACTTGAGGAATTCCCTTAAAACTCACGACCTAAAGGATAGCGTGTTGAGGAACCTCAACACCCCCACATACATTTAAGTAGAACTCTCCTTCACCTTAAGCTAAGTTAAGCCTTTTTACGCACTAACGATAAGGAATCTGATAACTTATTCGGAAGCTTAGCACCTCAACATAATAGCGTAGAGTACGTTTTTAGTGGCAGCAGAGCACGTAAAGCAGCAGCCGCTACCGTAGGCAGAGGAATTGATATTAATGCCCTTTAACAGTTAGTTGAGTAGGATAGTTGATCCCCTCGAAACATTGAAGTCTCTATTGCCTCTTAGCCCTTTAATCACAATCATAAAGTATTTTAAAAACGTTAATATAGTAGGTTTACCTATATACGTAAGCCTATTACAGATTTTACCATAGAAATTTACCCCTTAAGTTAAGTAACGAGTAATTACCCTTAATAAAGTGGCTTACATGCTCCTAAGCTTAAACTATAAGGAAATACCAACGAAAATTGAGACGATTATCGCGAACTTCCTCCAAGACCTATTAATATAGTTAATATTAACTATAAGCTTCTCATGGATTTCGCTAAGATTTGAAACGATGCGAAAAAGTATAACAAGAAAACCTACAACCTTTTCTATAAAATAATGATGCCTTTTTTAAAAATTTGTGAGTAGATAGAGATTGCTTTTTTTAGTTTTTACTTAATATTTCATAAAATTCTTATAAGGTACACCTAAGACAATTATCTACCTTTTTTAAACTTAAATAACAACGTTTTGCGAAGT
Source organism: Anisogramma anomala (assembly GCA_038502455.1). Taxonomy (NCBI): domain Eukaryota; kingdom Fungi; phylum Ascomycota; class Sordariomycetes; order Diaporthales; family Gnomoniaceae; genus Anisogramma; species Anisogramma anomala. The sequence goes on along the minus strand of JASMMZ010000004.1, from coordinate 13,561,927 downwards.
TTTTAATATAATAAAGAGTTACTTTGAATACAACATTCACCTTACATAATATTATAAGGATTGGGATACTACGAGGTAAAATACAATAATGGTGACAAAGAAAAAAGAAGAAACAATAATCAATGTACTAAACTAGATACTTAATAAGTTTATGTTGTGCCAGCAGGAAATAGGAAAAACCTACATTAGCGAAGCTATACTTTACAAGTAGGTATGTGTAGCTATTATAGGTGTTCGCGAGTTTAAATACGCCTTATAATGCTCAGATATTACCTATAAAGGCGTTTTTAACTAGTTACATTCCTCGCCTACAACTGTGATGACGTGTATACCAAAATCGCTCAGTATATACCACTAAGCCGGCAATTTTCTTAACGTAAATGAAAAAAAACTTACTTTGGTTAATTACATCGATCATAAATATGGTTACGGGCGCCCTTAATACCCAAGGTTTGGCTTATCGGCCCCAAACCAAAAATAATAACTACGTTAACCTCAATAAGGTTGAGATTTAAACTAACCTATTACCTATTAAAACTATCGTCGTAATGGTGATAAAAATATTAAATTTATAGTAAGTTGAATTATTATTGAACTCGCCACCCTTTTGTCGAGTAAAATGATAAAAATGTAATATATTATATTTAGTATCGTATTACGTTTCAATAAGATTACCTCAATTGAATTGTGAACATTAAAAGCGAAGAGCCAATTAACGATAACGATGTCTCTAAAAAGAAAAAAAAACATAAAAATATAGTTTCTAACGCGGTCTAATAACTAGCTGACTACGCTTTTCTATATTTCTTGGGAAGTAAAAACCCTTATTTTTACACTGATGAAGCCATCAATCCCTTATATACCTTTAATTTTCGCGATCATTACGCGTATCTCACTTTTCAATGTATTATTTTATATATAAGGGCATTAAGGTACTAAACAGAAGACTATTTTTACTACGTAGTACTGCGAAGGGAAAACACTCGCACCACTAAATTCGATTGTTACTATATTATTAAAGTTAAAGTTAGCTTCGAAGTAGGAGAATAACTATTGTTATTGGGAATAAAGGAAATATAAACTATTATGGGAATAATTACCTTTTACATTTTTAAGTCACTTACCTTTTTTTTTTCTTTGCTTGAAAGATATAAAGACTTTTGATGTTAAAGTTAACGTTAACACCGACAAGTTGTTTAAAAACGGCTAGAGGTTTCCTATCTCTTTTAAGTAGAGGCACCTATAGTTTCATCTTTAAAGCCTAAAAGCAGTGGTATTAAAACTAACGGATCCAAAGAAATATGTTAAATATACCGGCGTTTTAATTATCTAATTATGAACAGGTCATACAAAGTCCTTAAATCCGTAAAGTAAAAAGATATGGAACATTTAACTTGAAAAACTATCGAAAGGCTTTCTATCAGTATTAAATATATATCTAAGCCCCTGAAAAATATATATATATATTAAAAAACGACAGACTTCAAATGCGAGGTTTTATTAAATGTATTCTACTTAAACAAACAGCTTATTTTTCACCTGGTTAACTCCGTAATCTTTTTTTACGAACTTAAGTTTCTGAAGTCCTTTTAAATAAAAGATACGTAGGAAACGCTAAGGATACTATAAATTGATACATATTTATACTTATCCAGAATCGTCGTTTCCAATACCAGTATCAACTTTGCGGCGGCGAAGTTTTAAGAAAATACTAAAATAATGGGAATACAGTGTAAATAGGTACCTATAAAAGCCTACTAGAGTATTTTGTTAGTCTAAAAGTAATACGCACTACTCCTACAAGCGTATAATATCCTGAAACTGTAGAATAGAAGTTTTAAGGATTTAGAGACACGCTTTCAGGTAGTGGTAAAGAGTTTCAACTATACTATAGATATTAACGAATTAGTTCTAACGCTACTGGTTTTTAAAGCGTAACTAGGCCTAACGAATAAATTCCCACTAGTAATAAGTATCCAGAAAAGGGTTACGTTCTTCATCAAAGTACTAAATAAATTGCGGAAGGAATTGGCACGCTTTTAAGTTAACGATACCCTCAATACTAGGAACTACTTTAAGATTATCGACGTACTAGCTTTGCCATTGGAAAATCAAGTTTTCGTATAGCGAAAACCGGTCAAAAAAAAGGTTTTATTCAAAACTTCAAGTATAGTTAACTTTAAAATAGTTGTCAAAACTGCTAACAGCCTCGTGACTTTTTGTATTACCTAAATCAAGCCTTATATAAGGATAATTAATAACAAAAACCCTTAAGTTAAATAACCGAATTCATGCAAACCTCTTCTATCAGTAATCAATAAACCAATAAAATGTCGCTGGCGCAGAAAAATTGCGAAAAAGAAGAATATAAAAGAGGAGGCATATATATCGGACCGCATTTACAATATTGCTTAAGTAAACAGGAAAAATAAGGATAACGAAAACTTAACAATAAAACTTCGAGTATCAGATATCATGAAAACCTTCGACAAACCTTTCAAAAAAAGTAATAGTATCGAAATCAATGGCCTATAAATCCGAAGATTCGAATAATTCGTACCGAAAATCAAATTTAATTTTTAAAACCCAAATATTGATATTTTGAAGTAGAAAAATATTTACAAAATGAAGGGAAAGATTACGGGCTGGCCATACGAAAAATGACGCTCAATTGTTTAAGGATACGGTGATGAATTAAAAATTGGATATTTACGTGATCTCTGACGATTTAGAAAATTAGCTAGCGATTGAACGTCGTCTTGGTAATAAGTTTACTAGCTAAAACTAAAGGTAAGTTTATATCTAATAGACGACATATATCGTAAACTTATACTTAATTAACAATAGATTTACAATAGATTATATTATTAGAATGATTATGGGATATCGGTAGTATGTAAGTACTTGTTCATGTGAAACAAAGTAAGTAGAAGAGTAATCAAAAGATTATTGGTATTGTAGTAAAGTAAGTCAAGATATTCATAGTCAAGAAGAAGCATCCAGAGGTGCATACTACAGGTGAGGACTTATAAGCCCCTACCCAGAGCGTATTACTCTGAAATACTTCTTTTAGACTGCTCCACGTATTGCCGTCGGTTTGGAATAACATTCCAGACTGATCTATGCATGATGCACTTTTTGCGTCTTGCAAGAGTGCAGCCTGCAGCGTGATACGTTATCGTGCACCCTGTAGGAGTGCACCCTGCAATACAGAGCACTACCTTTTTGCTTATGTATACTATTTGTGAGGGTATATAGTAGTATCCACATAGGAACTATATATTATCTAACCTTCTAGAACGTCAATACGAGATACAAAGCCTTTTAACGGACTGGTTAAAATAGGAATCTATCAGGTTTTAACCTATTAATCGCATTTTAAGTTACAACTAGGTAAAATGTTTTCAATATATGATCCGCACCTATTAATATAGTAAGAGGGGAACTTTGGTCTAGTGGGTATATGAATTAACAATAACTTTTTCGTTAAAATGGATGGTTTTATAACATCGGAATAACAGATAATTAAAGATTTGAAATTTTCAAACTGTAAGCCGATTATAACGCTGGCGAAAGGCAAGCATCTTGATATTAACGGATCGTCAATTCGTATATTTGGTGTTAATACCGGCTTTAGATTCATTAAAAGGGCTTAAACATTAAGTTAACTATAATTGATAAAACTAACATAGCTAAGGCTCAACAGTACCTAAAATAATGTGTCCGTGACAGTTTTATCACTACTTTGTATTAACCGATAAACTTTTACAAGTTATTTATTGCGGTATAAATATAGGACTCAATGGACGACAACTTTAACCGATTAAATAAAAGTTTCGAATAGTAAATGCGAAATTTAGACCAAGGAATTGATTTGGTTAAGTTCATAATCTTTAAGAACGGGTCTTTTGCAAATAATACCGATCTGCTTCTATAGATCGGCTTTTGAATGATCATCGTGAACGAAGATAAGCGGAAAAATCAAGTCAACATTATTGGCAACCTAATTTATTAAAACTTTGTTAAATACAAAAAGATTATATTAAACGTATTCAATTTAAAAGTCTACAATATAATAATAGGCTTTTATATAGGTATAGTACTGTGGGAAACCATTGATGTTATTACTAGGCGGTTAATGATTACGTATTTCGCGGTAGTAATTTGTACCAAATCGAAAAGCCTATTAGAATACCTTTTAAAGTTCGGAATAATTATCGTAAAACACATGATAATCGATATAATAGCACTTCGCGAAGCCTACGGAAGCAGAGAAATCGAGGAGTTTTAATAAATCAATAAAAAAGACAATTCTGTTTATTTTATAACGAATATGTTACCGAATAAGGCCTTAAAAAGGTTAATATATGATAACAGCTTCATCATATGCATCGAGGGCTATTTTAATAAGCCGCTCGAGAAGGACAAATTACTTCACGGTTAGGGATATACTGTTAAACTAGAAAATTGCTAGGGAATAACGATAATGACTTATTTAACTAATATAACTAAATTAAAGGTTTACAGAAGTTTGTGGTGGAAAACCTTTTTCTAAAAACATATAAAGTCGAACCTCGAAGTCCTAAGGTAATTAACGGTAATGAAGGGTTAATTTACGTGAAAATAGAGGTAATATGAGGTAAAAGTCAATTAAATTTGATAAGGGTCTGGCCAACTAACGAGGTTGTAATTGAAAGGTTACCGAAAAAGATTTGTTTATCACACTAGAGTATGCTCACAAAATAAAAAGCCACCTGTGTTCAAACATAAGTAATTATAATGTAGTAGGTCAACTTTACCTATAGTAAAGTTAACTATACTGACTGAAAATTAAGTGCATTATTTTGTGTGAGACTACTATATTAGCTTTAAGGTAAGTATAGTATAACCCTACTTTACATTAGGGCATGTGCCAAGAAATTGACTATACAAATTACTTTGTAGACCAGCTAGTGGTCTGCCAAACCTAGAACAATACATCCACCACTTGACCACGCAATACTACTATTACTTCGACCAATCTAATCGATAACGTTGCAACGTCTAAAGGCCTATTGATAGGAAAGGCCTACCAACATTTCTAGTTTTAAAACCGAAGGACGAATAAAGTAGAACTTAAAGGATTAAAAGGTTTAAAAACTACGATGTACTTATAAAACTTTCTCAACAGTACGATTTTATTCCGTTAACTAATAATACGGGAATATAAAATGAAAAATGTGGATGAAAACGGCCCGAAGCCGTAATCTAGTTAGTGATACCAACGAAGTTACTTTGAAGATAATAAGTATAAGCTGCTCATATACCTTTTATACCCCTTAAATATTACAATTAAACTTTTACCGTTATACGAGACCAGACCACTTATATTAACGGTGCTATTACCCTGCCACCGAAGGCGCCTACTTAGCTTTAAAAACAAAATACAGTTTAACGCCTTCATTAAAAACTCTTGTATTACGTAAAAATAAATGGCGGACCGTAAGTTAATCTTAAAACTTTGACGAAAAGGTATTATTACCACCTTAGATATACTGTTTAGGCAGTTTAACTAAACGGAAATTACTGCTTGGATCGAATAAAGCGTTTTTCGCTTTGAAAGGTTTAAACCAACAATTTATAACACCTACAAAATCATTTTTACATGCTTTATATACAAAGTAAAACATAAGTCCGGTAAGCTCTATAGAAAGAGCCGCCTTATTATTGAAGAATACGATAAATAAGGTAAAAAAATATTATAACTTAATCGCCTATTTTACAAAGGGTAGGTCATAATTTGATTTTAACGTTCGCCACCTTTTTATGTACGCTCTACAGCCTTTATATTAAACTTCGTAATATTATACAGGTTTAAATATAGTCGGAAAAGTGGTTTAAATGCCGTATTTACGTTCCTATGCCTGCGAAATTCCGGAAATACCATTTACCCGGAACTATTTTACGTATTATAAAATTTCTTTACAGATTCAATAAGGTTAGTATATACTAATGTAACATTTACTAAAAATATTATAAGAAAAGGCTCGAAATAGCTAATTCAACTTTCGACACTTATTTACCAGTTTCAATAATACGTTTTAAAGGCTTTATACTTATAGGTATATAAATTAGATAATACGTCAACGTTATATAACGTTTAGCTTTCCGTGGTAAAAAAGAGAAAGCTTTTGAAAGCCGGTCTAAAAGCAAAACCTATAACCTACTTAATGAAGAACCATATAATCGACTTTAACGGCGCGACGATTGCTTTCTGGAACGGAATTTTAGCCCTTACTCAAAAGTGTTAATTGGATAAAGTCACCCTTTCTAATCTAAATAGCGCAAAACGAGGCGACGAATACAAGCGTTAACGTATATGCGGCGTATAGTTCGCTTTGATAATATAACCGGAGGCGGTATTTAACTTTTCTGTTGTTACGTAATATTAAACCAACCTTTCGTATAACTTATATGAAGCGTTTAATGAGCGCTTTACGTGGAAAATATATAATTTCAAACGCGATTTATAATCTATACCGTTTGATATATGTATTACTAAGCTGTTTATTTCTATTAACGACTCTTTCACTAATAACACCGACTATATCTTGTAAATCGGATTCGTTATTATTTTTCATAACGAGATACTAGCTCGAAACGGATTTACCTTTTATAATAATTTTATTTGTTTTAACTCGATGAAGTTTAAACGGGTTATATAAAGCTTTTTGGTTTTAGAGATTTACGATATGGTTAAAGGTTTTGACTCTCGAATTACTATAACGATAACGGTCCAGATAATCGTTTTAAACCTTAATTTAAAGCCTCTCCTTTTAATAGTTTATACCATCTCTTCTTTACTTGACGAATACTTTATTAAACTTGGTATTACAAATAAAAAGCGTTTTATAGTCGATATTATAGCTTTACGCAAATCGTATATGTACCACGAAATTGAGTAAATAAGATAGATCTATTGGAAGTATAATTCTGTAGATATAATAACTAAAGGCTCCCTAAACGGAGCATTAAAGGCGTTCGTATTAACGAGCACTCTATTCATTAATATTATTAAAAAGGTTTTACGAATTTATCTAGGTTAAATACTTTATATTTTACATTCGATATTTCTCCTTTATTTTATATGTTTATATCGTTCTTGACAATTTTCTTTTTACGGTCTGAATTCGATATTTATATCGCTTTTAACATTTCATCGCGATATAGATATAGATCTTTTATTTATACCGCTTTTACAAAATTGTCTAAGTTTAAACTTATCATTCGCACCGCTTCTAATATTTTTTTTCTTTCAATTTAAGGCTTTACCAGGTATATTTTTACTGATCATTTGTTTCTTACGGTACGATTTTCATAGAATCATTTCAGTACAGTATAAAGAATTATATTATAGCTTGAAGCGCCGGCTCGAGTAAAAATAAGCAGTCAATAGCTATGAAATAGGGAGGGAAAGGGCGGCATTACATCTTAACCATCTTTTTTACCGCCCTCTCCCTTAATATTAATGCTATCGCTATTACCACTATCGATGCCGCTATTAGCTTTATCGAAGGTGTAGTCTTAGACCTTGAGCCGTAGGCCTTTAGGCAGAGGGGGGGGGGTTCACCCTTTTTATAGCGATACACGATAAAATCATCGAACTCGCCTACGTAATATATACGTAGGCTCTGTTTTCAAACGGAGATAACGACTTCTATCTTTTTGGTTCGCCGGTTAACGCCTACTAGTAATTAACATCGGCTTATTTTAGTTATTTACAAAAGTGGTTGTTTTTAAAACCGCTGTACGAAATATATTTATACTAGTAAATCAAGTAAATTCGCGGTTATAATTACAAGTTTAAAGTAATCTTACCGGAAACACGGCGGACGCGTAGTACTTCTTCAGTCTACAGCCTTAAAAATCACCGAAATAAGATCGTATCCGCTACTAATTCGCTCGTAACGTCAATAGCAAACCGACCAACCCCCGTTTCAGTACTAATCGCTAATGAATTTACCTGCGGCCGCAGATGCGATATATGGCATGTAAAGTGTATCTATTAACGGCTTAGAGTTACAAACTCGAGTATACCGCTCTAACGCTTTACGCGTTAAAGAAGCTTCATAACATACTCTAGTGATACGCACTTTGAGGCGGCGAAGGAGGTTAACTTCAACTACTTCGTCTATGAGTATATTAATACGACGTAATATACGAAAATGATTAGTGATATGGACCGCGTTACAGTTCTGCTAGGTTACGTTTATGGCAGCAAGGCAAGGTGGTTCCTATAGGTAATAGGGTCTTTATATATAGGGAAAAAGTAAGGTTTATAACTTTAGGAGTCACCCGTTCCTTTTTTCAAGGGTTAGGGGGGAAACGAAAGGGGAAGGAAAAGAGAAAGAGGGTAGTGGCTTTGTTGGCGGTATTGGCGGAAGATGCGGCAAAAATAATGGAAAGGATTAATAATATCGAGTTAAAGGATATGGGGCTAAGGGTAGTGGCGGTAATAGCGGTAACTTGGCGGCGGGCTACGGTAATAGCTGTCTCTTCTCGTTTACACAAACAAGAAAAACGGTGCCTTATCGACCTATTTCTATGCGGTATCTATCAACAGAAAAGATTAATATATAAAGATAGTTCAGCAATTTACCTATAAAAGCAATTTAAAGTGTGTAATTAGGATAATGTGTTAAATTTACATACGCTAAATAATTAGTAAAGACTTACATTAGTAATAAAAACGCGTATTTAAAGGGGAAAAGAAAAGAAAGTTTTATTTATATCGAAAACAATGTATCTTTTCATATTAACCCTAGAATATGTAATACTATAATTACTTCTATGTAATTACACCCATGTAGTACCTCTATAATTATACCCCTATAAGGGTTAATAATAAACGTTTCTAATAACTATATCGTTGCTGATTATCTAAACAAATTAAAGTCTTACTATAACTACTACTGCAGTTAGAACTACTAATCTAACTCTTTACAATTTACTACGTTACAAATTACATTATGATTACTAAACTACGGATTCAAATTGCGTTATAGCTATACTATTACTACTAAAACCATAGATATAGACTATGTTACAAACTGTATTGTTATTACTAAGTTACGAATACGGGCCGTAATAGGAAAGGAAAAGATTGCCTGAATGGATATTACCATATATCTTTATAGTTAGTAAGCGATCACACTGTAAAGTGCATCTTTACAAAGTATACGATAACGTACCATTTTACAAGGTCTATTTCTGCAAAATGTATATTAGCGTGCCACTGCCTAAAAGTGACATTTGCAAAGTGTATAGTAAAATGCCACTGCCCAAAAGGGAGATTAGCAGAGTGTATGGTAGAGTGCCACTGCCTGGGCGAAAGGTTATAACATCTCACCTGTGGTGTGCACTCTTCAGATGCCTCTTCTCTCTTCATCTTATCTTACTACTTCAATATACACTAAACTTTACGATTACTCTTCTACTCTTTACGTTCACGTGAATAGGAAGAGACCTTACCAACAGGTGGTGAGTTAACGATTTGAAAGTAATGTAACGTAGTTATTTATCACGACTTAAAGATTCTTTGCATACGATTAGTGTATTTGTTTATTTGCTATAACTTCAAGTTCTGTCCTATAAGATTGGCGTGTTTGTTTGTTTGCTGTGACTTAAAAGTCCACCATGTAAAATTGATGTGTTTGTTATTACAACTTAGTGATCTTGATGTTTTTCGCTTGGCATAGCGATTTTGACATGTTTACCTACATACTCAATTAACGATCTTGTAATGGAGAGAAAGATTAGTATAGGAGGAGATGTTATAGGTTATTTGTAGCTAAAGTTATTGTTTACTATTAAAGGGGCTTAAGACTTAATGGTTTGCGATTTGCAGTAGTAATAGTAATAACGACTTAGTGGTTTGCCAACATGAAGAGTCTTGACAGGTTGGTGATCGTTTTTAACGGTTAATTTTAAGACTTCTAACGGTTAAACTGAACGCTTCTTTTGCAAAATGAAATCAATGAAAGTATCTCGATAGTCTGACGATACCGTCGCCACTTCCAGACTGCCTTAAGAACTGATGCAATCCAAAAGTCTTCCTTCCTTACTACCATAACAACTAACGCAGTTTAGAAAAACCTTTTGCAAAAATCTTTCCTCTACCTTACAATTACACAAAATATAACAGGAAAGTAACTTCTTATTCTACCTAAATCATCTATGCTTAACCTAATAAATACTAATTAGTGTCAGTAGGCCTTTATCGTTGCAACGTAGTCGATTCGAATTGTGGTTGAAGTAACAGTAGTATTGCAAAGGTTAGGTGGTGGACTTTTGTTACTTCTAAGCTTGACAGACCGCTAGCCGGTCTGCACACTACTTGGCGCAGGCAATTGCATGGCTTGTGCCCCATATTGAATTGGCCACTGCACTGCAATTAACTTGCAGTCAGTACAGTCAACCTTAACTGTACTGCAGTTGACCGCTGTCCCAACAGATTGGCATAACTTTTAATAAAACTAGTTGATTGTTTGTTTTATAAGTAGAATGGTATTAATAGTCTATAGAAGATGCGAATGAATGTTGGTAATAATTAGATAATGAAAACGCGAAAGAGTTTGTTATCCACAGTTATAATTAGCTCAAGTTAGCTAATAACTATAACCAGCTTAAGCTAGCTGATAGTCACATAATTAGTTCAAATTAGCTGTCCATGTATCCCAGTCCCTCTGTTAAAACTAGCAGTTGATACCGATTGAAACGGTAAACCATCGTCCCTAGTACTAGTGCTAGTTCACTCTACCCACATACGCCTACCGTTTTCAACATGCATTCAACAAAAACTATGTAGTTTTAGGTAGTTGCCTTGCCACAGCCTTACAGGCTCTACAAGTACCACTTTCATGTATGCCACTTTTGACATCGTGAACGACCAATGCCATACACAGTACCTACTACCCATGTACTATGTACTGTATAGCATTTACCTCTATGGCTACCATACTCTTGAGCACAGCTGCAACCCGGGCCTGTACCGGTATCAGCACCAGCGTCAGCCCACCAACAGGCAGGGCTCATTCCAAATTGTCAATAGTATCTTCTGTGCCAGCGCAGGATCAGCAACTTCTGCGTCTATGCCTTGCCTTTGCAAGCCTTCCATTGTCTCTGTCTCGCGCCTCAAGCCCCAAGACCCAAGATACACATACCACTGTTGCTCACTTACTCAAGCACGCATCTTGCAACTGCTGGCTCCTTGCAACTGCTGGCTCCTTGCCAGGCGCGCGCCCAGGGCCCCTACCAGCCCCATCCAGCATCACGAGGTCCAAGTACCGCCTCCGCAGATGCACCTGCAGCCCCCTCCACCCC